>LR999963.1:114671867-115018501 GCA_905220375.1 Tachina fera
GTTTTTTTTTTAATTTTAGTGTTTTTTTCATTTTGGCGATTTTATAATTTTCGGATTTTTTAGCTTGAACGTTTTTTGAAAATTTCAAGACTTTAACTCTTACAGTTTCCAAGATATAGCAGTTTGTCAAAATTACATAGTCAAAATTTCATTAACTGATGGACCACCCTTTAATTTAAATTTTTTTAATTTTAGTGTTAATTGTTGTAGCCTATATAAAAATACATATTACATAGGATTTTAAAAGTTTTTGTCACTCATTTTGGAACGCCCTGTAATTTTTAGCTTTTATATATTTGTTGTTGTAGCCACCAAAGTTCTACATACACTGTCCAAATTTCAGACCCGTAGCTTTTACCGTTCCTGAGAAAATAGCCTTCTTCCTAAAACATCAAATATGTTTAATTATTAGGAAAAAAGTTAAAGCTTTCCAACCCTGGAAACGTTTTTTTAATTTGTTAAATTTTTTATTTTTTTTTTTTAATTATAAATACAAATTTTATTCATACAATATAAGTTAATTTAATAAAAAAGTAATAAAAACTTGTTTTCGGTAGTTATATTCTATGGGAAAATAGAGTTTGAGTTTTCCAGCTCTTAAACCGTCTGCTCGATTTTGCTGATTTTAGCAACATTTTTCGGAAAATTTCTGACACACAGTCCAAGAACGAAGTCTCTAGCTCTTCTGGGAGCTTGGGAAAACCGATTCACGTACAGACAGACGGACATCGCTTGTTCGTCTTCCCTATGCATAAGGATCCAGAATATATATACTTTAGTGTCGCTTATTAATATTGTAGAAATTACAAACGGAATGACAAACCTATATATACCCTTTTACCATTTTTTGGTAAAGGGTATAAAAATCGTCAAAATCAAAAAAAATCTACCAGAACGAAAAAAAATCGCCAAAATTAAAAAAACGCCAAAACCCGAAAAAAATCGCCAAAACGAGAAAAAAGTGTCAAGACTAAAACAATTGCTAAAAAGAAATAAAAACCGAAACAATCGCTAGAACAAAAAAAAATTGCCTATATGAAAAAAAATCGCCAAAAAATATAAAAATCTCCTAAATGAAAAAAAATTGTTAAAATGAAAAAAAGTCGGCAAAATTAAAAAAACGCCAAAAACCGAAAAAAGTCGCCAAAACGAAAAAAAGAGTGTCAAAACCAAAAAAATTGGCACCAAAAAATATAAAAAAATTATATATATAAAATAATGAAATAAATGAAAACAATCGTCAAAATCAAAAAAATCGCCAGAACGAAAAAATCGCCAAAATTAAAAAAACGCCAAAAACCGAAAAAATTGCCAAAACGAGAAAAACGTGTCAAAACTAAAACTAAATTTCCACAATGACAAAAAAACGCCAAAAACCGCAAAAATCGCCAAAACTAAATTAAATGCTTATATGAACAAAAATCGCCAAAAATTAAAAAAAGTCGCCTTAATGAAAAAAAAATCACCAAAATAAAAAAAAAAATCGCCAAAACGAAAATAAATCAAAAAAATTAAAAAAAACGCCAAACACCGAAAAAAATCGCCAAAACAAAAAAAAATTGCCTAAATGAAAAAAATCGCCAAAAATTAAAAAAATCGCTTGCAGGAAAAAAAATCGGCAAAATCAAATAAATCGCCAAAACGAAAAAAAATCGCCAAAATTAAAAAAACGCTAGAAAAATAGGAAAAAAATCGCCAAAACGTGAAAAAAGTGTTTAAACAAAAAAAATTCCCACAATGACAAAAATCCGCAAAAATCGCCAAAACAAAAAAATTCTTATATGAACAAAAATCGCCAAAAATTAAAAAAAATCACCTAAATGAAACAAAAAATCGCCAAAATCAAAAAAATCGCCAAAATCTAAAAAATCGCCAAAAACAAAAAAAATTTGCCTATATGAAAAAAAATCGCCAAAAATTAAAAAAAATCGCTTAAATGATAAAAAATCGTCAAAATCACAAAATCCACCAAAACGAAAAAAAATCGCCAAAATTAAAAAAACGCCAAAAACCGAAAAAATTGCCAAAACGAGAAAAACGTGTCAAAACTAAAACTAAATTTCCACAATGACAAAAAAACGCCAAAAACCGCAAAAATCGCCAAAACAAAAAAATGCTTATATGAACAAAAATCGCCAAAAATTAAAAAAAGTCGCCTAAATGAAAAAAAAATCACCAAAATCAAAAAAAAATCGCCAAAACGAAAATAAATCGAAAAAATTAAAAAAAAACGCCAAACACCGAAAAAAATCGCCAAAACAAAAAAAAAATTGCCTATATGAAAAAAATCGCTTGCATGAAAAAATATCGGCAAAATCAAATAAATCGCCAAAACGAAAAAAAATCGCCAAAATTAAAAAAACGCCAGAAAAATTGGAAAAAAATCGCCAAAACGTGAAAAAAGTGTTTAAACAAAAAAAATTCCCACAATGACAAAAATCCGCAAAATCGCCAAAACAAAAAAATTCTTATATAAACAAAAATCGCCAAAAATTAAAAAAAATCACCTAAATGAAACAAAAAATCGCCAAAATCAAAAAAATCGCCAAAATCTAAAAAATCGCCAAAACAAAAAAAATTTGCCTATATGAAAAAAAATCGCCAAAAATTAAAAAAAATCGCTTAAATGATAAAAAAATCGTCAAAATCACAAAATCCACCAAAACGAAAAAAAAATCTCCAAAATTAAAAAAACGCCAAAAACCGAAAAAATTGCCAAAACGAGAAAAACGTGTCAAAACTAAAACTAAATCTCTACAATGACAAAAAAACGCCAAAAACCGCAAAAATCGCCAAAACTAAATTAAATGCTTATATGAATAAAAATCGCCAAAAATTAAAAAAAATCGCCTAGATGAAAAAAAATCACCATAATCAAAAAAAAATCGCCAAAACGAAAATAAATCGAAAAAATTAAAAAAAAACGCCACACCGAAAAAAATCGCCAAAACAAGAAAATTGCTATATGAAAAAAACGCCAAAATTAAAAAAATCGCTTGCATGAAAAAAATCGGCAAAATCAAAAAAATCGCCAAAACGAAAAAAAATCGCCAAAATTAAAAAAACGCAAGAAATAGGACAAAAATCGCCAAAACGTGAAGAAAGTGTTTAAACAAAAAAAAAAAAACTCTCACAATGACAAAAATCCGCAAAAATCGCCATAACAAAAAAATCTTATATGAACAAAAATCGCCAAAAATTAAAAAAAATCACATAAATGAAACAAAAAATTGCCAAAATCAAAAAAATCGCCAAAACAAAAAAAAAATTGCCTATATGAAAAAAAATCGACAAAAATTATAAAAAAATCGCTTAAATGATAAACAAGTAAGAGTGCTATATTCGGCTGTGCCGAATTTTATATACCCTTTACCGAAGTGCGTTTATGTAGTAAAGAGATACATACATAAGCACAGAGATATGTAGGTACATATTCATTTTGTGAAAAAATTCATACCTTTTTTCTAGTGCAATTTTTAGGTTTTTGGCATTATGTTTAATTTGGTGCTTTTTAAATTTTTGGCTATTTTTTTTTTAGTTTTGGCAATTTTTTTCGGTTTTTGGCGTTTTTTTAATTTTGGCGATTTTTCCGTTCCAGCGATTTTTTTGATTTTGACGATTTTTTTCATTTAGGCGATTATTTTTATTTTTTATATATTTAATTTTTTTTTATTTTTTTAGTTTTGTTACTTTTTTTCTCGTTTTGACGATTTTTTCGGTTTTTGGGGTTTTTTAATTTTGGCGATTTTTTTTTTTCGTTTTGGCTATTTTATTGATTTTGCCGATTTTTTTCATATAAGCGACTTTTTTTTAATTTTTGCCGATTTTTTTCATATAGGCAATTTTTTTTGATTTGGCGATTTTTTTCAATTTTTGGCGTTTTTTTTAATCTTGCGATTTCTTTTCGTTTTGGCGTTTTTTTTTTTTGAATTTTGGCGATTTTTTTTATTTAGGCGATTTTTTTTTAATTTTTGGCGATTTTTTTTTCACATAAGCATATTTTTTGTTTTGGCGATTTTTTTCGGTTTTTGGAGTTTTTTTTAATGTTAGCGTTTTTTTTTCGTTTTGGCGATTTTGTTTTTGGATTTTTGCGATTTTTTTTCATTTAGGCGATTTTTTTTCATTTAGGCGATTTTTTTTAATTTTTGGCGATTTTTGTTCACATAAACATTTCTTTTGTTTTGGCGATTTTTTCGGTTTTTGGCGTTTTTTTTTAATTTTAGTGTTTTTTTCATTTTGGCGATTTTATAATTTTCGGATTTTTTAGTTTGAACGTTTTTGAAAACTTCAAGAGTTTAACTCTTACAGTTTCCAAGATATAGCAGTTTGTCAAAATTACATAGTCAAAATTTCATTAACTGATGGACCACCCTTTAATTTAAATTTTTTTAATTTTAGTGTTAATTGTTGTAGCCTATATAAAAATACATATTACATAGGATTTTAAAAGTTTTTGTCACTCATTTTGGAACGCCCTGTAATTTTTAGCTTTTATATATTTGTTGTTGTAGCCACCAAAGTTCTACATACACTGCCCAAATTTCAGACCCGTAGCTTTTACCGTTCCTGAGAAAATAGCCTTCTTCCTAAAACATCAAATATGTTTAATTATTAGGAAAAAAGTTAAAGCTTTCCAACCCTGGAAACGTTTTTTTAATTTGTTAAATTTTTTATTTTTTTTTTAATTATAAATACAAATTGTATTCATACAATATAAGTTAATTTAATAAAAAAGTAATAAAAACTTGTTTTCGGTAGTTATATTCTATGGGAAAGTAGAGTTTGAGTTTTCCAGCTCTTAAACCGTCTGCTCGATTTTGCTGATTTTAGCAACATTTTTCGGAAAATTTCTGACACACCAGTCCAAGAACGAAGTCTCTAGCTCTTCTGGGAGCTTGGGAAAACCGATTTCACGTACGTCGCTTATTAATATTGTAGAAATTACAAACGGAATGACAAACCTATATATACCCTTTTACCATTTTTTGGTAAAGGGTATAAAAATCGTCAAAATCAAAAAAAAATCTACCAGAACGAAAAAAAATCGCCAAAATTAAAAAAACGCCAAAACCCGAAAAAAATCGCCAAAACGAGAAAAAAGTGTCAAGACTAAAACAATTGCCAAAAAGAAATAAAAACCGAAACAATCGCCAGAACAAAAAAAAAATTGCCTATATGAAAAAAATCGCCAAAAAATATAAAAATCTCCTAAATGAAAAAAAAATTGTTAAAATGAAAAAAAGTCGGCAAAATTAAAAAACGCCAAAAACCGAAAAAAGTCGCCAAAACGAAAAAAAGAGTGTCAAAACCAAAAAAATTGGCACAAAAAAATATAAAAAAATTATATATATAAAAAATAAGAAAATCGCCTAAATGAAAAAAATCGTCAAAATCAAAAAAATCGCCAGAACGAAAAAATCGCCAAAATTAAAAAAAACCCCAAAAACCGAAAAAATTGCCAAAACGAGAAAAACGTGTCAAAACTAAAACTAAATTTCCACAATGACAAAAAAACGCCAAAAACCGCAAAAATCGCCAAAACAAAAAAATGCTTATATGAACAAAAATCGCCAAAAATTAAAAAAAGTCACCTAAATGAAAAAAAAATCACCAAAATCAAAAAAAAAATCGCCAAAACGAAAATAAATCGAAAAAATTAAAAAAAACGCCAAACACTATGAAAAAAATCGCCAAAAATTAAAAAAATCGCTTGCATGAAAAAAAATCGGCAAAATCAAATAAATCGCCAAAAAGAAAAAAAAAATCGCCAAAATTAAAAAAACCCCAGAAAAATTGGAAAAAAATCGCCAAAACGTGAAAAAAATCACCTAAATGAAACAAAAAATCGCCAAAATCAAAAAAATCGCCAAAATCTAAAAAATCGCCAAAACAAAAAAAATTTGCCTATATGAAAAAAAATCGCTTAAATGATAAAAAATCGTCAAAATCACAAAATCCACCAAAACGAAAAAAAATCGCCAAAATTAAAAAAACGCCAAAAACCGAAAAAATTGCCAAAACGAGAAAAACGTGTCAAAACTAAAACTAAATCTCTACAATGACAAAAAACGCCAAAAACCGCAAAAATCGCCAAAACTAAATTAAATGCTTATATGAATAAAAATCGCCAAAAATTAAAAAAAATCGCCTAGATGAAAAAAAATCACCATAATCAAAAAAAATCGCCAAAACGAAAATAAATCGAAAAAATTAAAAAAAACGCCAACCACCGAAAAAAATCGCCAAAACAAAAAAAATTGCCTATATGAAAAAAAACGCCAAAAATTAAAAAAATCGCTTGCATGAAAAAATCGGCAAAATCAAAAAAATCGCCAAAACGAAAAAAAATCGCCAAAATTAAAAAAAACGCAAGAAATAGGACAAAAATCGCCAAAACGTGAAGAAAGTGTTTAAACAAAAAAAAACTCTCACAATGACGAAAATCCGCAAAAATCACCATAACAAAAAAATCTTATATGAACAAAAATCGCCAAAAATTAAAAAAAAATCACATAAATGAAACAAAAAATTGCCAAAATCAAAAAAATCGCCAAAACAAAAAAAAATTGCCTATATGAAAAAAAATCGACAAAAATTATAAAAAAAATCGCTTAAATGATAAACAAGTAAGAGTGCTATATTCGGCTGTGCCGAATTTTATATACCCTTTACCAAAGTGCGTTTATGTAGTAAAGAGATACATACATAAGCACAGAGATATGTAGGTACATATTCATTTTGTGAAAAAATTCATACTTTTTTTCTAGTGCAATTTTTAGGTTTTTGGCATTATGTTTAATTTGGTGCTTTTTAAATTTTTGGCTATTTTTTTTTAGTTTTGGCAATTTTTTTCGGTGTTTGGCGTTTTTTTTAATTTTGGCGATTTTTCCGTTCCAGCGATTTTTTTGATTTTGACGATTTTTTTCATTTAGGCGATTATTTTTATTTTTTATATATTTAATTTTTTAGTTTTGTTACTTTTTTCTCGTTTTGGCGATTTTTTCGGTTTTTGGGGTTTTTTAATTTTGGCGATTTTTTTTCGTTTTGGCTATTTTTTTGATTTTGCCGATTTTTTTCATATAAGCGACTTTTTTTTAATTTTTGCCGATTTTTTTCATATAGGCAATTTTTTTTTTGATTTGGTGATTTTTTTCGGTTTTTGGCGTTTTTTTTTTTAATTTTGCGATTTATTTTCGTTTTGGCGATTTTTTTTTCATCTAGGCGATTTTTTTTAATTTTTGGCGATTTTTGTTCACATAAACATTTCTTTTGTTTTGGTGATTTTTTCGGTTTTTGGCGTTTTTTTTTAATTTTAGTGTTTTTTTCATTTTGGCGATTTTATAATTTTCGGATTTTTTAGCTTGAACGTTTTTGAAAATTTCAAGACTTTAACTCTTACAGTTTCCAAGATATAGCAGTTTGTCAAAATTACATAGTCAAAATTTCATTAACTGATGGACCACCCTTTAATTTAAATTTTTTTAATTTTAGTGTTAATTGTTGTAGCCTATATAAAAATACACTAATACCTGATTTACACTAAGCATTTTTTCATGAAATTTCATGAATTTTGTTGCACGCAACTTTTTCTATTTGCTAATTGTAGCGATATAAAAGAGAATTTAATATAAAAAAGGACGTAGAATGATTCTCTGATGCATTTTGGGCAACGTTTTTGATATAAATTTCTCTTCCAGGCCTCCTATTGCTAAATAAAATTTTTTCATGCAACTAATTTCATGAAAAAAAATGCTTAATGTAAATCAGGTATAATTTAACAAATTTCAAGTGTCAATATACATATGTACACACATACATACAATTGTATGTATGTATATTACATAGGATTTTAAAAGTTTTCGTCACTCATTTTGGAACGCCCTGTAATTTTTAGCTTTTATATATTTGTTGTTGTAGCGACCAAAGTTCTACATACACTGTCCAAATTTCAGACCCGTAGCTTTTACCGTTCCTGAGAAAATAGCCTTCTTCCTAAAACATCAAATATGTTTAATTATTAGGAAAAAAGTTAAAGCTTTCCAACCCTGAAAACGTTTTTTAATTTGTTAAATATTTTAATTTTTTTTTTAATTATAAATACAAATTTTATTCATACAATATAAGTTAATTTAATAAAAAAGTAATAAAAACTTGTTTTCGGTAGTTATATTCTATGGGAAAATAGAGATTGAGTTTTCCAGCTCTTAAACCGTCTGCTCGATTTTGCTGATTTTAGCAACATTTTTCGGAAAATTTCTGACACAGCAGTCCAAGAACGAAGTCTCTAGCTCTTCTGGGAGCTTGGGAAAACCGATTTCACGTACAGACAGACGGACATCGCTTGTTCGTCTTCCCTATGCATAAGGATCCAGAATATATATACTTTATGTGTCGCTTATTAATATTGTAGAAATTACAAACGGAATGACAAACCTATATATACCCTTTTACCATTTTTTGGTAAAGGGTATAAAAATCGTCAAAATCAAAAAAAATCTACCAGAACGAAAAAAAATCGCCAAAATTAAAAAAACGCCAAAACCCGAAAAAAAATCGCCAAAACGAGAAAAAAGTGTCAAGACTAAAACAATTGCCAAAAAGAAATAAAAACCGAAACAATCGCCAGAACAAAAAAAAATTGCCTATATGAAAAAAATCGCCAAAAAATATAAAAATCTCCTAAATGAAAAAAAATTTTTAAGATGAAAAAAAGTCGGCAAAATTAAAAAAGCGCCAAAAACCGAAAAAAGTCGCCAAAACGAGAAAAAGAGTGTCAAAACCAAAAAAAATTGGCACAAAAAATATAAAAAAAATTATATATATAAAAAATAAGAAAATCGCCTAAATGAAAAAAATCGTCAAAATCAAAAAAATCGCCAGAACGAAAAAATCGCCAAAATTAAAAAAAAAACGCCAAAAACCGAAAAAATTGCCAATATGAACAAAAATCGCCAAAAATTAAAAAAAGTCGCCTAAATGAAAAAAAAATCACCAAAATCAAAAAAAAATCGCCAAAACGAAAATAAATCTGAAAAATATAAAAAAACGCCAAACACCGAAAAAAATCGCCAAAAACAAAACAAAAATTGCCTATATGAAAAAAATCGCCAAAAATTAAAAAAATCGCCAGCATGAAAAAAAACGGCAAAATCAAATAAATCGCCAAAACGAAAAAAAATCGCCAAAATTAAAAAAACGCCAGAAAAATAGGAAAAAAATCGCCAAAACGTGAAAAAAGTGTTTAAACAAAAAAAATTCCCACAATGACAAAAACCCGCAAAAATCGCCAAAACAAAAAATATTCTTATATGAACAAAAATCGCCAAAAATTAAAACAAATCACCTAAATGAAACAAAAAATCGCCAAAATCAAAAAAATCGCCAAAATCTAAAAAATCGCCAAAACAAAAAAAAATTTGCATATATGAAAAAAAATCGCTAAAAATAAAAAAAATCGCTTAAATGATAAAAAATCGTCAAAATCACAAAATCCACCAAAACGAAAAAAAAAATCGCCAAAATTAAAAAAACGCCATAAACCGAAAAAATTGCCAAAACGAGAAAAACGTGTCAAAACTAAAACTAACTCTCTACAATGACAAAAAACGCCAAAAACCGCAAAAATCGCCAAAACTAAATTAAATGCTTATATGAATAAAAATCGCCAAAAATTAAAAAAAATCGCCTAGATGAAAAAAAATCACCATAATCAAAAAAAATCGCCAAAACGAAAATAAATAAACAAAATTAAAAAAACGCCAACCACCGAAAAAAATCGCCAAAACAAAAAAAATTGCCTATATGAAAAAAACGCCAAAAATTAAAAAAATCGCTTGCATGAAAAAATCGGCAAAATCAAAAAAAATCGCCAAAACGAAAAAAAATCGCCAAAATTAGAAAAAACGCAAGAAATAGGACAAAAATCGCCAAAACGTGAAGAAAGTGTTTAAACAAAAAAAAACTCTCACAATGACGAAAATCCGCAAAAATCACCATAACAAAAAAATCTTATATGAACAAAAATCGCCAAAAATTAAAAAAAAATCACATAAATGAAACAAAAAATTGCCAAAATCAAAAAAATCGCCAAAACAAAAAAAAATTGCCTATATGAAAAAAAATCGACAAAAATTATAAAAAAAATCGCTTAAATGATAAACAAGTAAGAGTGCTATATTCGGCTGTGCCGAATTTTATATACCCTTTACCAAAGTGCGTTTATGTAGTAAAGAGATACATACATAAGCACAGAGATATGTAGGTACATAATTATTTTGTGAAAAAATTCATACTTTTTTTCTAGTGCAATTTTTAGGTTTTTGGCATTATGTTTAATTTGGTGCTTTTTAAATTTTTGGCTATTTTTTTTTAGTTTTGGCAATTTTTTTCGGTGTTTGGCGTTTTTTTAATTTTGGCGATTTTTCCGTTCCAGCGATTTTTTTGATTTTGACGATTTTTTTCATTTAGGCGATTATTTTTATTTTTTATATATTTAATTTTTTAGTTTTGTTACTTTTTTCTCGTTTTGGCGATTTTTTCGGTTTTTGGGGTTTTTTAATTTTGGCGATTTTTTTCGTTTTGGCTATTTTTTTGATTTTGCCGATTTTTTTCATATAAGCGACTTTTTTTTAATTTTTGCCGATTTTTTTCATATAGGCAATTTTTTTTTTGATTTGGTGATTTTTTTCGGTTTTTGGCGTTTTTTTTTTTTAATTTTGCGATTTATTTTCGTTTTGGCGATTTTTTTTCATCTAGGCGATTTTTTTTAATTTTTGGCGATTTTTGTTCACATAAACATTTCTTTTGTTTTGGTGATTTTTTCGGTTTTTGGCGTTTTTTTTAATTTTAGTGTTTTTTTCATTTTGGCGATTTTATAATTTTCGGATTTTTTAGCTTGAACGTTTTTGAAAATTTCAAGACTTTAACTCTTACAGTTTCCAAGATATAGCAGTTTGTCAAAATTACATAGTCAAAATTTCATTAACTGATGGACCACCCTTTAATTTAAATTTTTTTAATTTTAGTGTTAATTGTTGTAGCCTATATAAAAATACACTAATACCTGATTTACACTAAGCATTTTTTCATGAAATTTCATGAATTTTGTTGCACGCAACTTTTTCTATTTGCTAATTGTAGCGATATAAAAGAGAATTTAATATAAAAAAGGACGTAGAATGATTCTCTGATGCATTTTGGGCAACGTTTTTGATATAAATTTCTCTTCCAGGCCTCCTATTGCTAAATAAAATTTTTTCATGCAACTAATTTCATGAAAAAAAATGCTTAATGTAAATCAGGTATAATTTAACAAATTTCAAGTGTCAATATACATATGTACACACATACATACAATTGTATGTATGTATATTACATAGGATTTTAAAAGTTTTCGTCACTCATTTTGGAACGCCCTGTAATTTTTAGCTTTTATATATTTGTTGTTGTAGCGACCAAAGTTCTACATACACTGTCCAAATTTCAGACCCGTAGCTTTTACCGTTCCTGAGAAAATAGCCTTCTTCCTAAAACATCAAATATGTTTAATTATTAGGAAAAAAGTTAAAGCTTTCCAACCCTGAAAACGTTTTTTAATTTGTTAAATATTTTAATTTTTTTTTTAATTATAAATACAAATTTTATTCATACAATATAAGTTAATTTAATAAAAAAGTAATAAAAACTTGTTTTCGGTAGTTATATTCTATGGGAAAATAGAGATTGAGTTTTCCAGCTCTTAAACCGTCTGCTCGATTTTGCTGATTTTAGCAACATTTTTCGGAAAATTTCTGACACAGCAGTCCAAGAACGAAGTCTCTAGCTCTTCTGGGAGCTTGGGAAAACCGATTTCACGTACAGACAGACGGACAGATGGACATCGCTTGTTCGTCTTCCCTATGCATAAGGATCCAGAATATATATACTTTATGTGTCGCTTATTAATATTGTAGAAATTACAAACGGAATGACAAACCTATATATACCCTTTTACCATTTTTTGGTAAAAGGTATAAAAATCGTCAAAATCAAAAAAAATCTACCAGAACGAAAAAAAATCGCCAAAATTAAAAAATCTGCAAAACCCGAAAAAAAATCGCCAAAACGAGAAAAAAGTGTCAAGACTAAAACAATTGCCAAAAAGAAATAAAAACCGAAACAATCGTCAGAACAAAAAAAAATTGCCTATATGAAAAAAAATCGCCAAAAATTAAAAAAATCGCTTGCATGAAAAAAAATCGGCAAAATCAAATAAATCGCCATAACGAAAAAAAAAATCGCCAAAATTAAAAAAACGCCAAAAAATAGGAAAAAAATGCAAAACGTGAAAAAAGTGCTTAAACAAAAAAAATTCCCACAATGACAAAAATGCGCAAAAAAAAACCGTAAACAAACACAACAACAAACAAACAAAGTGCCCTTGAGGAATACTCTATATGAGTACCTCAAAAACAAATAACTGTGAAGTGAGTTCTAATGGCAGAAATGCCTATTTTACTGTGAGTTCTGAAGCTCTTAATGAGGATGTCCTATTCTTTCATTAAACAGACTATGGGGCAAATACCTAAATTAGCTCCAGCACAAACAGCAAACGCTTACTCCGCGACTTTTACTCAAATGAGCCAACCTGTCACTTCACGCGTATCGTATGCCGATGCAGCTAAGACTAGTTATATTCCCACACAAAATATTCCGCCTCAAAATAATTCAACGAATGCAAACTCAAGCTTTAATTTTAGTCGCCTTGAAGCTACTATTGAGAATCTAGTGCTGACTATAAATAATTTTACAACAAATATGACTAGCATGATGCAAGAAATGCTACGAATGCAGTCTACACTGCTTCAAGCATGAGTTAACTAGCCATGAACACGTTAAAGATAAGTTTCTGGAACGCAAACGGCATTCGCCAACATAAAAATGAACTTGAGCACTTCCTCACGGAAAAAATATTGATATAATGTTGGTTATTGAGACTCATTTGACTTCAAAAAGTATATTCAAAATTAATGGCTACATTTTATATGATTCAAAGGACCGCTGAGGAAGAGCTTGCGGGGGATCAGCAATTTTAATAAAGTCAAAACTCCAGCATTATATTCTTGACAACTCCAGCATTATATTCTTGACAACGAATATTTGTGTCGAAAATTTTTGCACAAATTTTGTCAATATCATAAATTTACTCCCCTCCCAGATTAACAATTACTGAGGATCAATACGAGGATTTCAAAGTGCTTAAACAAAAAAAATTCCCACAATGACAAAAATCCGCAAAAATCGCCAAAACAAAATAAAAATTCTTATATGAACAAAAATCACCAAAGCAAAAAAAAATTGCCTATATGAAAAAAAATCGCCAAAAATTAAAAAAAAATCGCTTAAATGATAAAAAATCGTCAAAATCAAAAAAATCTACCAGAACGAAAAAAATACCCAAAATTAAAAAAAAAAACGCCAAAAACCGAAAAAAGTCGCCAAAACGAGAAAAAGAGTGTCAAAACTAAAAAAATTGCCACAAAAAAATAAAAAAAAATTATATATATAAAAAATAAAAAAATCGTCTAAATGAAAAAAATCGTCAAAATCAAAAAAATCACCAGAACGAAAAAATCGCCAAAATTAAAAAAAAAACCCAAAAACCAAAAAAAATCGCCAAAACCAAACAAAATTGCCTATATGAAAAAAACATCGACAAAACTAAAAAAATCAGCAAAATAAAATAAATCGCCAAAATTTAAAAAGCATCAAATTAAACATAATGTCAAAAACCTAAAAATTGCACTAGAGAAAAAAGTATGAATTTTTTCACAAAACTAATATGTACCTAAATATCTCTGTGCTTATGTATGTGTCTCTATACTACATAAACGCACTTTGGTAAAGGGTATAGAAGATTCGGCACAGCCGAATATAGCACTCTTACTTGTTATTAATAAAACAGAAAATATTTTAAAAATGCTTCGTGAGTTGTATTCATTTATTTTTTAAACTTATTTTGTAAAGAAATTGAAGACATAAATGTCCACATGTAAATGAATTATAATCTTGATATTGATTGTAATTATATTTTATATTCCGTGTTCTCGTTGTACATTCATAGTGAACAATGGATTTAGCGGAGTTTTTATTTCATACTAAATAAAAAAAAATTCAAACGAAAAAATACTCGGAATACATATTGTTTTTGATAAATTAAGCTTTATGTGCGTTGCTAATATTTTTTTACATAGTTATAAATAACAAAAACAAAAAAACCGTAAACAAACACAACAACAAACAGACAATGTGCCCTTGAGGAATACTCTATATGAGTACCTCAAAAACAAATAACTGTGAAGTGAGTTCTAATGGCAGAAATGCCTATTTTACTGTGAGTTCTGAAGCTCTTAATGAAAATAATAAAAATTAAATATCTGATGATAGACCTACTGAGAGCTCTTAATGATAACAAAATAAATAAGAAATCTGATAGAAGACTATTTTTAACGGTGAGGCCACTTTTTCGTCAGCGATCAACTTCGCTTTGTCCAATGCCAACTAGTGATTCGTTAGCATTACCGTTGCCTAGTACTTCTGCATTTAACTCAGCGATATCATCCGCTTCGGGCTCGTGGTCATCACTTATCCAAGTTTTTACTGAAGTTAAGAGCAGCCCAAAACCCAAGGTCCAAGTGGGAATGGACAGATATATAACAGTGGTAAAGCGCGGACGAAGCCCAAAGTCTTCGAAAATTTCATATGCTCCAAAAATGTCTAAGGATAACAGTGCATCCTCTATTAACCGTCAAAATCGTTTTCAAATATTGCAAGATGACAACAACGAACTCGATGTATCTACGAACAAAACATCCAAGCCGCCACCAATCTATTTGAGAGAAAAAAATTCAAACGCTCTTATAAAAAATTTAATTTCAGTCATTGGTGAGAATAAATTTCACATCGTTCCAATAAAACGTAATAACATTGATGAAACCAAAATTCAAATTTATGAAGAAAAATTTTCGCAAACTGATTACTGAATTTGAAAAAAGTAAAAAAAGTTTCTTAAAATATCAGCTTAAAAGTGCTAAAGGCCTGCTGATCGTATTGAAGGGCATCGATTTCTATGTTGCTCCCGAAGAAATAAAAGATGCACTCCACCTCCAGGGATTTAAGGTAAAAAATGTATCTAACATAATAAATAGGGAGAAGATTCCTCAACCTCTATTTCGCGTCGAACTTGTGCCAAACGATATAAAATTGAAAAAAAAACGAGACTCATCCAATTTACAATTTAAAATATCTCTTATACCGAAAAATTACAGTTGAAGAACCATACAAGCGTTCTGGACCCGTACAGTGCCACAATATGGTCACACAAAAACTTACTGCAAGTTACCTTCAGTTTGTGTTATCTGCGGTGAATTGCACGCTACTGCTGGTTGTACTAAGCCTAAAGATCTAACAGAAAAAAATGAAGTAAATGTGGAGGTAATCACACCGCTAACTACAGAGGATGTCCTATTCTTTCGTTAAACAGACTATGGGGCAAATACCTAAATTAGCTCCAGCACAAACAGCAAACGCTTACTCCGCCACTTTTGCTCAAATGAGCCAACCTGTCACTTCACGCGTATCGTATGCCGATGCAGCTAAGACTAGTTATATTCCCACACAAAATATTCCGCCTCAAAATAATTCAACGAATGCAAACTCAAGCTTTAATTTTAGTCGCCTTGAAGCTACTATTGAGAATCTAGTGCTGACTATAAATAACTTTACAACAAATATGACTAGCATGATGCAAGAAATGCTACGAATGCAGTCTACACTGCTTCAAGCATGAGTTAACTAGCCATGAACACGTTAAAGATAAGTTTCTGGAACGCAAACGGCATTCGCCAACATAACAATGAACTTGAGCACTTCCTCACGGAAAAAATATTGATATAATGTTGGTTATTGAGACTCATTTGACTTCAAAAAGTATATTCAAAATTAATGGCTACATTTTATATGATTCAAAGAACTGATGAGGAAGAGCTTGCGGAGGATCAGCAATTTTAATAAAGTCAAAACTCCAGCATTATATTCTTGACAACATTTGTGTAGAACATCTACAAGCAACGAATATTTGTGTCGAAAATTTTTGCACAAATTTTGTCATATCATAAATTTACTGCCCTCCCAGATTAACAATTACTGAGGATCAATACGAGGTTTTCTACAAATCTCTTGGCCCTTGTTTCGTAGCAGCTGGAGACTATAATGCAAAACATACTTTCTGGGGTAAGCGTCTTATCACACCTAGAGGACGAGCGTTGTTCAACACAATTTCAAAATTTTGCTTGGACGTCATTTCGAGTGGGGAGCCCACTTACTGGCCTACTGACACACATAAAATTCCGTATGTTATAGATTTTGGCGTCATGAAAAATATTTCTAGGGAATTAGTTCATGTTGAAGCTTCCCTAGATCTATCATTCGATCACTCTCCCACGATCGTTACAATCTGTAGCCCACTGAGAAGTGCTCTACCTCACCCAAATGTGAAAATGGTCAGTCGTGTTAATTGGCTGCGATTCGAAAAATATCTTAGTAGTCATTGCACTGAAAACATTAAGCTAAGAACTCATGATGATATTGAATCTAATATTGCTAATCTTAACGAAAATATTAAGCAGGCAGCTGAACATCCGCAGACTGGGTTTAACAGAATATATTTTACAGATATTGAACATCTTGTATGTGCAAAAAGAAGAGCTAAAAGAGAATGACAACAGCACAGATCACACCAAAATAAAATTAGATTAAAAGAGTGCACTAAAAGACTCCAAGAACTGCTTGCATATGAAAAAACTGCATCTCTTAAAAACTGTCTGGAAAATCTCAATGTCACACCAGCATCTAATTACTCTTTGTGGCGCGCTGCGAAAAGAATTAAAACACCCGTTGAGTTTAAACCACCTCTGCGCACTTCTACCGGAGTTTGGGTCAGGAGTGATATTGAAAAAGGTAACTAGTTTGCAAAGCATTTAAAATCCGTATTTACCCCAAACACATGTACTCGTGTTTTTGATTTCCCGAGTGTAGTTGCGCTACCCCTTCGACACATAAAATTTAAAATGTGTGATGTAAAAATCTAATTGCTGAACTCAACCCGAAGAAAGCACCGGGTATTGATGGAATTAGTAACCAAATGCTAATAAAATTGCCTCGTGTTGCATTTAGAATCATGCTATTCATTTTTAATGTGGTTTTACGAGTAGAGTATTATCAAGCTGGAAGCTTGCCAAAGTTAAAATGATTCCAAAGCCAGGCAAAGATCTTACCAAGGCAGAATCATACAGGCCAATAAGTCTGCTATCAACAATGTCAAAACTTTTCGAAAAACTGCTAATGTCAAAATTGTCCCCAATTCTAATTGGTAGTGGGTGCATTCCAGACCATCAGTTTGGTTTTAGAAGTCAGCATAGCACTATTGAACAAACGCAGAGATTGGTTCAATGTACAAAAAGAACATTTGAAGAAAAGAAGTACTGTTCTGTACTGTTTATTGACGTTTTTCACGCATTTGATAAAGTGTGGCATGAAGCCCTAATTTTAAAATTAAAATCATATCTACCAATAAATTTGGTGAATTTATTAGAAAGTTACATTGCTACCCGGAAGTTCACGGTTGTGGAACTGGGGCCAGTTTTGTATTTGATTTATACTTGTGATATGCCTTTGAGCAGTAATATCCATACATCTACGTTTGCCGATGATACAGCCTGCCTAAGTATGCACGAAAATGCTCATGAGGCTTCCCGATATCTACAAGAACATATTACAGAACTGGAACTATGGTTAAAATTATGGAGAATTAAGTTAAATGAGCAAAAGTGTGTTCAGGTAACATTAACCCTGCGAAGAGATACTTGTTTCCCAATTCGAATCAACAATCTAGTTGTTCCTCAGCGATCACATGTAAAATACCTTGGTATACACCTCGATCCACGACTTACATGGAAACACCATATTGACTCAAAGCTAATACAAATGAAACTTAAACTAACTCAGATATATTGGCTGATTGGTAGAAATTCAACACGCAGCATACACTGCCAACTTTTATTATACAAGTCGCTTTTGAAGCCAATATGGTGCTACGGAATTCAGTTATGGGACACTGCTTCAGCTTCTAACGTCGAGAGAATCCAACGAAGGCAAAACAAAATTTTACGTTTGATAACATCGGCTCCATGGTACATCAAAAACTCAAATATACATCGTGATTTGAATATGCCACTAGTGATTGAAGAAATAGCAAAATACGCAGGCAAATATTTAACAAAACTCGAGTCACATCCTAATCCGCTTGCTCGTAACATCTTGAATTTTACTGGCCACATCCGCTTGAAAAAGAAGGACACAAGGGCTCTTATAATCAACACTCCAGATGGGACTGCTTGAATATATTTTTTTTCTCCTTTTTTTTGATTGTCAATACTTATGTATTATTTATTACATGAAAAAAAATCGGCAAAATCAAATAAATCGTCAAAACGAAAAAAATCGCCAAAATTTAAAAAACGCCAAAAAATAGGAAAAAATCGCCAAAACGTGAAAAAAGTGCTTAAACAAAAAAAATCCGCAAAAATCGCCAAAACAAAATAAAAATTCTTATAAGAACAAAAATCGCCAAACCAAAAAAAATTGCCTATATGAAAAAAAATCGCCAAAAATTAAAAAAAATCGCTTAAATGATAAAAAATCGTCAAAATCAAAAAAATCTACCAGAACGAAAAAAAAAATCGCCAAAATTAAAAAAACGCCAAAAACCGAAAAAAATAGCCAAAACTAGAAAAAAGTGTCAAGACTAAAACAATTCCAAAAAAGAAATAAAAACGTTAAAAACCGAAACAATCGCCAGAACAAAAAAAAATTGCCTACATGAAAAAAAATCGGCAAAATCAAATAAATCGCCATAACGAAAAAAAATCGCCAAAATTAAAAAAACCCCAGAAATATAGAAAAAAAAGCTCCAAAACGTGAAAAAAGTGTTTAAACAAAAAAAATTCCCACAATGACAAAAATCCGCAAAAATAGCCAAAACAAAAAAATTCTTATATGAACAAAAATCGCCAAAAATTAAAAAAAATCACCTAAATGATACAAAAAATCGCCAAAAACCGAAAGAATCGCCAGAACAAAAAAAAATTGCCTATATGAAAAAAAATCGCCAAAACATATAAAAATCGCCTAAATTAAAAAAAATTGTTAAAATCAAAAAATCTACCAGAACGAAAAAAATACCCAAAATTAAAAAAAAAAACGCCAAAAACCGAAAAAAGTCGCCAAAACGAGAAAAAGAGTGTCAAAACTAAAAAAATTGCCACAAAAAAATAAAAAAAATTATATATATAAAAAATAAAAAAATTGCCTATATGAAAAAAATCGTCAAAATCAAAAAAATCGCCAGAACGAAAAAATCGCCAACATTAAACAAACGCCAAAAACCGAAAAAAATCGCCAAAACCAAACAAAATTGCCTATTTGAAAAAAAATCGACAAAACTAAAAAAATCAGCAAAATAAAATAAATCGCCAACATTTAAAAAGCACCAAATTAAACATAATGCCAAAAACCTAAAAATTGCTCTAGAGAAAAAAGTATGAATATTTTCACAAAATTAATATGTACCTACATATCTCTGTGCTTATGTATGTGTCTCTATACTACATAAACGCACTTTGGTAAAGGGTATATAAGATTCGGCACAGCCGAATATAGCACTCTTACTTGTTATTAATAAAACAGAAAACATTTTAAAAATGCTTCGTGAGTTGTATTTATTTATTTTTTAAACTTATTTTGTAAAGAAATTGGAGACATAAATGTCCACATTTAAATGAATTACAATCTTGATATTGATTGTAATTATATTTTATATTTCGTGTTCTCGTTGTACATTCATAGTGAACAGTCGATTTAGCAGAGTTTTTATTTCATATTAAACAAAAAAAATCAAACGAAAAAATACTCGGAATACATATTGTTTTTGATAAATTAAGCTTTATGTGCGTTGCTAATATTTTTTTACATAGTTATAAATAACAAAAACAAAAAAAACCGTAAACAAACACAACAACAAACAAACAAAGTGCCCTTGAGGAATACTCTATATGAGTACCTCAAAAACAAATATCTGTGAAGTTTGTTCTAATGGCAGAAATGCCTATTTTACTGTGAGTTCTGAAGCTCTTAATGAAAATAATAAAAATAAAAAATCTGATGATAGACCTACTGAGAGCTCTGAAGCTCTTAATGATAACAAAATAAATAAGAAATCTGATAGAAGACTATTTTTAACGGTGAGGCCACTTTTTCGTCAGCGATCAACTTCGCTTTGTCCAATGCCAACTAGTGATTCGTTAGCATTACCTTTGCCTAGTACTTCTACATTTAACTCAGCGATATCATCCGCTTCGGGCTCGTGGTCATCACTTATCCAAGTTTTTACTGAAGTTAAGAGCAGCCCAAAACCCAAGGTCCAAGTGGGAATGGACAGATATATAACAGTGGTAAAGCGCGGACGAAGCCCAAAGTCTTCGAAAATTTCATCTGCTCCAAAAATGTCTAGGGATAACAGTGCATCCTCTATTAACCGTCAAAATCGTTTTCAAATATTGCAAGATGACAACAACGAACCCGATGTATCTACGAACAAAACATCCAAGCCGCCACCAATCTATTTGAGAGAAAAAAATTCAAACGCTCTTATAAAAAATTTAATTTCAGTCATTGGTGAGAATAAATTTCACATCGTTCCAATAAAACGTAATAACATTGATGAAACCAAAATTCAAATTTATGAAGAAAAATTTTCGCAAACTGATTACTGAATTTGAAAAAAGTAAAAAAAGTTTCTTAAAATATCAGCTTAAAAGTGCTAAAGGCCTGCTGATCGTATTGAAGGGCATCGATTTCTATGTTGCTCCCGAAGAAATAAAAGATGCACTCCTCCTCCAGGGATTTAAGGTAAAATATGTATCTAACATAATAAATAGGGAGAAGATTCCTCAACCTCTATTTCGCGTCGAACTTGTGCCAAACGATATAAAATTGAAAAAAAACGAGACTCATCCAATTTACAATTTAAAATATCTCTTATACCGAAAAATAACAGTTGAAGAACCATACAAGCGTTCTGGACCCGTACAGTGCCATAATATGGTCACACAAAAACTTACTGCAAGTTACCTTCAGTTTGTGTTATCTGCGGTGAATTGCACGGAACTGCTGGTTGTACTAAGCCTAAAGATCTAACAGAAAAAATGAAGTAAATG
This sequence comes from Tachina fera, assembly GCA_905220375.1. NCBI lineage: Eukaryota > Metazoa > Arthropoda > Insecta > Diptera > Tachinidae > Tachina > Tachina fera. The sequence continues at coordinate 114,693,179 of LR999963.1, forward strand.
TGGAGGTAATCACACCGCTAACTACAGAGGATGTCCTATTCTTTCGTTAAACAGACTATGGGGCAAAAACCTAAATTAGCTGCAGCACAAACAGCAAACGCTTACTCCGCCACTTTTGCTCAAATGAGCCAACCTGTCACTTCACGTGTATCGTATTCCGATGCAGCTAAGACAAGTTATATTCCCACACAAAATATTCCGCCTCAAAATAATTCAACGAATGAAAACTCAAGCTTTAATTTTAGTCGCCTTGAAGCTACTATTGAGAATCTAGTGCTGACTATAAATAATTTTACAACAAATATGACTAGCATGATGCAAAAAATGCTACGAATGCAGTCTACACTGGTTCAAGCATTAGTTCACAAGCCATGAACACGTGAAAGATAAGTTTCTGGAACGCAAACGGCATTCGCCAACATAAAAATGAACGAAAATCCTCACGAGGCTTCCCGATATCTACAAGAACATATTACACAACTGGAACTATGGTTAAAATTATGGAGAATTAAGTTAAATGAGCAAAAGTGTGTTCAGGTAACATTAACCCTGCGAAGAGATACTTGTTTCCCAATTCGAATCAACAATCTAGTTGTTCCTCAGCGATCACATGTAAAATACCTTGGTATACACCTTGATCCACGACTTAAATGGAAACACCATATTGACTCAAAGCTAATACAAATGAAACTTAAACTAACTCAGATATATTGGCTGATTGGTAGAAATTCAACACTCAGCCTACACTGCAAACTTTTATTATACAAGTCGCTTTTGAAGCCAATATGGTGCTACGGAATTCAGTTATAGAGCACTGCTTCAGCTTCTAACGTCGAGCGAATCCAACGAAGGCAAAACAAAATTTTACGTTTGATAACATCGGCTCCATGGTACATCAAAAACTCAAATATACATCGTGATTTGAATATGCCACTAGTGATTGAAGAAATAGCAAAATACGCAGGCAAATATTTAACAAAACTCGAGTCACATCCTAATCCGCTTGCTCGTAACATCTTGAATTTTACTGGCCACATCCACTTGAAAAAGAAGGACACAAGGGCTCTTATAATCAACACTCCAGATGGGACTGCTTGAAAATATTTTTTTTTCTCTTATTTTTTTGATTGTCAATACTTATGTATTATTTATCGCTTACATGAAAAAAAAATCGGCAAAATCAAAAAAATCGCCAAAACGAAAAAAAAATCGCCAAAATTAAAAAAACTCCAAAAATAGGAAAAAAATCGCCAAAACGTGAAAAAAGTGTTTAAACAAAAAAAGTTCCCACAATGACAAAAATCGCCAAAACAAAAAAAAATCTTATATGAACAAAAATCGCCAAAAATTAAAAAAATCACCTAAATTAAACAAAAAATCGCCAAAATAAAAAATATCGCCAAAACAAAAAAAAATTGCCTATATGAAAAAAAATCGCCAAAAATTAAAAAAAATCGCTTAAATGATAAAAAATCGTTAAAATCAAACAAATCTACCAGAACGAAAATAAATCGCCAAAAATTAAAAAAACGCCAAAAACCGAAAAAAATCGCCAAAACGAGAAAAAAGTGTCAAGACTAAAACAATTGCCAAAAAGAAATAAAAACGCCAAAAACCGAAACTATCGCCAGAACAAAAAAAAATTGCCTATATGAAAAAAAAAATCGCCAAAAAATATAAAAATCGCCTAAATGAAAAAAAATTGTTAAAATCAAAAAATTGCCAAAAGGAAAAAAAAGTCAGCAAAATTAAAAACACGCCAAAAACCGAAAAAAGTCGCCATAACGAGAAAAAGAGTGTCAAAACTAAAAAAAATTCCCACAAAAAAATAAAAATAAAATTATATATATAAAAAATAAGAAAATCGCCTAAATGAAAAAAATTCGTCAAAATCAAAAAAATCGCCAGAACGAAAAAATCGCCTAAATTAAAACAAAACGCAAAAAACCGAAAAAAATCGCCAAAACCAAACAAAATTGCCTATATGAAAAAAAATCGACATAACTAAAAAAATCAGCAAAATAAAATAAATCGCCAAAATTTAAAAAGCATCAAATTATACATAATGCCAAAAACCTAAAAATTGCACTAGAGAAAAAAGTATGAATTTTTTCACAAAATTAATATGTACCTTATGTATGTATCTCTGTGCTTATGTATGTGTCTCTATACTACATAAACGCACTTTGGTAAAGGGTATAGAAGATTCGGCACAGCCGAATATAGCACTCTTACTTGTTATTAATAAAACAGAAAAAATTTTAAAAATTAAGCCATAAATGTCCACATTTAAATGAATTATAATCTTGATATTGATTGTAATTATATTTTATCTTTCGTGTTCTCGTTGTACATTCATAGTGAACAGTCGATTTAGCGGAGTTTTTATTTCATACTAAACAAAAAAAAAATCAAACGAAAAAATACTCGGAATACATATTGTTTTTGATAAATTAAGCTTTATGTGCGTTGCTAATATTTTTTTACATAGTTATAAATAACAAAAACCAAAAAAAAACCGTAAACAAACACAACAACAAACAAACAAAGTGCCCTTGAGGAATACTCTATATGAGTACCTCAAAAACAAATAACTGTGAAGTGAGTTCTAATGGCAGAAATGCCTATTTTACTGTGAGTTCTGAAGCTCTTAATGAAAATAATAAAAATAAAAAATCTGATGATAGACCTACTGAGAGCTCTGAAGCTCTTAATGATAACAAAATAAATAAGAAATCTGATAGAAGACTATTTTTAACGGCGAGGCCACTTTTTCGTCAGCGATCAACTTCGCTTTGTCCAATGCCAACTAGTGATTCCGTTGCCTAGTACTTCTACATTTAAGTCAGCGATATCATCCGCTTCGGGCTCGTGGTCATCACTTATCCAAGTTTTTACTGAAGTTAAGAGCAGCCCAAAACCCAAGGTCCAAGTGGGAATGGACAGATATATAACAGTGGTAAAGCGCGGACGAAGCCCAAAGTCTTTGAAAATTTCATCTGCTCCAAAAATGTCTAGGGATAACAGTGCATCCTCTATTAACCGTCAAAATCGTTTTCAAATATTGCAAGATGACAACAACGAACCCGATGTATCTACGAACAAAACATCCAAGCCGCCACCAATCTATTTGAGAGAAAAAAATTCAAACGCTCTTATAAAAAATTTAATTTCAGTCATTGGTGAGAATAAATTTCACATCGTTCCAATAAAACGGAGTAACATTGATGAAACCAAAATTCAAATTTATGAAGAAAAAGATTTTCGCAAACTGATTACTGAATTTGAAAAAAGTAAAAAAAGTTTCTTAAAATATCAGCTTAAAAGTGCTAAAGGCCTGCAGATCGTGTTGAAAAGCTTGGATTTCTATGCTGCTCCAGAAGAAATAAAAGATGCACTCGTCCTCCAGGGATTTAAGGTAAAAAATGTATCTAACATAATAAATAGGGAGAAGATTCCTCAACCTCTATTTCGCGTCGAACTTGAGCCAAACGATATAAAATTGAAAAAAAACGAGACTCATCCAATTTACAATTTAAAATATCTCTTATACCGAAAAATAACAGTTGAAGAACCATACAAGCGTTCTGGACCCGTACAGTGCCATAATATGGTCACACAAAAACTTACTCCAAGTTACCTTCAGTTTGTGTTATCTGCGGTAAATTGCACGGTACTGCTGGTTGTACTAAGCCTAAAGATCTAACAGAAAAAAATGAAGTAATTGTGGAGGTAATCACACCGCTAACTACAGAGGATGTCCTATTCTTTCGTTAAACAGACTATGGGGCAAAAACCTGAATTAGCTCCAGCACAAACAGCAAACGCTTACTCCGCCACTTTTGCTCAAATGAGCCAACCTGTCACTTCACGTGTATCGTATGCCGATGCAGCTAAGACTAGTTATATTCCCACACAAAATATTCCGCCTCAAAATAATTCAACGAATGCAAACTCAAGCTTTAATTTTAGTCGCCTTGAAGCTACTATTGAGAATCTAGTGCTGACTATAAATAATTTTACAACAAATATGATTAGCATGATGCAAAAAATGCTACGAATGCAGTCTACACTGGTTCAAGCATTAGTTAACAAGCCATGAACACGTTAAAGATAAGTTTCTGGAACGCAAACGGCATTCGCCAACATAAAAATGAATGAGGCTTCCCGATATCTACAAGAACATATTACACAACTGGAACTATGGTTAAAATTATGGAGAATTAAGTTAAATGAGCAAAAGTGTGTTCAGGTAACATTAACCCTGCGAAGAGATACTTGTTTCCCAATTCGAATCAACAATCTAGTTGTTCCTCAGCGATCACATGTAAAATACCTTGGTATACACCTTGATCCACGACTTAAATAAAAACACCATATTGACTCAAAGCTAATACAAATGAAACTTAAACTAACTCAGATATATTGGTTGATTGGTAGAAATTCAACACTCAGCCTACACTGCAAACTTTTATTATACAAGTCGCTTTTGAAGCCAATATGGTGCTACGGAATTCAGTTATGGAGCACTGCTTCAGCTTCTAACGTCGAGCGAATCCAACGAAGGCAAAACAAAATTTTACGTTTGATAACATCGGCTCCATGGTACATCAAAAACTCAAATATACATCGTGATTTGAATATGCCACTAGTGATTGAAGAAATAGCAAAATACGCAGGCAAATATTTAACAAAACTCGAGTCACATCCTAATCCGCTTGCTCGTAACATCTTGAATTTTACTGGCCACATCCGCTTGAAAAAGAAGGACACAAGGGCTCTTATAATCAACACTCCAGATGGGACTGCTTGAAAATTTTTTTTTTCTCTTATTTTTTTGATTGTCAATACTTATGTATTATTTATCGCTTACATGAAAAAAAATCGGCAAAATCAAAAAAATCGCCAAAACGAAAAAAAATCGCCAAAATTAAAAAAACCCCAAAAATAGGAAAAAAATCGCCAAAACGTGAAAAAAGTGTTTAAACAAAAAAAGTTCCCACAATGACAAAAATCCGCAAAAATCGCCAAAACAAAAAAAAAATCTTATATGAACAAAAATCGCCAAAAATTAAAAAAATCACCTAAATAAAACAAAAAATCGCCAAAATCAAAAATATCGCCAAAACAAAAAAAATTGCCCAAATGAAAAAAAATCGCCAAAAATTAAAAAAATCGCTTAAATGATAAAAAATCGTCAAAATCAAACAAATCTACCAGAACGAAAATAAATCGCCAAAAATTAAAAAAACGCCAAAAACCGAAAAAAAATCGCCAAAACGAGAAAAAAGTGTCAAGACTAAAACAATTGCCAAAAAGAAATAAAAACGCCAAAAACCGAAACAATCGCCAGAACAAAAATAAATTGCCTATATGAAAAAAAAATCGCCAAAAAATATAAAAATCGCCTAAATGAAAAAAAAATTTTAAAATCAAAAAATTGCCAAAAGGAAAAAAAAGCAGCAAAATTAAAAAAACGCCAAAAACCGAAAAAAGTCGCCAAAACGAGGAAAAGAGTGTCAAAACTAAAAAAATTGCCACAAAAAAAATAAAAAAAATTATGTATATAAAAAATAAAAAAATCGCGTAAATGAAAAAAATCGTCAAAATCAAAAAAATCGCCAGAACGAAAAAATCGCCTAAATTAAAAAAAACGCTAAAAACCGAAAAAAATCGCCAAAACCAAACAAAATTGCATATATGAAAAAAAATCGACAAAACTAAAAAAATCGGCAAAATAAAATAAATCGCCAAAATTTAAAAAGCATCAAATTAAACATAATGCCAAAAACCTAAAAATTGCACTAGAGAAAAAAGTATAAATTTTTTCACAAAATTAATATGTAAATACATATCTCTGTGCTTATGTATGTGTCTCTATACTACATAAACGCACTTTGGTAAAGGGTATAGAAGATTCGGCACAGCCGAATATAGCACTCTTACTTGTTATTAATAAAACAGAAAAAATTTTAAAAATGAAGACATAAATGTCCACATTTAAATGAATTATAATCTTGATATTGATTGTAATTATATTTTATATTTCGTGTTCTCGTTGTACATTCATAGTGAACAGTCGATTTAGCGGAGTTTTTATATCATACTAAACAAAAAAAATCAAACGAAAAAATACTCGGAATACATATTGTTTTTGATAAATTAAGCTTTATGTGCGTTGCTAATATTTTTTTACATAGTTATAAATAACAAAAAAAACTATAAACAAACACAACAACAAACAAACAAAGTGCCCTTGAGGAATACTCTATATGAGTACCTCAAAAACAAATAACTGTGAAGTGAGTTCTAATGGCAGAAATGCCTATTTTACTGTGAGTTCTGAAGCTCTTAATGAAAATAATAAAAATAAAAAATCTGATGATAGACCTACTGAGAGCTCTGAAGCTCTTAATGATAACAAAATAAATAAGAAATCTGATAGAAGACTATTTTTAACGGTGAGGCCACTTTTTCGTCAGCGATCAACTTCGCTTTGTCCAATGCCAACTAGTGATTCGTTAGCATTACCGTTGCCTAGTACTTCTGCATTTAACTCAGCGATATCATCCGCTTCGGGCTCGTGGTCATCACTTATCCAAGTTTTTACTGAAGTTAAGAGCAGCCCAAAACCCAAGGTCCAAGTGGGAATGGACAGATATATAACAGTGGTAAAGCGCGGACGAAGCCCAAAGTCTTCGAAAATTTCATCTGCTCCAAAAATGTCTAGGGATAACAGTGCATCCTCTATTAACCGTCAAAATCGTTTTCAAATATTGCAAGATGACAACAACGAACCCGATGTATCTACGAACAAAACATCCAAGCCGCCACCAATCTATTTGAGAGAAAAAAATTCAAACGCTCTTATAAAAAATTTAATTTCAGTCATTGGTGAGAATAAATTTCACATCGTTCCAATAAAACGTAATAACATTGATGAAACCAAAATTCAAATTTATGAAGAAAAATTTTCGCAAACTGATTACTGAATTTGAAAAAAGTAAAAAAAGTTTCTTAAAATATCAGCTTAAAAGTGCTAAAGGCCTGCTGATCGTATTGAAGGGCATCGATTTCTATGTTGCTCCCGAAGAAATAAAAGATGCACTCCTCCTCCAGGGATTTAAGGTAAAAAATTTATCTAACATAATAAATAGGGAGAAGATTCCTCAACCTCTATTTCGCGTCGAACTTGAGCCAAACGATATAAAATTGAAAAAAAACGAGACTCATCAAATTTACAATTTAAAATATCTCTTATACCGAAAAATAACAGTTGAAGAACCATACAAGCGTTCTGGACCCGTACAGTGCCATAATATGGTCACACAAAAACTTACTGCAAGTTACCTTCAGTTTGTGTTATCTGCGGTGAATTGCACGGTACTGCTGGTTGTACTAAGCCTAAAGATCTAACAGAAAAAATGAAGTAAATGTGGAGGTACTCACACCGCTAACTACAGAGGATGTCCTATTCTTTCGTTAAACAGACTATGGGGCAAAAACCTAAATTAGCTCCAGCACAAACAGCAAACGCTTACTCCGCCACTTTTGCTCAAATGAGCCAACCTGTCACTTCACGTGTATCGTATGCCGATGCAGCTAAGACTAGTTATATTCCCACACAAAATATTCCGCCTCAAAGTAATTCAACGAATGTAAACTCAAGCTTTAATTTTAGTCGCCTTGAAGCTACTATTGAAAATCTAGTGCTGAATATAAATAATTTTACAACAAATATGACTAGCATGATGCAAAAAATGCTACGAATGCAGTCTACACTGCTTCAAGCATTAACACGTTAAAGATAAGTTTCTGGAACGCAAACGGCATTCGCCAACATAAAAATGAACTTGAGCACTTCCTCACGGAAAAAAATATTGATATAATGTTGGTTTCTGAGACTCATTTGACTTCAAAAAGTATATTCAAAATTAATGGCTACATTTTATATGATTCAAAGGACCGATGAGGAAGAGCTTGCGGGGGATCAGCAATTTTAATAAAGTCAAAACTCCAGCATTATATTCTTGACAACATTTGTGAAGAACATCTACAAGCAACGAATATTTGTATCGAAAATTATTGCACAAATTTTGTCATATCATCAATTTACTCCCCTCCTAGATTCGCAATTACTGAGGATCAATACGAGGATTTCTACAAATCTCTTGGCCCTTGTTTCGTAGCAGCTGGAGACTATAATGCAAAACATACTTTCTGGGGTTCGCGTCTTATCACACCTAGAGGACGAGCGTTGTTCAACACAATTTCAAAAATGGGCTTGGACGTCATTTCGAGTGGGGAGCCCACTTACTGGCCTACTGACATACATAAAATTCCGGATATTATAGATTTTGGCGTCATGAAAAATATTTCTAGGGAATTAATTCACGTCGAAGCTTCCCTAGATCTATCGTCCGATCACTCTCCCACGATCGTTACAATCTGTAGCCCACTGAAAAGTGTTCTACATCACCTATATGTGAAACTGGTCAGTCGTGTTAATTGGCTGCGATTCAAAAACTATCTTAGTAGTCATTGCACTGAAAACATTAAGCTAAGAACTCATGACGATATTGAATCTAATATTGCTAATCTTAACGAAAATATTAAGCAGGCAGTTGAACATGCCACTTTCTCCCATCCGCAGACTGGGTTTAACAGAATATATTCTACAGATATTGAACTTCTCGTATGTGCAAAAAGAAGAGCTAGAAGACAATGGCAACAGCACAGATCACCCCAAAATAAAATTAGATTAAAAGATTGCACTAAAAGACTCCAAGAACTGCTTGCATATGAAAAAACTGCATCTTTTAAAAGCTATCTGCAAAATCTCGATGTCAGACCAGCATCTAATTACTCTTTGTGGCGCGCTGCAAAAAGAATTAAAACACCGGTTGAGTTTAAACCACCTCTGCGCACTTCTACCGGAGTTTGGGCCAGGAGTGATATTGAAAAAGGTAACTTGTTTGCAAAGCATTTAAAATGCGTATTTACCCCAAACACATGTACTGGTGTTGTTGATTTCCCGAGTGTAGTTGCGCTACCCCTTCGACTCATAAAATTTAAAATGTGTGATTTACAAAAATTAAATTGCTGAACTCAACCCGAAGAAAGCACAGGGTAATGATGGAATTAGTAACGAAATGCTAATAAAATTGCTTCGTATTGTAATTAGAATCATGTTATTCATTTTTAATGCCATTTTACGACTGGAGTATTATCCCCACAGCTGGAAGCTTGCCAAAGTAAAAATGATTCCAAAGCCAGGCAAAGATCTTACCAAGGCAGAATCATACAGGCCAATAAGTCTGCTATCAACAATGTCAAAACTTTTCAAAAAACTGCTCATGTCAAAATTGTCCCAAATTCTAATTGGTAGTGGGTGCATCCCAGATCATCAGTTTGGTTTTAGAAGTCAGCATAGCACCATTGAACAAACGCATAGATTGGTTCAATGTATAAGAAGAACATTTGAAGAAAAGAAGTACTGTGTTGTACTGTTTATTAACGTTTTGCAGGCATTTGATAAATTGTGGCATGAAGGCCTAATTTTAAAATTAAAATCATATCTACCAATAAATTTGGTGAACTTATTAGAAAGTTACATTACTACCCGGAAGTTCAGGGTTGTGGAACTGGGACCAGTTTTGATTTATACTTGTGATATGCCTTTGAGCAGCAATATCCATACATCTACGTTTGCCGATGCTACAGCCTGCCTAAGTATGCACGAAAATCTCCATGAGGCTTCCCGATATCTACAAGAACATATTACACAACTGGAACTATGGTTAAAATTATGGAGAATTAAGTTAAATGAGCAAAAGTGTGTTCAGGTAACATTTACCCTGCGAAGAGATACCTGTTTCCCAATTCGAATCAACAATCTAGTTGTTCCTCAGCATTCACATGTTAAATACCTTGGTATACACCTTGATCCACGACTTACATGAAAACACCATATTGACTTAAAGCTAATACAAATGAAACTTAAACTAACTCAGATATATTAGCTGATTGGTAGAAATTCAACACTCAGCTTAGACTGCACACTTTCATTATACAAGCCGCTTTCGAAGCCAATATGGTGCTACGGAATTCAGTTATGGGGCACTGCTTCAGCTTCTAACGTCAAGAGAATCCAACGAAGGCAAAACAAAATTTTACGTTTGATAACATCGGCTCCATGGTACATCAAAAACTCAAATATACATCGTGATTTGAATATGCCACTAGTGATTGAAGAAATAGCAAAATACGCAGGCAAATATTTAACAAAACTCGAGTCACATCATAATCCGCCTGCTCGTAACATCTTGAATTTTACTGGCCACATCCGCTTGAAAAAGAAGGACACAAGGGTTCTTATACTCAACACTCCAGATGGAGCTGCTTGAAAAAAAATTTTTATCTTTTTTTTGATTGTCAATACTTATGTATTATTTATAACTATCACTAAGTTTATGTCCGACAGTAGTCGGGCCTAGTACTTATATTTTAGATTTTAAGATTTGAATACTTATTGTTAGTTCATAATTGAAGATACAATAAATAAATAAATGTATTTAAAAAAAAAATAAAATATTTTATATTTTTCCTAGATATTTAACTAGTTTTAATGGAGGTTGTGAATTTCCAAAACTGTCGAAATATTCTTTATTTTCATTGTTTTTATAATATGCTACCCAATGGGTTACAGGTCCTCTTGATAAATCCAAATTAATGATTCTGCATTATCTTTTTCTCGATGCTTTCGGTAGTGTATCCAACATGAAAAGTCCTCTAAAGTATGGAATGTTTGCTGAAAAGTTTCTCAGATCAACATCAGATAGGGTTTATTGGGCAGCTTTGCGAAAAATTTGGTTTTTGTTTTTCTTGACAAACCAATACATATCCTTCCTTATATGGTTTAAGGTAAGAACCTTTTCCCATTGCTACTGCTTCCATTGTTTTATTATGCCTAGTTGCTTCATCAAGTTGTTGTTTGGCATTCTTTCCAGCATTTATTGCTTTTGCTATAGCTGCTCCGCCAGTAGAAATACTACCAATTGCACTCAGAGCAGTAAGAATACGTACCAAAGGTAAGAAGCCACCAATCTTTGGAACATTAATTACGCGTGGTAGTACAACTTCCGATTTATTCCCCCTTAACGACTTGTTAATAATCTTACTTGCAATCCTAATGGCAGAGTTAATGTCTTGAGGTTTTTCCTTCTTCAGTATTTTTGTTGCAGTTTTAATTGATGTACTGAACAGTTTTTTTCCATTTTGTTCGCTTTTTTTTGCAACCTTCTTCTTCAATCCCATACCAAATTTTCTTTTGACTTTCATTGCGTTAGTAACCATGTATGCAAACGATTTTTCTGCAAGACTGCTATCTTTTGAAATAACTCGTTCCCAAGCTTTATTTTCAAGAATTTTATCAGCTTGATTATATATAATAAATTAATTTGATTTGAAATAAAATATGGGCTTTCACACCAGGTTTATTTTCTTTACTGTTTCACAAAACACCAAAATGTTATGATAAACATGAATAAGATATCTATAAGAAAATTTTATTAAGCAGAAATGTATACAAAAGAGAATATAGACCTGATGGACAAAGCAAAGGAACGAGAGCTTATAAATATAAGCATATTATCAGTAAATTGTTTAAGAAATAAAGTGAAAAGAACACATCAACTTCATCATTACTAAATGCTATAAAAAATCCTTACAAGGGTGAGGGTTTGATGAAACTATACACAACCAAACCTAACTACATATACTGGGATGAGCCTAATGACTTAGTAGATCACCTTAAGCTATTGCTAGCATCACAAGCTGCAGGTCATACTAATCACAATAACGAAATTGTATCAATTATCGAAGAATTATATGAAGCAAAAATTATAGAATAATATTTATCTACATAAATCATGTCCATCAATAAGTTTGGACACTATCTTAATGATACAGATGTTCCTAAGCTGCTGGGCTTCGTTATGGATATAACTAATAACATTGACGTTCAAAAAAAAAGAATCAAAAATGTGGCAAAAGCTTTGGAGGAAAACGACGTTGTTAATAATATGTTTCTGCAAAGTCAAATTGAAGAAGTACGAGAAGAAATCAACATAAGTTTAAGTCAGAAACTCAATGGAATTCAGGAAACAATTTCAAGCATGAAATTATTCTTTGAAAAAGAAATTAGAAAGATTAATGAGTTAATTTATGGGTATGTAAGAAATATGATGGTCGACAGTACTTATATGAACTCACATTGAACTCAACTTATCCCGTCAAATTCTAAATAATGACTTCAAAAAGATATTTAATAAATGAACTACATAAGCAAGCATGAAAATATTTTCCACGTCGAAGAGTTGTTATGAAAGGAATAGATGATCTTTGGCAAGCTTATTTAGTTGAAATGGGGAACTATTCTACAGACAATAGAGATGATCGATTTTTGCTGACTGTAATTGATACATTTTTAAAATTTGCTTGGGCAGTACCCTTGAAAAGAAAGACTTCATTGGAAACAAGCCAGGCTATGCAGAATATTTTTCAACTGGGACGAATACCAAAAAACTTGCAAACAGACGATGGTAAAGAGTTTTTCAATAAACACTTTGGAAAATTGATGAATAATTACAACATTAATCACTACTCAACATATAGCAGAATGAAACCATCAATAGTAGAACGATTTAACAGAACATTAAAAGGAATGATGTGGAAAGAGTTTAGCTTTAATGAGTCTTATAACTGGCTCGACATTTACAAAGACTTGATTAATACATAAAATAAAAAAATTCATCGCACCATCAAAATGCCACCGGTTCAAGTTAACTATAAAAATGAGCAAAAATTATTAAACACTGTATATAACCGCTTAAAACTATTCAAATTAACAAAATTCAATGTGTGAGATCATGTGCGTATAAGCAAATATAAACATGTTTTTGAAAAATTATATACACCAAATTGGACCACAGAGATTTTTATGATTCAAAGTAATTCTTGGATCAATAAAAATGAAATATTGTAGTTAAGTGTAAATATAAGTCTATATTTTGTATCTAATATATTTAAATAAAATATAAACTTCCTTTTTATACAAAGTGCTGTGTTTAATTTCACTTACTTGTAATCAGACAATCATATTGTCAATAACACTTACTCTTAGCTCAAACTCATCTGAGTTATCTGCAAATTACTTTCCTCCTATTCGTTTGGATGGTGAATATGAATGTGATCTAACTGATTTTCATTCATATAATAGCATTCCAAATGTAGATGATTATAACAATATATTTCATATTTGTGAACATTTAATTAAAATACCAATACGATTTTATGAATTGAGTGATATACTTGATTATATTAAACATCACTATAAGCAGTATTGTCCGGAAATAAAATTGATATATAAAGCTGATAACAATACAATGCAAGTTAGAGTTAATAACTCTAAAGATCACAAATACTTTAACAAGGATAACACAATTGGAAAACTTTTTGGATTCAATAAGAAAATTCCAGCTCCTAAACAAGGCCATTACTCAGATCTACCGTTAAATTTTTTCATAGAGAATATCTTGCGTGTTGAACGTAGTATATTCGTTAACACATTTGCGAATTGAATTTGCGATCAATGTCCCACCAGGGTGTATAATTGTGGAGATTACTTGGAATTTTATCTATTTGCCAGTTAACTGCCGAGAGATAAGTTTTAAGACTCTACGCATAGTTGATCAGAACGGTGATTTAATTAATTTCCGAGGAGAGGAAATTACAACTCGAATACATTTATGATCTAGCAAATAATAATAATATACAACGTCAAACAATCTTAGGATAAAATTGGATACACTCATAAAACACTATTGCAAACCAAACCACAATCAAAGAGATCATTACACAAAAAATATTTGACGCAAGAAAATAAAAAAATTTTGAAGTCTCTCAGTTTAAAGTTGACAAAGAAATGAAATACATACTAGATGTTCTAGAAAAACCTCAATCAGACAAGAGTATAATTAAAAACGACTATCACACATATACACTTTACCTACAATCCTTCAACAATAATGATTAGATTCGAATTCGAAGAAATTGTTGTAGATGATAAAAACAGCAAAATATCTTCTTTTTTAAATCCGAAATTAAAAAATAACTTTGTGGCACATCTCTTTGACGAAATTCGATATGAACTTAATGGCATAGAAATTGATCATACAAGACATTTACCGATTACAAGCAGCCCGTTTCTTTATCACCAACAGAAAGTGTTGGCTTGTACAATGCAGGATGGAACAAACTCGATGATTTGGATATTTCAAATGGACACTTTAAATTCTATGTACCACTGAAACTATTTTTAGGTTTTGCTAAAGACTATAATAAAATTATACTCAGCGGTAAACATGAATTGGTTCTCTTACATGGTAAGAACGATGAAAAACTCGTATACATAACTGTTGCTACTGACAAACCTAAAATTAGTATCTCAAACATATCATGGAGAATTTCGCATGTACAATTATCCAATCTGAGCAAATTTTATATGATTAAAATTATTAACAGTGGTGCTTCTATACCGATGGCATTTTGCTTTTGGGATTGTCATATTAATCTTCCACTAAATACAGGAACTAGCTATATATGGAATGTTAAATTGGCTGCAAATAGAGAACGTTCCCGTTTTGTGTTGATTGCTTTTCAACAAGAAAATAAGTTTGTTCACTGTAATCTAAACAATTTGAAAGTGCGTTTTATTTCCGAATCGTACACATATGATGATCTAAATATAAAATTTAAAAATGGTCGGGTTGCCATCCTATATGATATGTATCCACGGAAACGCAACCAGTTCTAACTGATCAGCCATCAAAACGAAGCCCTCTGTAACGGTCCTGTTGATATAAAAATTGAAATTGAAATGGAATCCAACATTCCTACCGATACATCAGCCTTTTGCTTTCTCACACACGATCGTATAATAGAATACATTTCTTTAAAGGGTCAACTTCGTAAGATAATTTAAATAAAAAATATGATGATTGGGCATAAAGTTTTCATCGTTATGCAAGGATTTAAATCCACTTCAAACATCTTCATTGCAAAAGAAATATCAATTGTTTTTAACAATAAGAAGCATATAAACTTTATTATTAAACCTCCTTTTAACTTTAAAAGATTAACAATAGCAAAACAAAGAGAAGCGAATTAGCTAACAAGAAACTTTCATCATCTGAACTGGAATGATGGATCTATATCATTTAAGAGTGTTGTAAAGTTTTTAAAATCCAATTTAAAACATTTTTCAATCTACATATGTTAAGGGTGTGGAAAGGAAGAAATGGTTTGAAAAACTACTTCAACTTAGAGTTTTCAACATCGAGGATATTGGTTGCATCAATTTTAAGCAAATACAACTTAAATATCCGGAATATTTTTACTGCAGCTATCACAATTATGGAGTTTGTGCCTTCAGAAATGCATATTTATTTTATCAGGAAAATAACTAAACAATTTATTTTAATTTTCTATTCTTACATTGTTACAACATACACATATTTACGATATTTCTTTAAAATAAATATGTTGATTAAAAAATATGCAAAACTGCTGTTCATTAATTTATTTACATATACATACAAATGTATGTATATACAAAACTGCAGTTCATTAATTTATTTACATATACATACATATGTATGTAGTAAGTAAGTATGTATGTATATAAGTGTGTATGGTTCGTTTGACAAATGTCAGCCTCTTTGCACAAAAAAACAAAAAACAATTAAAACTAAATAAAACCAACAACAAAAACATTAATATCCCACCACCATACATAATCTCTTTCTATAAATACCCTTTCATCTCCATCAGCTAAAAAGAGTATTACAAAATAACAAGTAAGAGTGCTATATTCGGCTGTGCCGAATCTTATATACCCTTTACCAAAGTGCGTTTATGTAGTATAGAGATACATACATAAGCACAGAGATATGTAGGTACATATTAATTTTGTGAAAAAATTCATACTTTTTTCTCTAGAGCAATTTTTAGGTTTTTGCCATTATGTTTAGTTTGGTGCTTTTTAAATGTTGGCGATTTATTTTATTTTGCTGATTTTTTTAGTTTTGTCGATTTTTTTTCATATAGGCAATTTTGTTTGGTTTTGGCGATTTTTTTCGGTTTTTGGCGTTTTTTTAATGTTGGCGATTTTTTCGTTCTGGCGATTTTTTTGATTTTGACGATTTTTTTCATTTAGGCGATTTTTTTATTTTTTATATATATATTTTTTTTATATTTTTTTGTGGCAATTTTTTTAGTTTTAACGCTCTTTTTCTCGTTTTGGCGACTTTTTTCGGTTTTTGGCGTTTTTTTTTTAATTTTGGCAATTTGTTTGATTTTGAAAATTTTTTTCATTTAGGCGATTTTTTTATTTTTTGGCGATTTTTTTTCATATAGGCAAATTTTGTTTTGTTCTGGCGATTTTTTCGGTTTTTGGCGTTTTTATTTCTTTTTGGCAATTTTTTTAGTTTTGACACTTTCTTCTCGTTTTCGTGATTTTTTTCGGTTTTTGGCGATTTTTTTTTCATATAGGCAATTTTTTTGTTTTGGCGATTTTTTTCAGTGTTTAGCGTTTTTTTTTAAATTTTGGCGATTTTTTTTCATAAAGGCAATTTTTTTTGTTTTGGCGATTTTTTTGATTTTGGCTATTTTTTTCATTTAGGCGATTTTTTTTTTCATTTTTGGCGATTTTTGTTCATATAAGCTTTTTTTTTGTTTCGGCGATTTTTGGGGATTTTTTTCATTGTGGGAATTTTTAGTTGTTTTGACACTTTTTTCTCCTTTTGGCGATTTTTTTTGGGTTTTGACGTTTTTTTTTAATTTTGGCGATTTATTTTCATTTAGGCGATTTTTTTTCATTTTTGGCGATTTTTTTCATATAGGCAATTTATTCTCGTTTTGGCGATTTTTTTCGGTTTTAGACGTTTTTTTTTAATTATGGCGATTTATTTTCGTTTTGGCGATTTTTTTGATTTTGCCGATTTTTTTTTTCATTTAGGCAATTTTTTTAATTTTTTTTTTCGTTTTTGTTATTTTTTTCGGTTTTTGACGTTTTTTTTTAATTTTGGCGATTTATTTTCGTTTTGGCGTTTTGTTTTGATTTTGGCGATTTTTTTTCATTTAGGCGATTTTTTTTTCATTTTTGGAGATTTTAGTTTATATAGCATTTTTTTTGTTTTGGCGATTTTTTCGGTTTTTGGCGTTTTTTTCATTTTGGCAATTTTTTTTGGTTTGGCGATTTTTTTGATTTTGACGATTTTTTTCATATAGCTGATTTTTTTTGTTTTGGCGATTTTTTTAGTGTTTGGGTTTTTTTTTTAATTTTGGCGATTTATTTTCGTTTTGGCGATTTTTTTTTATTTTGGCGATTTTTTTCATTTAGACGATTTTTTTTTAATTTTTGGCGATTTATGTTCATACAACCATTTATTTTTGTTTTGGCGATTTTAGCGGTTTTTGGCGTTTTTTTGTCATTGTGGAAATATATTTTTAGTTTTGACACGTTTTTCTCGTTTTGGCGATTTTTTTCGGTTTTTGGCGTTTTTTTTTTTAATTTTAGCGTTTTTTTTTTCATTGTGGCGATTTTTTTCGTTTTGGCGATTTTTTTTAAATTTCGTAATTTTCAGATTTTTTAGATTTACCATTTTTGAAAATTTCAACAGTTTAGCTCTTACGGTTTCCAAGATATAGCAATTTGTTAAAATTACATAGTCAAAATTGCATTAACTGATGGATTACCCTTTAATTGAAATTTTTTTAATTTAGTGTTAATTGTTGTAGCATATATAAAAATACATTAATTTTACAAATTTCAAGTGTCAATATGCATATGTACATACATAATACAATTGTATGTATATTACATGGGATTTTAAAAGTTTTCGTCACTCATTTTGGAACACCCTTTAATTTTTAGCTTTTATATATTTGTTGTTGTAGCGACCAAAGTTCTACATACACTGTCCAAATTTCAGACCCGTAGCTGTTACCGTTCCTGAGAAAATAGCCTTCTTCCTAAAACATCAAATATGTTTAATTATTAGAAAAAAAGTTAAAGTTTTCCAGCCCTGGAAACGTTTTTTTAATTTGTTAAATTTTAAAATTTTTTTTAAATATAAATACCAATTATATTCATACCGAAGTATAAAATAAGTTAATTTAATAAAAAAGTAATGAAAACTTGTTTTCGGTAGTTATTTTCTATGGGAATATTGAGTATGAGTTTTCCAGCTCTGAAACCGTCTGCTCGATTTTGCTGATTTTCAATAGCAAAATTTTTCGGAAAATTTCTGACGTATCAGTCTAAGAACGAAGTCTCTAGCTGTTCTGGGAGGTTGGGAAACCCGATTTCACGTACAGACAGACGGACATACGGACATCGCTTGTTCGTCTTTCCTATGCATAAGGATCCAGAATATATATACTTTATGTGTCTCTCATTAATATTGTAGAAATTACAAACGGAATGACAAACCTATATATACCCTTTTACCATTTTTTGGTAAAGGGTATAAAAACAAATGCCGAGTACATACTATGATATTTTGTAACATCGCAACAGTGTGTACTAGTGTCAACGTTTGTCATTTTAAAATTGTTTCTTGTTGTGTGGTATTGCTTTCCCTATAAAAAACGTAACGTGAAAGACGTTGCATACATTTTAAAAAATCATTATAACACAAGAAATACCAGATGTGTACTCGGCATTACACACTCGCTTTTTTATATACATATACGACTACTTACCCATATCCCAACGCTCAAGTTATTGTAAAAACATACACATGCATGAGCATAACGTTGGCTCCTATGATCACGCATCTCTAATTCCCTTTGACAATCCTAAATATCTTACACTTCAATTTCTCCAACCGTCAAGTAAGTTCGTTGCTCATAAATTACATATTTTATTCATCTCTTCAAACTCTTTAAACATAAGAAATAGGAAACTCAAACTAATTAGAACCAACAACAAAACACATTCATAGATTTCCCACAAGCATACATAAGGTCTTCTAAAATAACCTTAAATGGTCACCACCTAAAACCAAAATAAAAAAAATGCTGCAACCACTTGACAAACAAAAAAATCACACTTCAATTCAAAATTAAAACAAAAACATACATACAAGGCATGCGTTCCAACTAAAATAAACTACGAATATGTACATCAAACTTTCTTTATCTCACACTTATGCTCCCACAAGAAAACAAACAAAATTACAATTAAGTTCAAAATTAAAACAAAAATCTAAAACATACATACAAGTTTGCACGCCAACATAATAAACTACGAGTATGTACATCAACCGACCGACATCTGGCCATTCTTATCTCACACTTATGCTCACACAACAGAACAAAACATCACATACATCTAAAAACCTTCGAGTACCCTCGTCACTTTACACCTTTGAACCTATTTTAAAATTTTCCCATAAATTACAAAAATGTTTACTTTAATTAACCAAATTTGACAAAATTGCCATAGAACCGGCAGTATGTAACTACTGTGTGAGTTTCTAAAGAAAAGAAGAAAAATTAAACTTAAACTTTATTAGCTGGGGGAAAAACCGATCTTTTTCTGTGCAGCCACGTACTTCATCAGCACCCTAGTCCATCTACTTGAGTAGAGATTCTTATTAACATCAGCTACTTAACTTAAATTTTCTATGAAATGGAATATGAGAAATGATTGTTGTAAACACATTTATAAGTATCACTATTATTGTTTAATATATTTCTTATATGTTCGTTGGGACATATATATTATTGTTTACGTTATTCTTAATTGTATTAATTTCATCACTAAGAATACATTGTTTGTTGTAACCATACTAAGTCAATGACCATTTATTGCACAAAATCTTTTATGCAAACATTACAGTTTGCAATATTCAAAGTAGGTCATTGCTAAGTTATGGTTCTATTAATTTAACAAAAATAGGGCAATTAATTATTTATAGAGCAAACATTTCTTTTCTTTAATTTTATGTATAAAAGAAAGCAAAATAAAGTCAAAATTTTAGTGTTTAGTAGAATAACAAATCAATTGTTTTATTGAACACTTCCTCCAAGTTTCAAGCGCTTGTGAGGACAACAACTATACCACAACTATCTCCAAGTTCAAGTGCTTGTAAGAATCCCAAAATAACCACAATTATTCAAGCTACAAGTGCTTGCAAGAAAATACTTCACATTTAATATTAACATTTTTGGTGACCCCGACGTGATCCTGTAACCAGGCACAGGATTTCAACATTTGAAGAATCATGATAACTCAATACACCGAAACTACAAAAATGACTCTGCTACAAGAAAGGGTTCCATAGACTACTTTCAAGAGAGACTTCGAAGGCTGGACAGAGAATGGGCAGAATTCGAATCCAATGACGATAAAATTTGACCACAAGTATTTCGCAAATGAGTACTACAAGGCAATTATGAATGCAGTCCTACAATACAAAGATATATTCGAATCATCTATGCTGAAGGTGCCACAGCCTTCGGTCAAACCACAAGGCCCACTTCCACAACAAAACCAAATTGCATGTGCTAACGGGACATCAGCAGACACAGATAAGATGTTGAAAACTATTCGTAGACAAGCAGCAATAATGAAATCCCTGGATCGTTTGTTAAAAACCGAATTAACAAATCAGGATGTGCCAATTGCCATAAAGTTATGGCAAAACATTGAAGACCTCCATCTACAAATATGTGATACAAAATAAAACAATTTGTTAAACTAGAAAATGATGTACGAAATGCATAAAGATCAGTTAACAACCATGCAACTACTCAACCACCTTCTGAACAAAATAATAGTCAGCCCGATTCAGTTCCAATACCAAAAATAACATTACCAAAATTTTACGGCAATTATTTAAAATGGCAAAAATTTTACGACTTATTTTTCTCACTGGTAGTAGGCCAATCAATTCCAAAGGTGCAAAAACTCTGGTATCTAAAAACTCATTTAGTGGGCGAAGCGGCAAATCTAATCAAACACTTTCCGGCCACTGGAGAAAATTTCGATGCGGCATGGTCATCTATAATAGACCGCTACCATAACAAGAGGCTATTAGTTAGCAATTTAATTCAAGAACTAATAGATACAACAAACAAGACACCGAGCGACAATTATAAGGGTCTAGATGACAAAACAAAGGAGTATTTATTAGCACTTCAAAATTTTGACATCAACATGGGATCCATTGCTCATTAATTTGCTTCTTAAACGACTGGATCAGGCCACACGACTCCGGTATGAGCAGTCTCTTCCACAGCCACGAGAAGTGCCAACTCTCAAGGACTTTCTAAATTTCTTAAGCTACGGTCACACTTGTCAAACATTTGCCCAAAAAACCGTAACCAACAAACACTAATGAAAAAAGTTTTGATCCACACACTTGTTTATCAAATTAAACAGATTCGAACACAACTAATAGACAATGTCATAGAATCTAAGATTATTGTCTACTATTTAACTTGACAAAATTTTGCCTGAATTGAAGAATGTTTCATTAGCATTTAGTGGTTACGCTTTTTTGGGCAAATATTTGACAAGTGTGACTGTAGCTTTAGAGAGAAATTTTCAATCAGTGGAAGCAATGTTCGGAAGGGAAAAATTTTCAAAACCAAGGGCAAAGGTATGTACTTCTATCACAATCGGAAAACGAAACAATGAACTCTGTTCAATGTACAAATATGGAAGACACCTATTATTCACATGCCCAGAATTTTTGAAGCTGTCACCATCAGTGTTACTTCAATTTGTTCAAAAACAAAGGTATTGTGTTAACTGTTTAAAACCGGGACATAATGCAAAAAATAACACCTTGCTGCATTTAAAAGACTCAAACACCAACAGTCAACAAACAAATTCAAGGGTTACATCCAACCACTCAGCTGAGACTACAAATCCCACACAAATCACCGAAGCAGCCGTATCACTAAGTGCAGAAAAACATACGGTATCAAATAACTATATTTTACTTAGCACAGCCGTGGTCCTCATAAGAGCCGGTGAAAAAGAAATTCAATGTAGAGCGCTTCTTGACTTAAGATCACAAATTAACTTCGTAAGTAAACGCCTAGTCAAACGTCTTGGAATTCCAATGAATCCAACTTCAATCACTATAAGTGGAATTGGGTCCTGCAACACCAAGGTAAATCATCGAGTCAACGTCGAGTTGTATTCCAGCTTCAATAATTTCACCACACGACTTGAAGCAGCTGTTCTTAACCACATAATCTCGCCTCAACCATCACAAATAATTAACATCAATCACTGTAACATTCCTAATAAAATCAGTCTAGCTGACCCGGGTTTCAATCATCCTGACAATATAGATATTTTATTGGGTGCGAAATTCCCTCATCCATTACTGAAAGATGGACAAATCAAATTGGCCAACAACTTGCCCATCTTACAAAATACCTTGCTGGGTTGGATCATCTCAGGAAAAATTTAAGAAACCCAATCTTCCGCTGCAGTATGTGGAATGTGCATCGAAAATGAAACAACTTTAGAGGAAGATATCGCTCAACTATGGGAGTTAGAAAAGGTGAAGGCGGTAGAGAAAACGCTGTCAGTGTCAGAAAGCTCATTTTGCTCAGACCTACAGCATTGATCAAAATTGAAGATTTGTTGTGAGAATTCCGTTTTGTGACAATCCCGAAGCATTAGGTGAGTCACATGGGATAGCGTTCAATCGATTCCTATCACTGGAGCGTCGACTAGCAAAGGCACAAAAAGTCAAGGCGCAATACATACAATTTATGAAAGAGTACGAGGAATTGGGTCACATGACACAAATTGATATAAATTCCATATGCAAGCCAAACTATTTCATTCCACACCACAGTATATTACGTCCCGATAGTTTAACTATAAAATTACGAGTGGTCTTCGATCTGTTGTGAGTTGAAGGCACTTACTTATGTATTTCATAGTATAGATCACCTACATTTCAATTACTTAAATATTTTATATTATATAGAATAAGATCCATTTACTAATTAGGAAACATCTATATCTATATGTTTTCTTCCGCCAAGAGGGGAGGGATGCTGTAAATCATTTTTAAATAGTCCTCGTACCCATGCATTGCACTAATTTGTTGACGCAGCAGTAGCCAGTTCATTCACTTGGTTTCTTTCCGCTGACAAATTGTGCAATATCGATATGTTGTAATTGGGTCAAAAGCTAAATAATATTTATGACATAAGTTATTGTCTAGTTAGCATAAGAAAAAGAATTGTAAGTAAAATATTGTAGAAATATATCAAAGTATATTTTGTATAAATAGGTTATAGAAAATAAAAGTGAATCAGTCAGTCCGCAATGACAGTTGTAAGCGTTTTAACTAAAATAAAGAAACCTGCGATTTCTGACTTGGAAAGTCTCTGTTGGTACAGCTTTTACAGCTCACTTTAAAGGCAGTGAAAAGAAAGTACAGTCGACTTTGTATACGCATATCGTTCATTATGACCATTATAATATAACAAAAATAAGTGTATTTCTTAATTTAAAAAAAACCTTGCACTGTAGAAACTTTCTTTGTAGTTATAAATTTTTCTGTCACAATAAACTACAAGTCCGGGTTTGGTCAAATCATAAGGATGGTAAGTATAAATTTAATTAAATGGACAGCCCACAAAAACAAACGGACAAACTAATACTACAATTAAATGACTACAACATTAATGTTGGTAGTCTTTAAGTGCATGTATGGTCGGAATTGAAAGCCTTTAATTCTGATAGAACATTCCTAGATACTCATAAAGAAATGGTAAGGAATAACAAATTTACTAAGTTAGAAGAAGTAGGGTATATACTTGGAGTGATAAGTGAATTAAACGGAAATAAGTCAAAGGAACTCGGAAAGCGTATCGAAGAGTTAGAAAAGTCGAAATTAGGTTTGGAGAAATTTAGCAAACAACTAAAAAATGATATAGATTATACAAATAAGTTGTTAGAACAGCAGGTAAAAGAGAACGAAGAACTAAGACTACAGTTACGACAGAAAGGACTTAGTGAGAAGGAGATTGAAAAACACTTAACATTAAAATACTTGATTAGCCAAAAGGACAACTCGATACAAAGACTATTGCAAACGCAAAGAGAGAACTAAATATTGCCTACAGATCTCGTTCACCAACTCCTTCAATTAGTTTGCCAGAAAAATCTACTGTCACGGACTTATCACATACTACCCAAATCCTTCCATCAGTAGTAATTCATACACAACAAGAAATTAGAGAAGACACGAATACAATAGAACATAATAAAAACTTTTTCAAGGAGGGAGAAGGAAATAACTTATTGAATAAAGTGAACAATTTACTATCAAACGCGAGAAAAACTGTCAACAGAGGATACTCAACAGATACTTTAAAAAGAAAACTAGCAGATTTAGCAGAATACGAGAAGGAATTTAAAGAACTGAGGCTAGAAAAAGTTCAGCTTAAAAAAGAATTTTATAAGTACCTACAAGAAGCTAGGAATTCACTAAGGAAGTACCCACTATCCCCTATAATCATCGAAGAAGATTCCAGTAATATAAATACAAAAGCATACAAGATGCCTGCAATATCGACAATTACCAAAATAGTAAACAATATAGTCCCCACATTTTTCGGCACCGAAGGACCAGATTTAACATCGGAAGTGTTTCGATTCATTCAAGGATGTAAGCTAGTAGAACGAGAGCTGTCCTCTGAAGAAAATGGAGTCCCAGCACAAAATATTATAGAATGCCTGAAACTGCGATTAATTGGACCAGCTTACGTTCAAATAGCACCACAAACACTCGGCACGATAGACGCATTATGTGATTCAATAAAAAAGGTGTATTTGAAGAGGAAAAGTTTAGATCAAATAAGAGAACTCATAGTTTCGTGCAAGCAAGGAAATCAAGTCAGCAAGCAGATTTGGTAATCGAGTTGAAACTCTACTAAATAAAGCCGGGAGTCTAGTAAAGCACAAGCACACCGCTAAACACAAACTGGCAACCACCTAACGTTAATTACTTCAGAAGAAATGACAATGACCAAAGGCAACAACACAATAGCACGCAAAGTGGTCAACAGTCTACAACACAAAGATCCATCAATGCCAACATGAATCAAGTATACCATGGCCGTGGGAGAAATGAACCACCGAAATGCTATAATTGGAATGAAAAGGGACATCTAAGAACTAACTGCCCAGCACGAAATTCGGGAAACTCGGTGCCGCCCAGCCAAAACTAATGGACTGGGATGCCGACAATTCATGGATACACGAAACAATTGAAAGGAAATCAGCAAACGAAACTTTATTAAACCAAGTGAGGGTAGCAATTAAAAGGACTGACAAGAAAATACATTGGCATAAAAATATCCATACGTATATACCGGAAAATTATACGGAAAGAAATTATTCTAACTGCAGGTCTGAGTCGAAAAAAGAACAGAATCTGCAAGGTGGTAACAACGAAAAAGAGAAAAATGACGCATTTATTGATTTTTCATGCAGTGAAGCACTGGGCAAAAACTTATCCTTACTGGTAGATACAGGAGCAGACACCACATTAGTAAAAGCTGAATCTTTTGCACCACACGTGAATATAGACTCAAGCAATCAAAAGGACTTGTCAGGCGAATTTGGGGGAAATATTACAACGAAACGAACTATAAGTGCACAACATGCATGCGTAAAAACACTTGCAGTACAAATGCATGTAGCACCAGAAGGTAGCCGACTTCAAACAGATGGATTACTCGGTAGAGATGTATTATGGAACAGGACTGTTACCGATACAATTTTTTAATTTTTTTATGCATGTTTTTTTTTTTTTATTTATTGTATCTTCATATATGAACTAACAATAAGTATTCAAATCTTAAATCTAACATGTAATTAATAGGCCCGACCAATGCCAGACATAACTAAGTGATAGTTGTAAATAATACATAAGTGGTGATAAGCAAAAAAAAATTTTTTTTTCAAACAACTTCATTCGGAGTGTTTAGTATTAGAGCCCTTGTATCTCTCTTTTTTAAGCGGATGTGTCCAGTAAAGTTCAAAATGTTACGAGCAAGCGGATTAGGATGTGACACGAGTTTAGTCAGATATTTGCCTGCGTGTTTTGCAATTTCTTCAGTCACTAGTGGCATATTTAAATCACGATGTATATTTGAATTCTTAATGTACCATGGAGCAGATGTTATTAACCTTAAAATTTTGTTTTGTCTTCCTTGAATTCTATCTACATTGGAAGCAGAAGCAGTGCCCCATAACTGGATACCGTAACACCATATTGGCTTTAAAAGCGACTTGTATATTAAAAGTTTGCAGTCTAGGCTGAGTGTTGAATTTCTGCCAATCAGCCAATGTACCTGAGTTAAAATTAGTTTCATTTGAGTTAACTTATAGTCAATGTGATGTTTCCATGTACGCCGTCGATCGAGGTGTATACCAAGATATTTCACATGTGAATGTTGAGGAACAACTTGATTATTAATCCGAATGGGGGAACAAGTATCTCTTCGTAAGGTAAATGTTATATGGACACACTTTTGTTCATTTACCTTAATTCTTCATAAGTTTAACCATAGTTCCATCTGGCTAATGTGTTCCCGGAGTTTTCGGGATGCCTCATCAGGGTGCATACTAAGGCAGGCGGTATCGTCGGCAAATGTAGAAGTGTGGATACTACTGCTCACAGGCATATCACAAGTATAAATCAAATATAAAAATGGCCCCAGTATACTCCCCTGTGGCACACCGGATGAGATAGTTTCAGGCATACTCATAAAGTGTCCTTCCACAACTGTAAATTTTCGTGCAACAATGTAACTTTCCAAAAGATTTAGTTTATGTTTATTGGTAAATATGTCTTCAATTTCAAAATCAGGCCTTCATGCCACACTTTATCAAATGCCTGAGAAACATCAATAAACACGGCAGAACAATACTTCTTTTCCTCAAATGTTTTTTCTGATAAATTGAACCAATCTATGCGTTTGCTCAATGGTGCTATGCTGGCTTCTAAAACCAAATTGATGGTCCGGGATGCACCCATTATCAGTTAAAATTGAAGACAATTTTGTCATGAGTAGCTTTTCAAAAAGCTTTGACATTGTTGACAGTAAACTTATTGGCCTATATGACTCAGCCTTGGTAAGATCTTTACCTGGCTTTGGAATCATTTTAACCTTGGCAAGCTTCCAGCAGTCTGGATAATACTCCAGTCGTAAAATGGCATTAAAAATGAATAACAGGATTCTAATTGCAATACGAGGTAACTTAATCAGCATCTGGTTACTAATTCCATCCATACCGGGAGCTTTTTTCGGGTTGAGCTCGGCAATTAGTTTTTGTACATCACACATCGTAAATTTTAAGGGTCGACGGGGTAGAGCAACTACACTCGGCAAATCAGCAACACCGGTACATGTATTTGGTGTAAATACGGATTTTAAATGCTCAACAAATATGTTACCTTTTTCAGTATCGCTTCTTGCCCAACCTCCGGTAGATGTGCGCAGAGGTGGCTTAAACTCAGCGGGTGTTTTAAGCTTTTTAGCAGCGCGCCACAAAGAGTAATTAGATGCTGGTGTAACATCAAGGCCTTCCAGATAATTTTTGAAAGATGCAGTTTTTGCAGATGCAAGCAACTCTTGGAGTCGTTTAGTGCACTCTTTAAATCTGATTTTGTGTTGAGGTGATCTGTGCTGTTGCCATTCCCTTCTAGCTCTTCTTTTTTCACGTACGAGATGTTCAACGTCTGTAGAATAAATTTTATTGAACCCAGTATACGGATGGGAGGTAGTGGCATGTTCAGAAGCTTGTTTAATATTCTCGTTAAGATTTGCAATGTTCGATTCAATATCATTGGGTCTTCTTAGCGTAATATTTTCCGTGCAATGACTACTAAGATATTTTTTGAATCCCAGCCAATTAACACGATTTATCATCTTGACATATGGGTGAGGTAAAGCGCTTCTCAGTGGACTACAGATTGTAACGATCGTGGGAGAGTGATCAGACGACAGATCTAGGGAAGCTTCAACGTGAATTAATTCCCTAGAAATACTTTTTATGACGCCGAAATCTATAACATCCGGAATTTTTCGTACGTCAGTAGGCCAGTAAGTAGGCTCCCCACTCGAAATAACATCCAAGCCCATTTTGAAATTGTGGTGAACAACACCCTACCTCTAGGAGTAATAAGACGCGAACCCCAGAACGTATGCTTAGCATTGTAGTCGCCAGCTGCAACGAAACAAGGTCCAAGAGATTTGTAGAACTTCTCCTATTGGTCCTCAGTGATTGAAAATCTGGGAGGGGAGTAAATTGAAGATATCACGAAATTTGTACAAAAATTTTCAATGCAGATATTTGTTGCTTGTAGATGTTTTTCGCAAATGTTGTCAAGACTATAGTGCTTGAGTCTTGACTTTATTAGAATTGCTGATCCACCGCATGCTCTCCCTCTAGGGTCCTTTGTGTCATATATAGTGTAGCCATTCATTTTAAAGAGGCTTCTAAAAGTCAAATGGGTCTCAGAGACCAACATTATATCAATATTTTTTTCCGTAAGGAAGTGCTCAAGTTCATTTTTATGTTGGCGAATGCCGTTTGACTTCCAGAAACCGATACAATTAACAAAAATATTAAATTTTTTGATAATAAGGAAGAAATAGCTTCCTTACCCCTGACTACAGAATTAAAAAACCCCAGGGTGTACATACCCAAAAATTTATCTATCAAGGCGCGTTCCCAGGCAATAATATCGATCGTAGTTACAACTGCTAAAGGAGAAATTATAGTAAATAAATTGGAAATTTTGCCAGGGGTTTTTGTGAGTGAAACTCTAACAACTGTCAAGAAGGGCACCGCATTTGTGCCCATTTTAAACACCAATGACTCTACAATAAATATCAATGAAATAATAGGTTTGAGCTATGAGAACCCCAAAAACTACACACTAAAAGTGACATCAGTCATAAATACAATAAGAACTACTGATAAAGCAGTAAGAAGTAAGTTACTTATTAAAACAGTACGTTGAGCTCAGATTTGAATTCGGAAAAACGGGCTTCGATCGAAAATATTTTGAATTCATTCGACGATGTGTTTCAACTTCCCGGAGACAGTCTTACGTACACCAGTGTACTTAAACACAAAATACCAACTGATCCCTGTTAACCCTAATAAATACTAAGCAGTATAGGCTACCTTAGGTCCGTCCAAATGAGATTAATAGTCAAGTGGGCCAGATGATCAAAGATGGAATAATAGCTTCCAGCACTTCCCCTTGGAATTCACCAATCCTTCTAGTACCCAAAAAGGCGGGAATGAATGGAAAGAAAAAATGGCGTTTGGTGGTCGACTTCAGAAAATTAAATGAAGCTACTATGAAACAAGTTTTTCCCATACCACGGATTGACGAGATCCTGGACCAGCTGGGATACAGCAGATACTTTTCGACTCTCGATCTAGCAAGCGGGTACCATCAAGTCTTAGTGGACCCAAGCGATAGACAGAAAACGGCATTCAGTACGAATTTGGGCCATTTCGAGTTCAATCGTATGCCTTTTGGTTTAACAGTAGCACCAGGCACTTTCCAGAGAATCATGAATTCAATAGTAACCCGTCGATAGGGTATCGACTGTTTTGTATATTTGGACGATATAGTAATATACGGAAGAAATCTAGAGGATCACCATATACGATTAAAGCGAGTACTAGATGTCTTAAGAAAGTATAATCTCAAGTTACACCCCGAAAAGTGTCAGTTTCTCCAAAGGGAGGTAGTTTATCTAGGTCACCACTGTTCAGAAAAGGGAGTATTACCCGATCCCAGTAAGACCAGGGTAGTCAAGAACATACCGCCGCCCAAAAATATCAAAGAACTACAATCATTTCTGGAGCTGGTTAACTATTATAGGAAGTTTATACCAAACTCCTGAGACATAGCACTACCACTTAACAAATTATTAAGAAAGGACGTGAAATTAGAATGGACTCAGCAGTGCCAACAAGGCATGGACAAACTACTACAATACTCTGATTTTACAAAACCATTTATTCCTACCACTGATGCTAGTAATGAAGCCTTAGGAGATATTCTTTCTCAAGGAGAGCCAAGTAGTGATTTACCAATTTACTTCGCGAGCAGAGTACTAAGCGCAACAGAAAAGTGACATTCAACAATAGAGAAGGAACTACTTGCCATTGTATGGGCAGTAAAGACGTTTAGACTTTATTTGCTAGGCTGACCCTTTACGGTATTCACAGACCTCAAGCCCTTGAAAGGCATTGCGAATCTTAACAATCAGGAAGGCAGATTAGGCCGCCTAAGACTTAAACTACTGGAATACGAATTTGAAATATGTTATAAGCAGGGGAAAAGCAATCAGAACGCGGATGCTCTGAGTCGTCTCCCACTAGAAGAAGTAAACATAGGAGCAGTAACTAGAGCAAAAGCAAGAGAGCTACAAGTAAACTCAAATAAGAGAAGTGAATCACAAACCGATGAGATGGATGAGAACGAAGATATGGAACAGGAAGACACCGCAGCGTATTTAACTAATAAAGAAGATATTAAGAGAGTAATAAAGGCATTCCACGATACACCTTTGGGAGGACACCAAGGGCCACTGAAAACATACCATCGCATTAAAAATCAGT
This sequence comes from Tachina fera, assembly GCA_905220375.1. Lineage (NCBI taxonomy): Eukaryota > Metazoa > Arthropoda > Insecta > Diptera > Tachinidae > Tachina > Tachina fera. Next base: position 114,723,945 of record LR999963.1, read on the forward strand.
ATAAGTGGTATGGTATGCAGCGACAAATTAAAAACTATGTTGCTACCTGTAAACTTTGCCAACGAAACAAAAGTTCAAAAGTAGAAAGAATGCCGATGATTTTAACAAAAACACCGAGTAGACCATTTGAAAGACTTTATATGGATATTGTTGGGCCGTTGCCAGAATCTGCTAGGGGCAATAAATATATAATTACATTTTTGGACGATTTCTCTAAATTCCTAGCATGTGCATCCATCTCGGACATGGAAGCAACCACTGTGGCAAAAGAGTTCTTCAATGAAATAATTTCCCGTTTTTTTCATACCCAAGGTTTTGGTGACTGATAATGGTACAAATTTCACTTCGAAACTATTTAGAGAAGTTTGTAAGTTGTTAGGAACAAAAAATATTAACACTACCCCATATCACCCACAATCCAATGGATCATTGGAAAGAACTCATAGACCTTTGGCAGAGTATTTGAGAAGTTTCGGTAAGATGGATGGCACTAATTGGGATGAATGGTTACATCATGCTATACATGTACACAATAATACGAGACATATGTCTACCAAACAAACACCTAATAGAATCCTATATGGATTCGAGTTTGAAGTACCTATTAAACTACAAAAACCGTCACCAGTATATAATGCAGATAATTTTAGTAAGATCCTAAAATACCAGATACAACGAATCTATCAACTAGTAAAACAAAATCAAGATCAAGCCAAGGCCAACTGCAAGAAACATTACGACATGGGGACAAAGACAAGGACATTCAAGGTAAGACAACAAGTATGGCTGAAAAACCAAGCAATTGTGCAACCTGTGCAATTGTGCATTTTGTAAACAAAAATTTTTTGGTTTTTCGTCTTTCTTTAGGCATTTTTAAACACAAACACACGCTTTTTTATTTTTTTAGAAATATATAAATATGTATTTAAATGGAAAACTGCTTGAAATGTTTTTGTTCTAAATTTATCAAATAGATTTTTATGAAATTTCATTCAAATTGACTTAATTGTTTGCACAAAAGTTGCCAAGGGGATTCATGAAACAAATCTCGCAAGTTTGCCCAATTGCACAAATGGCAATTTTAAGAGTTCTCATGAAAACCCTTATTATATTTTTTAATTTACTTGCAAATTAAGAATTTAATCTACAATTGACCGAAAACTTTAATTGATGAACACTTTCTTTTGTATTAAATTTTATGTAAACATATGATTGGTACAATTTTACTCCATTTTTTGTTAAATTTATTTAGAATTTAATTTGCAAGTTTTGAAATGAATCAAAAGGAAAATTTGTATTGTAAGCTAAAATTCAATTTATAATTGAATAAGAATTTTTTGTAAGAGCATATACATACGTACATGTATACATATAAAAAAAACAATAAATAAAAAAAACATTGACAATAACAAAACTAGTAGAGCTATAACAAAGTTATACATTATCTCATAAAAAAGTTTTTTTAAGGCAAGTGATCTGTTTGAAAGAAAGAAAACCAACAATAATCATAAACGCGTAAATAATAATATTCTACTTTTACTTTTTTTTTTGTTTTTACATTAAAATTACAGGGTAAGAAAAGAAAAGTATATGGAAAAATGTAGGTTATACTAGATATGTTTGAGTACCCTTCCAATAACAATTATTCAGTAACCTTGGACTTATTGGTTCAAATTTGAAATGAAACAAAAGTGCACACATTGTCACAGTTATCATCTCTTGATTATCAGGAATGCAAATCATATTCTTGCGTCAGTGAAATTTTAGTTCTTAGGATTACATTAATAGTAAATTGAAATATATAAACAATGATTGCGTATAAAAAGAAAAAAAATCTGTTTGGTATTTGAAACATAAAAACACAAATTAAATTTATTGTAAACAAAGATAAGTGCAACCGCGGATCAACTACAACACCCAGAACAAGAAGATTGGCATACATGCAGTGAAGACAACAAAGATAACAACAACAACAGCAAAAACAAATGCAATAATCATCTAATTTTGACGACACAAGGCGTATAGTCGCCTCCCGCCATTAGTTAAGTAATATCTAAATCTACAACTTTACCCCAGCAATAAAAACAACCAACAACTACTTGAATTTCCAACGACCAAATCAGAAGAAAAATCTACAGCTACACCACAAAACAATTGCTTAAACATCAAGTAATACTTTTTTCTAACGGGTAAGCTGAATTACTGACGGCATAACAGGACTCCCAATAATCTGCTCGATCAGATTATTCCGGAAATTCAAATCCCAGGAACACTGCAAACAAATCTTTGCACAGATTACAACTCTACGAAATCAACTACAGAAAATTTACATTCGTCTATCCGTCCACAGTAAGTGGAACGATGCTAGTTCCGTTGCTGTCATCCATACTGTCAACGTTTTGAGTACACCTTAATTAATAAATTACTCGGTGTTGCAGTTTGACGGTGGGTCTGATATTACTGGTTGGAATAGTAACTAGCGAAAAGGGACTTTATATCGAAAAAATTACATTTAGATCAAGGTTACATTGAAATAAGTTTGGGTCAAACCAGTATTGTATGCAGGTACGACTTTATCATACACACAGTTAATTTACCCGAAATTGGAAAAATGATAGAACAGCTTAACGTTACGCTGGATTTACTTGATGAATCAACATACAAAACCATAGTCATGCATAAAACTGCCAATTTAGAGAAAATATTATATACCCTTAAACCACAAAGATCCAAACGAGGTTTAATTAATGCGGTATGAGGTACGTTATTGAAATTCGTATGGGGAACTATGGATGATGAAGACAGGCAAAACATAGAAGCCCACCAGCAAGCAATATATGAAAATAACCACAGACTGATCGAAACGGTAAATCAGCAAGTATTGATTAACAGTAATTTTAACAAATCAATTGCAACACTAAAAGATGTAATAGAGGCGAATCAAAAAATGGTTACGGAAAGCTTAGAAGCTTGAAAGGAAGATAATTAATGACTGGTTAACTATAGCACAACTTATACAAATTCAAGTCTCAAAAAACAAATTACAAGTTATACAACAGACTGTCGCTTCCGCTAAGCAAGGAATCATATCCCCGCTTCAACAAACTACAGGAGCTAAGAATGGGGTTGGTGCAGTGGGTAAACAACAATTTAAGTTTGGCTATAAAAGTACCATCAACTACGGTAGTAACAATAAAAAAACTAATTGTACCAATTCCCAACCAAAAACTAAACGAGATAGTAAGTGATCCAGAATTGATTGTAGAGGTCAACAACACCTTCTATAGCAGGGAAGAAGGAAAATCCATTTTTGAGCTTAAGACTACAAAAAATTGTGTTATCAGGAAGAGGTGTATGGTAAAAACTGATACAACAGAAAAAATAATTGAAATAAATAGCAATCAGATAGTATAAATTAATTTAAAAAAAACCACACTTTAAAAAGCAAAAGCGTCCCTGCATAAAGAAGAAAATAACTGAATACTTAACGGTGCCACAAATTTCAACACATAAGCATGTCAATCTAACTTAGATGTCAAGAATCGGAACACCAACCGAAAAAAATTCGTACTTTCTTTTCGCCAAAGGGGGAGGTATGTTGTGAGTTGAAGGCACTTACTTATGTATTTCATAGTATAGATCACCTACTTTTCAATTACTTAAATATTTTATATTATATAGAATAATACAAAGTATTTTGATCCAATTACTATACTTAGAAAACATATATATCTATATGTTTTCTTCCGCCAAGGGGGGAGTAATATTGTGAATCATTTTTAAACAGCCCTCGTATCCATGCATTGCACTAATTTGTTGACGCAGCAGTAGCCAGTTCATTCACTTGGTTGCTTTCCGCTGACAAATTGTGCAATATCGATATGTTGTAATTGGGTCAAAAGCTAAATAATATTTATGAAATAAGTTATTGTCTAGTTAGCATAAGAAAAAGAATTGTAAGTAAAATATTGTAGAAATATATCAAAGTCTATTTTGTATAAATAGCTTATAGAAAATAAAAGTGAAGCAGTCAGTTCGCAATGACAGTTGTAAGCGTTTTAACTAAAATAAAGAAACCTGTGATTCCCAAGGGACCCTCCAGGTTATAAATAAAAAATACACTATAACATATTTTGGCGCAGCCGGTAAAGCTTTGCATGCTATTACTCCGCTTGTTTCTGGCTTGAAAAACACACTCGCTTTTTTATATACATATACGACTACTTACCCATCTCCCAACGCTCAAGTTATTGTAAAAACATACACAAATACACATGCATGAGCATAACGTTGGCTCCCATGATCACGCATCTCTAATTCCCTTTGACAATCCTAAATATCTTACACTTCAATTTCTCCAACCTTCAAGTAAGTTCGTCGCTCATAAATTACATATTTTATTCATCTCTTCAAACTCTTTAAACATAAGAAATAGGAAACTCAAACTAATTAGAACCAACAACAAAACACATTCATAGATTTCCCACAAGCATACATAAGGTCTTCTAAAATAACCTTCCATGGTCACCACCTAAAAACAAAATAAAAAAATGCTGCAACCACTTGACAAACCTGCGATTCCCAAGGAACCCTCCAGGTTATAAATAAAAAATACACTATAACAGATCTATCAACGAAAACTGCTTCAGGCTTGGCCCTTAATGATCTGATGCACTCAGGTCCCACCAATCAAAGCGAGCTATTTTCAATACTGTTTCGCTTTCGGCTACCACGCTTTGTATTTACAACAGATATTGAGAAAATGTATAGCCAGATGCTAATACATCCAGCGGACAGGAGGTTCCAAATTATTATATGGAGACATGACCCATCTACACAAATCAAATATTATCAACTCAACACCATTACATATGGTACCCGATCTGCACCATATTTGGCTACAAAATGTTTGGAAAGGATTGCCAAGGATAACATAACACAGTATCCATATGGAAGCCAATTTTTACTTAAAAATTTCTATGTGGATGATGGAATAGGCGGGATTGATGATTTGAATGAGACACTGACAATGTAACAAGAGCTGACACATATATTAAAGAAACATGGTCTGAATCTACAAAAATGGAATGCCAATCATCCAAAACTACAACTACTTCAAGGCATTGAAAAGAAAGAGCAAGAAGTAAATATTGACTTCAACAGCACAGAGTGTCAAACGGTAAAAATCTTGGGCTTAACCTGGATGCCAAAAACTGACAAGTTTTGTGTGATGGTATGTCCAGGAGATGTAAATCAAATTACTAAGCTAACAGTAACGTCGGATCTAGCTAGACTCTTTGATCCATTAGGTATACTTGCACGAATTGTTAAAACCCCCAAAATGTTCATTCAAGAGCTTTGGGAAACAAAATTAGAGTGAGATGAAGCATTGCCAGCAAACTTACACACAAGATGTTTGACATTCCGTACTGAATTAAAGCAATTAAACAACCTAGAATTTTGAAGACATGTTTTTGAAGGGCATATGTCATCAAACACACAAATTCATGCCTTTGCGGATGCTTCAGAAAAGGCATACGGTGCAGCTGTATACATCAGATCCGTTATTAAGAACGGGCAGGTAATTGTACGCTTGCTATGTGCAAGATCCCATGTTGCTCCTTTACAACGCCAGACCTTGCCTCGTCTCGAACTTTGCGCAGCACTCTTATGCACCCAACTAACAGCAAGAGCAAAGAGTGATTTAAATCTTGAGAGCACACCCACTTACCTATGACCAGACTCAGAGATGGTTTTAGCCTGTATCAACTCAAAATCATCAGCGTACCAAACGTTTGTGGCTCATCCAATCACTTAAATACAGGAATTATCCAAAGCAGAGCAGTGGAGGCACGTCAAATCAAAGGAAACCCCGGCAGATATTATTTCACGAGGTCTAACCCCGTCAAAACTAGCTGCAAACACTTTATGGCTCTATGGCCCCATATTTTTGCATGAAACAGATGAAGTTTGGTCGACAAATACTTCCAACACACTGACAATAAACGCAAATGAGCACGATATGGAACGAAAAAAGGTGATTACAGTGGCGACCATAGATGAAACATCAACAGACATCATCTACAAAATACAACACAGTGGTTCATTTCGAACACCCCAGATAACCGTACGAGAAGGATCAAACAACATCCCGATCTAAACTTAATAGCTCAAGAATTGGAACAGGCTCTCATAGTCATTGTACGTCGAATGCAGCGATCCGATTTTGAAAACGATTTGAAGAACTTGCAGAGGCATGGAGAAGTAAGTACAGGGAGCCAATATAGCAATCTTGCACTCTTCTTAGATAATAATATTATCTTATGTAAGACAAAGGTATTGGCCAATCAAGGGCAAGACCGCAGCACGATCAATCGTACAACATTGCATACGATGCACCAGAGCCAAACCAAAATTGATCAATCAAATAATGGGTAACTTACCGTCAACACGCGTCGCACAATCTAGACTTTTATAAACTCTGGTGTTGACTTTTGTGAACCCCTTTGGGTGCATTACAAATTAAGAGGGAAGAAACCTCATAAAGCATACATTGCCGCATTTTTCTGCTTCGCTACAAAGGCGGAAGCATTCATTGGCACAGTAAGGCAATTCATGAGCAGATGAGGTCATTGTAGAGAGCTGTACTGTGACAATGCGACTAATTTTGTTGGTACAAAAAATCAGCTTACAGAATTAGCAGACTCAATTTATTCTATAGGCCGTAAGTGAAATTAGCAAGGAATGTTCATCCAGAGGCATAACGTTCCACTTTATATCACAACGAGCACCACACTTTGGAGGGTTGTGGGAAGCCGCGGTGAAATCAGCGAAGAATCTTTTGCTCAAAAGTGTAGCAACGGCATCGTTAACGTATGAGGAACTCGATACCGTTGTAATTGAAATTGAAGGCATTTTTAATTCAAGGCCAATTACTCCAATGTCAAACAACCTAAATGATTTGAATGCCTTGAGACCTGGTCACTTTCTAATTGGGGAACCAATGAATTCCCAGATAAACGTAAGCTCTGAATAAATAAAAGTGGATCTCATGACCAGGTGGAAATTGGTCACCCACTTGAAAGAGGAGTTCTGGAGGAGATGGTCACGGGAATACTTGTGCGAATTACAGTATCGGCACAAGTAGAAAACACGGAACGTCAACGTTAAGCCAGGCGAGATGGTAATATTTAAGGAGGACAACACACCTCCCTTGAGGTGGCCGTTGGCTAGAATAGTGAAGGTCCATCAAGGATATGATGGTCTGGTTCGAGTGGCTGATGTCAAGACACCATCCGGGATTTGGAGAAGGCCAATAGCTCAGCTGGCACCTTTGCCAATTGACAGCACAGAGTCGGATGAATCGTCCGACCATGAAGATTTAGATACGGATAAACTTAATACGCCTGAGAATGCTAAAAAGAAAAGGCGAATATCTATTTCAAACAGTATCATCACTGCGTTGATAGCTTTAATGTTACTGTCATTAGTCTTAGGCGCTCAAGTCCATAACATGCAGTTTGGGAATGAGCTGGGCATTCATTTTGAAGAAATTGGATCAGCAGCAATCTCCTCCTCAGATTGGAAAATTTTAATTTATTATGACTTGAAAGAATTTTGGGCTGATTTGGAAATGTTTGCAGAAGGGACCAGGGCATTAAGTAATTTATGTGACGACATACATGCAAAAACCTAGTCAAATACTTTGAACATACTAAGAGTGAGTTACACATGAGCAGCACCCTACTTTCAGGCAGAAGATACAAAAGGGGAGCAATCCATTTAGTCGGGAACATAGCGCATTCACTTTTTAGCGTACTGGATTCCAAATACGCGGAAGAGATGGCAAACACCAGTTCACAAGTTAAGGAAAATGAGGCACATCTGATCAGCCTTTTAAGAAATCAAACGTAAATTGTAGACTCTACCATGAATATCCTGAAGCCAGACTAAGTCCAAATAAACAAAAAGTTTGACCAAATTGACCTTCAAATATCACAAATATGCAACAAGATACACAATGATAGCAAAGAACTATATCAAGAACGAATATACCGAATTTGTTCATCACTGTGTATTCCACTAACAATTACTGCGTCAAACTTACAACACACACAATCTTCAATACTAGATATTCTTACAGACACTCACTTATCATAAGCCCGCTTATCCTTACTCCGTATCAATTACAACAAGAAATATAAAAAATAAAAATGCATCTGCCCGAGTCACTTGAGTTGTCTGTACAACAGAATGATGTATTACAATTGTACAAACTGATGAAAGTCCAAGGTGAAAACACAGTCGTGTTTCGCATGCCCAGTGCAACAAATAAAAAACACCACTGCCTGGATATTCCTCAATCACCAAAATAAATGGATTTTCGCATTGCCAACGGCAGTTTATACAACGGCTGTGTGTAAAAGAGATATCACTCAATTTACACTCCAAGGGTCAGGCGTAATTTATTTGGAACCAGAATGTACTCTCAAACACAAGTTCATGTCACTCCAAGCTCAACAGACAATTTCCAGCTCGCATAAGGCATCATACACCAGAATTTGGGAAATTGCAGAACAAACTCAAGCAACTCGTCTGAAGCCAATACTGGAGTACAATTCACAAATACAAAACACAACAGATTAACAAAACTCACTAAAGGCACAGGAGATACTACAGCTTCCAAACAGAATTAACAATCATAATTACCACCACATGACTGTCGGTTTTCCAGCATTAATAGCAACTTTCTGTATATTAATATACTTAATCAGCAAGAAAAAATGCTCAAGACGTTTAAATCCAATTCCAGCACCACGTTAGAAACAAACAACTTCAGACTTCACTGTACTCATCTAACAAACAACTGATTAAAAAATTAAACTTCAATTTCAACAAGGTCTTACATCAGATAAGAAGGAATGCCAGACTAGCAGATTTTGAAACATGAGAAGACAACACATAGACTTGCAGTGTAGTTGACTATCATTATTGTCTATTGTTATAGGTTTTTTATTTTTGTTCATTATTATATTGCATTACTTTAATTTTTATTTTGAGTTGCACTCCCCCGTTGAGTATGTTTAATATATTTCTTATTTGTTTGTTGGGACATATATATTATTGTTTACGGTATTATTAATTGTATTAATTTCATCACTAAGAATACATTGTTTGTTGTGACCATACTAAGTCAATGACCATGTATTGCACAAAATGTTTTATGCAAACATTACAGTTTGCAATATTCAAAGTAGGTCATTGCTAATCGTTTTATTAATTTTACAAAAAAGGGCAATTAATCATTTACAGAGTAAGCATTTCTTTTCTTTAATTTCATGTATAACAGAAAGCAAAATAAAGTCAAAATTTTAGTGTTTAGAAGAAACTTCAAGTGCTTCTGAAAACAACAACTATACCAAAACTATCTCCAAGTTCAAGTGCTTGTGAGAATCCCAAAATAACCACAATTCTTCAAGCCACAAGTACTTGCAAGAAAATACTTCACATTTAATATTAACAATTATTTTTTCAACGAATATTTTAATAAAAAAATTTGGTTCGAATTTCGTGATATTATCACCAGGTCACCTTCCAGATTTTCAGTTACCAAGGATCAGTACGAGAAGGTCTACAAAATGGTTGAAATCTTGTTTCGTGGGAACTGGCAACTACAATGCAAAACAGACGTACTGTAAAAAATGGGCTTGGATATCATTTCGAGTGGGGAGCCTACTTACTGTCCTACTGACGTACAACAAATTCCGTACAACAAATTCAAATTTTCGCGTGATGAAAAATATCTCTAGGGACTTAGTTCAAGTAAATGCCTATCTAGATCTCTCTTCCAATCACTCTCCCATAATAATTAAAAATGTTAACCCACTAAGTAGTGATTTACCTAATTCATTATTGAAGATGATTAATGAGGTCCTCTGTCTAGGATTCAAAAAATATCTTAGTAGTCACTGCGTAGAAAATATTCAGGTAAGATCAGCTGATGATATTGAATTCAGATTGCAACTCTTAACGAAAATATTATACAGGCTGTTGAACATGCCACTACCTCTTATCCGAAGACTGGCTGTAATAGAATTTATTATACGGAAATTGAACGTTGTATATGTAAAAAAGGGAGCTAAAGATAATGGCAACAACACAAATCACCCTTAAATAAAATCAGACTTAAAACGTGTAATAAACGACTTAAAGAGTTGCTATCGTTGGAAAAATCTGCAGTACTTCAAAAATATCTAAAATTTCTCGATATCGCGTCAGCGTCTAATTACTCTTTATGGCGCACTGCGAGATAGCTGAAAAGGCCTGTTGAGCTTATATCATAACTGCGCACTTTGACTGGAGGCTGGCAAAAAGTGATAGTAAGAAAGGTAATTTATATGCTGAGCATTTAAAATCTGTATTCACTCCCAATTCATGTACGGTTGCTGTTGATTTCATGAGAAACGTTTCTATACCCTTTCCACCTTTAATTTTTAAGATGCGTGAAGCTTAAAAAATAATTGCTGAACATAAACAATCTGAAGGCATTGATGGAATTAGTAATAAGATGCTGATGAACTTATCTCACAAAGATTCCTGCTTTTTATTTTTAATGCCATTTTAAGAATGCTGTATTTTCCACATAGCTAGGAACTTACCAAGATCAAAATGATTCTAAGGCTGCGCAAAAGTCCTACCATGGCTGAATCATATCTAAGCCAACCTGATATTCGAAAATAATCGAATGTTCGCTGTAGCGAACAGTTCTCGAAAAATTCTCGTTAAAAAAAACTTTAGCAATTTGTTTCTCTCAATTATTTATTTTCTTGCATGTACAATAGGGTTTGCACAACGCTTATAATTGAAATCGTAATTGCGATTAATCGCACGTTTTAATCGTAATGGTGATCACACCAATTAATCGCTCTGTTACGATTAAAAATGTGTCTCTTGTTAAAGCAAAGAATTTAGCCAAATTTGCATACAGTTCAAACTCAATACAAAAAAAAATTTTTTTTTATGTTACTAACCGTAAAATTTTGTTTTGCCTTCGTTGAATTCTCTCTACATTGAAAGCTGAAGCAGTTCCCCATAACTGGATACCGTAACACCATATTGGCTTCAAAAGCGAGTTGTATATTAAAAGTTTACAGTCCAGGCTAAGTGTTGAATTTCTGCCAATCAACCAGTGTATTTGAGATAACTTAAGTTTCATCTGAGTTAGCTTAAAGTCAATATGATGTATTGCTTCCCTGTAGCTATAGATTCAGGCACACTTATGAATTCTCCTTATACAACAGTGAACTTCCAGGTAGTAATGTAACTTTCTAATAAAGTCACTTAATTTATTGGTAGATATGATTTTAATTTTAATTAGGCCTTCATGCCACACTTTATCAAATGCCTGAAAAACGTAAATAAACAGGGCAGAATAATACTTCTTTTCCTCAAATGTTTTTCTTATAAATTGAACTAATTTATGAGATTCTTCAATGGTGCTATGCTGACTTCTAAAACCAAATTGATGGTCTGGGATGCACCCACTATCAGTTAAAATTGGGGACAATTTTGTCATGAGCAGCTTTTCGAAGAGTTTTGACATAGTTGACAGCAAACTTATTGGCATATATGACTCAGCTTTAGTTAGATCTTTGCCCGGCTTTGGAATCATTTTGATTTTTGCAAGCTTCCAGAGTTGTGGATAATACTCCAGTCGTAATATGGCATTAGAAATAAACAGCAAGATTCTTATTACAATATGCGACAAGTTCATCAGCATCTTGTTACTAATTCTATCAATACTTGGAGCTTTCTTTGGCTTGAGTTCAGCAATTACTTTATGTAAATCACGCATCTTAAACTTTAAGGCTCGAGGGGGTAGAGCAACTACACTCAGCAAATCAGCAACACCAGTACATGTATTTGGGGTAAAACCGGATTTTAAATTCTTCGCAAATAGTATACATTTTCCGTATTGCTTCTTGCCCAACCTCCGGTAGATGTGAACAGAGGTATCTTAAACTCAACGGGTATTTTAAGCTTTCAAGCAGCGCGCCACAAAGAGTAATTAGATGTTGGTGTGACATCAAGACCTTCCAAATAATTTTTAAGAGATGTAGTTTTTTCAGATGCAAGCAACTCTTGAAGTCGTTTACAACATCCTTAAAGTCTGAGTTTATTTTAAGGTGATCTGTGTTGTTGCCATTCCCTTCTAGCTCTTCTTTTTTCACACACGAGATGTTCAATATCCCTTAAATAAATTTTATTAAACCCAGACTGCAACAAAAAAAATAAAAATTAACTGCCTGCCCCACGATGTGGAAAGAAAACTTAAGAGAACGGAAGTAAGTCACTCATTTTCTTCTATAAAAGTGTTCCACTATCTTTCGACTTATCGTTCGATTGGCGTTACGTTTCTAACGTAAACCGTATACCCGTTGTCAAATATCCATATTGCCACATCAACAATTTTACATATTCATCGTCAAATGGGAATAAAAAGTTTTTCAAATGTGTGAATTGTGCTTTAAAAAATAAAACTCTGTTTTAATTTAACCTGCAACAAGTGGCACTCAAAAATAAATTAAAATAAACTTAAAAAACCAATTTCTGTTAATGATAAAAAGTTTTCAGAATTACTCAAGGGTTTTTATTTATGCAAAATAAGGACAGAAAAACCACAAGCTATGTAAAATTTTGTGAAGAATCAATCACCCAAATGGAAAAATGACCAATAGCCCATTTATTTAGGTTATTGTCATTTGGGTGATTGTCATTATCTTTAGGTCTTCTAAAAATACCAACAGACCCAGAAAAATTGTTCTTTCTTGCCGGCCTTTGGACAGGTGCAATAATTTTCATCTGTGCATACATACATATGTATATACATATGTCTATATGTATGTATGTATGCGCAACTGCGACTTCGAAGTTTTTTTATAGCTGGCCCTCGTCAGATCTGTGGTGGTACTTTGGATTTGATTTTACCAACATTTTTCTTTGTGGGTGTAAAACAAGTTTTAAAAATTTTTTTCAATCGCTAAGCTTTGATTTTTAAATTTGATATATGCTTCAAAATATGAAAATTTTTGTTATTCAATAAAGAATTTTTCTAAAGAAAAGTGGTGAATTGTTAATAATAATTATTTTAAATTGTAATACTAGATATTTTACTTTGCTGTGTGGCTATCGAAGTTTCTGTGTATTAAATATATTGAATTTTAGTGGGTGAATTTTATTGGTAAGATAGTTTTGTTGTTGCATAATTTATGTGGAAATTTCATATGTTTTCTATTTAGAATTATTTCGCTGATATTACTGACATTACATCTTAATCGATTTGCTGTTGCGGCTAAGGGTTACATAGTAAAATAGGGAAAAATAATTAGAATTGCTGTTAACTAACATCGTTCCATTATTTCTGGACTGCTGGAATAAAATATTGCTTATCTTGCTGAATAATAACATCAATTCATTATTTTGGGCTACAAGATTCATAAAATTAGAATCAAACGGTCAAGAGAATATTTTTCTGTTGCTGATATTAAGAGACCAGGAATTTTAATTTTGTTGGATTGCGGAATATCATCATTTACACTCATCGTTAGTCATCTCATAGAAGGGTTTTCACAGATTTCGTTATTTAAAAAAATTGCAAACAAAAATACATAATTTTAATTTAATAAATTTTTTTTTTAAAAACTAATAATTTTTTTAAATAATCTATATTAAATTTTCTATTTAAACGTACACATTAATTATTGCTACATAAACTAATACATGTAAAAATACACTAATCTGTAGTGAGTGGATCGTATTATGATGAGAATGTAAAAATTCTGTAGAGTAATACAATCCACTCGATACACATCATACATACACAATACACACTAATTCTTCTATAATGGAGCATAACTAAAAATAAATCACTAAGATTCCTGTCTTCCGGCGCCTGTCGATAACGTTGGATTTAACAAGTAAGTTTTTATGCAAAATATAAATTAAATAAAAGAAAACAAATAATTACACTATATACATAATAATATACAAATTATAACACTCAAATTCATAAAGTCTATTAAACGTAAATAAGTTTATGTTAACTTTTACATAAATCTTTTATGTATAGATTTTTGAATATAAAAAAAAATTAAATCTACACATAGTAAAGATTTCTTTTCAATAATTTCATTCTATTAATTCATTTTTGCAATATATTATTACATTACTAATATGTACATATTTTTTTTAATTGTAAATACATTTTAAAACTAATTAACATGGAATAAACTTTGTTAACTATTAATTACGAAAGGTGAAGTTGGAAGTATAGGGTAGATTAAATTCAATTAGATTTGGGCTAATATGACATTAAAACACGTTAGCAAGGGGGGTGGGTTTGAGACATGGGTAGATAACTACATCTAATGCTACTCTAAATTCCGTCAACTTTTTATCATTTTTGGTTTCTTATTTTTATGTTTATATGTATGTGTTTGGTTTATTACTTGCTACCTAAAGTATAAAATCATTTGTAACGGAATCATAACTTTCAACTTTATGTATATGGGAATACTCCACACCCAACGACGAGCATAGCCGCGATTAATAGGTAGCCCAGAACCCATAAAAATTTATATTCTTATCACGATTCGTTACAGAGATTTTTGGCGCCCAACGTGGGGCCTCAGTAGTCGTAAGCTTTTAAAAAAATTAACTTGTGCGATTTCATCCAGATGCTGAGGGCTTTTGAATCCATTGTGTGTGACCACTTATCATATAGTTTATTTTTCTTTTTAGTTATTTGTTTCCTTTCTATTATTATTTCTTAATTTGGAAATAATAGCTAATTGTTTTTATGATATGCTATTCCAAATTAATATTTGTTATCAGGGTTTGGGTTCGAACTTGAGAAGTTGTTTCTGGATAAGTTTCGGTTCAATTCTCGTTAGACTCTACTCTATCTGTATATTTTTTATTTATAATCGAGTTTTTTTATTGTCTTGGATTAAAGTATATTTGCATTAAGCGGTTTCTTTCCGGCAATAGAAAATCAGAATATTTGGTTTGATTGACTCAATTTTAGTTGGAACAGTATACATTTTCTTTATTGTTATGGGAAGATGTCCATTGATTTTGAGTTGAAAAAAAAAAATTTTATTTCTTTTGGCAGTTGATGGATTTTTTATGATTTTTTTTGTTGATTTTTAATTTAGATTTTTTCTACCCTTGCTGAGATACTTCACCGAGTAGTAACTATAAATTTTTTTGGTGACATTACTATAGATGTTTTTTAATTAATTATTACTTTTTAAATTCAATTTAGATTTTTTTTATTAGTTTTGATTATTTGTTACTCATTGAATAGGATAGTTCATTTATTTCTATTTTTGTTAAGTTTCACTTTTTTTATTGTTGTTTTAATTAGATCGGGATTGTTATTTCTTTTTACAGAAACTTTATTTTAGTTTTATCGTTATTTTTTTTTATTATTATTTTATTTATTTTATTTTGATTTATAGTGCCGTTGGTTCGTAGTAGCGATGATATTCCGTCTCTTGTAGAGCAGGAAGCAAATCTGTTAGACGAAGCAGCTGGTGGTGACGCTCCAACTCCAAGTAATCGAATAGGTAGGCCAAGAACCCGGTTACAAACTCGTAGAGAAGTAACTGATCAGGGATTGTGGATGATTCTTTGATTGGTTTTAGGGATCAAATAGGTAATATGATTGCGGACGCATTTCAGAACATGAATTTAGATAACGGTAATCCTAATATGCAAGAAAGACAACAACATCGTAATAACCCAGAAGACAGTATTGCTCGTGGGATAGCTTCTTCAAGTAGAAGGAATGGAAGTAGTAGGGATAAGAACTCAGAACACGTTTTGAATATAATTCGTAATTGGAAAATGCGGTTCACGGGAGAAATTTCGGATTTATCGGTTGAGGAATTTATTTATCGAGTAAATACTCTTACGAGTTCTAATTTGCGAAGTGATTTTTCTTTACTCTGTGAACATGCACACATTCTGTTTGAGGGAAAAGCCCTAAAATGGTACTGGAGATTTCATCGTACATGTGATAACATGAACTGGGTGGATTTATGTAATGCATTGAAATATCAATATAAAGAATACAAAACAGATTTTGACATTAGGGATGAAATTTTAAGAAGAAAGCAAAGACCGGATGGGAATTTTGATGAATTTTTCGAGGTAATTGTTGTTCTCAGTGATAAATTGCGTACATCTTTAGCTGATATTGAGCTTTGTGAGATTTTGCAGCGAAATTTAAAGCCAGAATTACGGCACGAGCTTCTGCATCTGGAAATTAGGCAAGTGGCTGATTTGCGGCGTGCTGTACGTAGACACGAAAAGTTTGTTAACGATATGGCTATGTCAAACTTTTCTAAACGTTCAAACCAAAAGGGGCATGTGTCTGAAGTAGCCATGGAAAATAATAAGTTGGAATCAGATGAAAATTTTAATGATAGTTCTGAAGTATGTCTAATGGTTCAAAGTCGAAATTGTTGGAATTGTGGCAAGTGTGGTCATAGTTTCATAGACTGTATGGAACCTCGAACGGTATTTTGCTACGGTTGCGGAGAGAAAAATGTTTATAAGCCCCAATGCTCAAAATGTTTGATGACTCGGGGAAACTTGCCGAGGGATGTTCGTATAAAACAGGACGGGCATCCAAAACGAAACTAGACATATTTGAAGACATAGTTCCCTGTTTGGCTAATGAGCTTAAAATACTTATACCTGACATGACTCATAAACCTTATGAAATTAATAAATCTGATGTGACAAGAATACATTCTCTTCAAAGACTATACCACATACGTTTACAAGAGTATAATCGCGCTAGAAACAGAATTTTTAGTAGTACAAAAGGGAAGGAAGAGCCAAAGAGATCCTCAAGAAGAATTCGTAAATATTTTAGAAGAAGGAAATCGATGAAGGGTTTTGTTATATCGTCCTTAGTTAGCAAGGTCAATGATAACAGACCATATATTTTACTGAATTTGCAGGGTGATAAACGTTTTGCTTTGTTAGACAGTGGGGCAAATGTTAGTGTTGTGGGTGGAAACTTATGCATGTGTATATTAAATACTAAGAGTTATCAACGTAGGATGGGTAATATCAAAACTGCCGACGGACAGCAACAACGTGTTCAAGGTACGGTTACACTTGATGTCGACTATAATGGTCAGACAAAACCGATAGAATTTTTACTAATACCGTCAATTGTACAAGATGTCATTTGCGGAATGGACTTTTGGAAGCAGTTTGGTATACAGATTGCAGCGATTAATACAGTTAACGAAATCACTTCAGATGAAGACCCAAACAAAATTCCTTTGACTACTTTGCAAAGGCGACAACTTCAGAAAATCATTGAAAATTTCCCGAATTCTGAACGTGATGGTCTTGGTTGTACCACACTTATTGAACACAAAATTGAAACTGATAACAATTCTCCAATAAAACAACGATTTTACGCGATATCACCCGCGAGAGAAAAACTTTTATGTGGCGAAATTGATCGTATGTTGAGTTTAGGTGTTATTGAAGAATGTCCAACATCACCATGGTCATCTCCTGGGGTATTAAGTGTAAAACCTGGCAAAGTGCGGTTCTGTTTGGTCAGTCGAAAACTAGATTCTGTTACGACGAAAAACGCTTATCCTATACCTAATATAGACGGACTAATTTCGAGACTTCCTCCAATTTTTTATATCTCGAAGGTAGATTTTAAAGATGCATTTTGGCAAATAAAATTGGACGAAGCCTCAAGACCCAAAACAGCATTCACAATTCCTAATCGGCCCTTGTACCAGTTTACCATAATGCCGTTTGGATTGTGTAATGCTCCACAAACAATGTGTAGACTGATGGACATAGTCATTCCGTACAATTTAAAGACGAACGTTTTTGTTTACTTGGCTGATCTTCTTATAATTTCTAAGGACTATGAAGATCACTTACGACACTTACAGCAGGTGGCTAATCAACTTCGTAATGCAGGATTAACTATCAACGTAAAGAAAAGTAGTTTTGCCATTCAACAGGTTCAATATTTAGGATACATAGTCGGAGGAGGATGTTTGAAAGTTGATCCTGATAAGGTAAAAGCCATTTCAGAATTTCCTGTCCCGAAATCAATTCGACAGCTACGTCAATTTCTTGGTATGGCTGGTTGGTATCGGCGATTTATTGACGACTACGCCAGTGCTACCTTTTCTTTAACGGAACTGCTATCAAAAAGGAAAACCTTCTCTTGGAATGAATATGCTCAAAATTCCTTTGAAAATATTAAGGAAAAGTTAACATCTGCACCCGTGCTAGTCCACGCAAATTTCGACAAGCCGTTCATTGTTCAATGTGATGCAAGTATGCATGGAATAGGTGCTGTTTTGGCTCAGCTTGATGGCGAAGGGTATGAAAGGCCAATAGCATACATGTCCCAAAAATTGAATAAGGCTCGAGGAATTATTCAATAACGGAATTAGAATGCGTAGCGGTTATTTTAGCGATAAAGAAATTTAGAGCCTACATAGAGGGGCATGAATTTAGGGTTATCACAGACCATGCAAGCCTTAAATGGCTTATGCGACAAAAAGATTTGACAGGGCGCTTGGCCAGATGGGCTCTTAAGTTACAAGGATTTGACTTTACGATAGAACATCGCAAAGGTAAGGAAAATATTATTCCTGATGCCTTATCTCGGAGTTTTGATAATCAAGGGGCTGTAGAAGAAATAGAATTCCAAGTATTGGCATCAATTGATCTTAATTCTACTGCATTTGAGAGTTTTGAGTACCAGAGATTAAAGCAGGAGTTTTTAAAATCTAAATTACCCGACTATAAGGTTTTAGATAAATATATTTACAAAAGGACCGAGTTTTCTTCTGGCTATGAAGATGAATCTAATTCATGGAAATTGTTTGTACCAGAGGAATTGCGTAAGGATGTTATATACGCTGATCATGATATACCTAGTGCATCACATGGTGGGATAAACAAGACATTCTATCGTGTTAGAGAGTTTTTTTTGGCCAAAAATGGTCGTTGATATTAAAAACTATGTGTTGAATTAAGAGTTATGCAAAACCTCTAAAGTTCCTAATATTTCACTTAAACCTCACATGGGTCAAATGGTCGAGACCGAAAGACCTTTCCAGCGTTTGTATGTTGATCTTATAGGACCATTTCCTCGTACAAGAAACGGTAACATAGGCATTTTTATTATACTAGATCATTTCTCTAAATTTACTTTTCTGAAACCTCTTAAAAAATTCATAACAAAACCTTTAGTGGAATATTTAACAAACGAAGTTTTTACATGCTTTGGCGTACCGGAGATTATTATTTCTGACAATGGAAGTCAATTTAAGTCGAAAGAATTTCAAAATTTATTGGACAAATTTGGCATTAAACATCAATTTACCGCAGTTTATAGTCCACAGTCCAACGCATGTGAAAGGGTCAATCGATCAATTAATGAAGCATTACGTTCTTTTATACGTAACGATCAACGACAATGGGACAAGTATTTACCTAGCATTAATTGCGCAATCCGTAGCAGTGTGCATCAATCGACTGGAAAGACTCCGTATGAACTTGTTTTTGGGCAAATGATGGTAAATCATGGAAGCAATTATAAAATTTTACATAACTTGAAACTTTTGGCGGAGGGGGACTCTAAAGTGGAAAGGATAGACAATTTTACTATTTTGCGGGACTCAATTCAGTCAAAAATCAAAACAGCTTATGAGCGAAACTTGAAATCTTATAACCTCAGAGCTTGCTCGCGAGAATTTAATATTGGCCAGGTTGTTTATAGTCGCAATTTCACCCAAAGTTCTTTGGTGTGCAGTTTTAATGCTAAACTTGCTCCGACAGAGGTAAAAGCAGTGGTAAAAAAGAAAATCGGCAATACAAATTATGAGCTTGAAGATGTCAGTAATGGTCATAGAGGCGTGTACCATATGAAAGATATTTGGGTATGATATTAATTATTTTATTATCAAATTATCTGAATTTTACCATTTTTCAGATTAAAATCTGCAGTTGGTTTCGATTTTAATCTGCTTTGTGGTGGTACTTTGGATTTGATTTTACCAACATTTTTCTTTGTGGGTGTAAAACAAGTTTTAAAAATTTTTTTCAATCGATAAGCTTTGATTTTTAAATTTGATATATGCTTCAAAATATGAAAATTTTTGTTATTCAATAAAGAATTTTTCTAAAGAAAAGTGGTGAATTGTTAATAATAATTATTTTAAATTGTAATACTAGATATTTTACTTTGCTGTGTGGCTATCGAAGTTTCTGTGTATTAAATATATTGAATTTTAGTGGGTGAATTTTATTGGTAAGATAGTTTTGTTGTTGCATAATTTATGTGGAAATTTCATATGTTTTCTATTTAGAATTATTTCGCTGATATTACTGACATTACATCTTAATAGATTTGCTGTTGCGGCTAAGGGTTACATAGTAAAATAGGGAAAAATAATTAGAATTGCTGTTAACTAACATCGTTCCATTATTTCTGGACTGCTGGAATAAAATATTGCTTATCTTGCTGAAGAATAACATCAATTCATTATTTTGGGCTACAAGATTCATAAAATTAGAATCAAACGGTCAAGAGAATATTTTTCTGTTGCTGATATTAAGAGACCAGGAATTTTAATTTCGTTGGATTGCGGAATATCGACATTTACACTCATCGTTAGTCATCTCATAGAAGGGTTTTCACAGATTTCGTTATTTAAAAAAATTGCAAACAAAAATACATAATTTTAATTTAATTAATTTTTTTTTTAAAACTAATAATTTTTTTAAATAATCTATATTAAATTTTCTATTTAAACGTACACATTAATTATTGCTACATAAACTAATACATGTAAAAATACACTAATCTGTAGTGAGTGGATCGTATTATGATGAGAATGTAAAAATTCTGTAGAGTAATACAATCCACTCGATACACATCATACATACACAATACACACAAATTCTTCTATAATTGAGTAGAACTAAAAATAAATCACTAAGATTCCTGTCTTCCGGCGCCTGTCGACAACGTTGGTTTTAACAAGTAAGTTTTTATGCAAAATATAAATTAAATAAAAGAAAACAAATAATTACACTATATACATAATAATATACAAATTATAACACTCAAATTCATAAAGTCTATTAAACGTAAATAAGTTTATGTTAACTTTTACATAAATCTTTTATGTATAGATTTTTGAATATAAAAAAAATTAAATCTACACATAGTAAAGATTTCTTTTCAATAATTTCATTCTATTAATTCATTTTTGCAATATATTATTACATTACTAATATGTACATATTTTTTTTAATTGTAAATACATTTTAAAACTAATTAACATGGAATAAACTTTGTTAACTATTAATTACGAAAGGTGAAGTTGGAAGTATAGGGTAGATTAAATTCAATTAGATTTGGGCTAATATGACATTAAAACACGTTAGCAAGGGGGGTGGGTTTGAGACATGGGTAGATAACTACATCTAATGCTACTCTAAATTCCGTCAACTTTTTATCATTTTTGGTTTCTTATTTTTATGTTTATATGTATGTGTTTGGTTTATTACTTGCTACCTAAAGTATAAAATCATTTGTAACGGAATCATAACTTTCAACTTTATGTATATGGGAATACTCCACACCCAACGACGAGCATAGCCGCGATTAATAGGTAGCCCAGAACCCATAAAAATTTATATTCTTATCACGATTCGTTACAGATCCTACATATGTACATACGTACATACATTATTTTTGCATTTATGTATGTATAATACACCGAATACCGGCTCCATTTAGAAGAGTTTTCTGCATAGCCGGATGGCTTAAGGATTTTCACCTCTGTGTATGTGGAACAACTGCTTAGATGAATAAATACGGCCTGGTGTATAAGAAAAAACTGGCGCAAAGTAAGTGACATTGCCCTAGATGCTAATGAGTTCCTCCATACAATTTGATATTAATCGCCGCATAATGTTTAACCCACTTTTAAGGCCCAACGTAATTTATGCTAACTTTTTCACCGTTTTTTCTTATACATAAGAACTATAGCTTCTTACCAACTTTCATCATAACTAGCGGAAGTGGTGCTAAGCAGAAAATCTTTATTCATCGAAGCTGTTGTCGAACACATACATACCTAGAGAATAGTATCACAAATACCAGCCAAAGGACGCAAAACCGCTGCTTATAAGCTAAGGCGTGAGGAGACCGCCAACGACGGGTTACGCAACAAACCCATTTCCATCGAAGCCGGTATTATATTTGCTCATTAGCAAAGCAAAATATTTTATTTAAATATTATATTTATTAAAAATAATTTAATTCATTTTGTCTCAGTCGACAATAAAAATACAAGTGCCTGGTTTTGACATTTGAGTTCGTACAAATGACTGGAAAAAATTTTATTGGGGCGCAAATTTGTATTGAAATGCTTACGTTATCGTTCGCATTCATTTTCTTTCGACTTGTCGTGCTAAAGGCTTTTAGTGGAACGCAAAACAGCTGTTTGTCGTTTAAAATGCTTGCGAACGAAAGTGAGTGATATCCTGGAACAGGCAGTAATATTTTTAATACAAAATATATTTATGTATACTCGTATGTTTGTATTTCATTGTCGCTTTAACAAATCATCACTAGACTTACACCAAGTTTCAAGTTTTAAACCTCTTATCTTGGGTACATATTTCAAAAATCATTTGAGAATTTACATAAACTTTTTGGAAAATACAATAGAATAAGCGAGTAGGTTTATAAACTTATACAAAACACAAGAATTGATTTTTTTCGATATTTATCTATTTTATTTTCCTAAAACCAAGGTTGGAAACCGAAACAAATAACGGTATCGGTATTGATACCGGTACAAGTATTTTTTAAGTTTCGGTATCGGTAAACGGAATGCTTGAAAATACATTTAATTTTCATTTTTGATTATCACTACTTTGTATTATTCAAACTATCACTAAGTTTTGGCCGACACTGGTCGGGCTAAATAGTTCTATTTTAGCTTTAAGATTTCATTACTTATTGTTAGTTCATATTTGAAGATACAATAAATAAATATATGTATTAAAAACAAATACCGTTAACGAGTTTATAATAGTATACCGATATTACTGCTAAATTTATTATATCAGATAGTGGACATAGCAAAAAATCTTTTTTTTATTAAATTACTTCGAAAAGGGAGTATTTTTACATTAACATATAAAAACATATATATTTCTATATACGTTTTTATACTTTTATTAAAAATAAAACAGTTTATTAAAAAACTAATATACGCAAACTGCAGTTGAATTGATACCTTTCATATATAAAATATACATTTTGGTTAATTTAAATAAAAATAAATACACTACATTGTATGTATATTATATATGAAATACATGTAGAATTGTATATTCGTATTCGAATTCTCGAATATTCGGCCGTTTTTAGATATTTGTATTCGTACTCGTACTGGTACTCGCCAAATTCAGACGAAACGCCTCAAGAGAGTGATCTTTACCTTCATATATAAGAGTTTAGAGAATATATTTGAATTATACCCATTTTTGTTCTAAATATCAAATTCCAAAATTTCTTACGCCGCCTTAAGACAAGATGTGTTTTTAAATATTTCCAAAAATGAGACACTTTTTAAATTTTAGGTAAACTATAGTGAATTTTAATCAGAAATAATCAGGCGAAAAGTAAAAAGAATATTGCAAACATGCTGAAAGGTCCCATTTTTAGGATTTTGTATTTTTTTGGGGAATTGTCGAGAACTCAAAAGCAAATTTTATTTGTTATGTTTATTGATTGCATCATTTTCTACCTAGGAGAGACTTTTCATCCGAAAATATTGATTGGCAAAATACTTTTTTTTTTATTATACCGAAATAATTAACCTACTTTTTTTCTTAAAAAAACGGCGGAAATCAAATTTTTTCCAAATTTTAATGTTACAAATTTTGTCCCGTATTCATTATGAGTTTCATTTCCTAAATCTAACAAGATTGACTTCTCCATTAGCAGAACAGTGGACCAAGGTTGGTAAAAAAAGCTAAAATTTTTATATTTTTTCTCGAATATTTTCTTAATTGTAAACGCAAACCCAGAAATATAGCAGACATGTTTTAGCTCTTGGATAGGAAAAAATCCACTTGCAAAAAATATTTTTTATCTGATCAGAAATATGAGATTTACATCGATTTTAATTTTTCATTACTTCTGAGCTGACCTCTTTAAATGCTGTAAAAAATTGCATAACAATCGAACAGCTAGTTTAGCAACTGCAGAATTATTTAATATTTTTTTTTACAAAATTCTCACTGTGTATCGGGTACTTTAGGCCCCACTAGGCAGAAGAAGGTACCGTCGGATCAAGCTAAACAATTAAGACCGCATTAATGGCAGCAAACATCATATTTTAGACAGCGCACACTAGTGCCCTTAATTATGAAAATGGTCTAAGTCATACATTTCTCTGGTCTAGATCTTTAGTAGATTACATTTGAACAAATTAAAAAATATTTTTCTATTATGCAGCATTTTAATGCAGAGTTGTACTAGTCTTGACTTATATAAATTTATTTAATATTTTTTATATATTTATTGAAGTTTTTCAAAGATTTATTTGATATTTCGAAGCAAAAATGCACATGACTTAGACCAGAGCTATTCAACCTTTTTGGTTCGCGTACCACAAAACTCACAACCAACAATTCGCGTACCACCAAAAAGATTTTAGGTGTATAAACAAGTATGGGCTCAATAAATAACCAAACAATTGTAAAATATTTAATCCATTTCATTTATTAATAATAAAAAACAACAAAATTAAAAAGAAATTGTATATCTGGTTCAATGTTTGTTAACTTTAACAAATATAAGATTTTTCTCCAAATTCAATGTTGTTCGGTATTTATTTTTGAATACCGCCATTGATGAAAACCCTGTTTCACATAATTATGTGGAGGCAAAGACTTGGCGCACCACCTGGGAAAGTTTCGCGTACCCCAAGTGGTACGCGCACCACATGTTGAAAAGCCCTGACTTAGACCACTTTCATAATTAAGTGCACATATATAGTAAATCAATTAAAGAAAAAAATCTTTGTGTATATACTACATATTAAAAAGCACTCTTCAAAAGTTTAAATCTCCACATTAGTTTGTGTATCTGGAACAGCCAATATACTAACTTTCGCGATTTCATATACATAACTGTAGGTTAACATGGCTTTGCCCTTTTCACAAATTTAAAACATTTACTTATATGTCTAGGGATATGTTTTTGTTCCTAAAAGCTTTAATAAGCTCAAGAAGTTTGGCAGTATTTCGCACTAGTAATGATTATTATATGATTGCAATTTACGGTTCATTAAAAAAAACAGGGCTGCATAACAATGTGTAAGGGAAAACAAAAACGTGTTTGTTAATACCAGACTCTTTTGCCTGGCTTAACTGAGATGTAAGTGGTGGGGTTTATCCAAGTGGTACACAAGGATAAGGAATTTAAATATGTTGATGTTTTTTACCCAAGTGATACACAAGGATAACTCAAGTTGTGGAGGAATCAATTAGTTATTCAGGTAGTACACCAGGATAATCTAATTGACTTAAAGAAGTCAAGTGTATGACGATTTAAAGAGCAATCATAAACTTTATTCAATAATTTTAATGTTTATACAAAATGTAAAAAATAACTTAAAACTAATACAATAAGAAAAAGTAGAATAAAAAAATAAGAATACAAACATAATTTAAAACGGCCAAAAACTTTTCATTATTATCTTACCAAATTCATTCCCATCGTAGGCTAAGCAAAACAGATATTCAATATCACTACTATCTGGCTGGTAATTTGAAACACACGTGGAAAATAAAATGTTTTATTTATTTCGTCAATTATGCTGACATGATGGTTCTCATACCTGGCTTGACAAATGTGTGAGAAATAAATTAATTTTATTTTAATTAAATTGTTGGAAAGAATTTAAGTGTACTTGAGACTTGGCAAAAATATGAACAAACAAAAAACAAAAAAAAGTTAAATGAAAACGAAGTAAGCGTTTTGCTTAACGTTTAATTCAACTAGAGATTCTTTTTATTTTGATACCAAATAAAAAGAATCAAAAAAATTAACATATTGCACCCCCAGGGGGATTCTTAATATCAATAGGCAATTTAACTGAACAATTTCCGGCAATTTATGCTGAAGTAAATTAAGCGCCAGGGTCCAACGAAATGTTCCAGTTTGACCTGGGTGATAGGGTGCAATTGGATGCGTATTGAGTCTTCTTTTTAATAATATTTTGATTAACAGGATGGTTAGCAATCTTAAAATCAGAGCCAGTCCCACATAGCTGACTGCCAAGCTATGCACGCTATGATTCATGGTTGGGGTGGGTATACTCCGCATCTGTTCTCTTACCTCCTCTTGCAGTCGGGTTAAGTTTCCCATGATTCTTAGGTCTTGGAAAGTTTCGGTTATATTGAAAACTTTTTGTTGTAAATGGGGTAATGAAACTCCAGAGCTTGTGCAGGAGGTATACAAAGTCGAGGTAATTGTTTGGTGCCCATATACAGTAATCAACTCATTTTTCATTGAACATCCTGCTGGTAAGGCAAGCAATCCAGTTCCTTGTAAGATCTGAGAACCACTGATGCCGTTGCATACCATACATAATTTGAGTGGATGTTGAGTTGCGACTAGCCATTGATTTTTTTTATGAAGTTGGTACCACACATTACTATGGGCTAGTACGTCGGAATTGCAACTTAGGTCTGACTCGTTATTAAATAAATGTATCTAACAACGACACAATGGTGAATTTTTGATATACGTAGCTTGGATATTTGGGCATAAAAAGTATCGTGTTCAAGGATGTGGCAATCACGGAGTTTGGTATCATCAACCGGGAAATATTCGTCTCGGTGACCGTTGAGAGCCATCATTTTGGTTGTTGGAATGATCGCAACCAACGAGGCATTTACTAGTTGTGGAACTGGTGTAAGATAAAAGAGGTCGAAATCCTCTTTATGGGCTAGCGGAATTTCCAATGTGCAAATGATGTGTTGGTTTGAAATGGCTGTATTAGCTGTCACTAAACCATACAGATAAATGATATCCGTGACTGGTAGTATTAAATCCGATAGCAGATTTGCCTTTATATTGTCCACTTCCAAAGAAAATTGTTGTGGTGTTAGTAGAGAGGGACTTATTCTGCCATTATATGTATCGGTTAGCACATCCATTATGGCCTTTAACATTGTTTACACATTGCCTGAGATGATGATCAACTGAATGCTAAGCGAGAAAATAAGTTGAGACTGACTGCTGGGTTTCATTTACAATAAAGTTCTCGAGTCTTTTTAGCCGAAAGTTTAATTTATCGAGGCTATTCTGAGTATGAGCCTCCGTTTGTTTCATAATATTAAGGGTGGAGTCGAGGAATGATGTTTGATTCCGTAGAAGGTGTGCCAAGTGATCCTCGTTGTTCTTTATGCTGTTGATGGTGTCTGTCATTTTTTCGGCATACTAGAATCGAGAACTCCAAATAATGAATTTGCTACATTTCCAACGAAATCAATTGCCTCTCGTTTCTTTCTTCTTAAGAGACTTTCGAGACTGGTAGCCACTTTAAGTTTAACGTTGTAAAAATGCGAAACGAGCGCGATACATTGATGATTGAGATCTGAACTGTTGCTACATTTCATTAACGTATTAGTTCCGTTTGCTAGAAGTTGTACTTCATTGAGAAATGGTGATAGTTCAAAGTAGATAAAAAGCTTCCATTCTGAGATAATTGGTTTAACTTGAACAATCTGTTCAAAGTGTAACCCAGGAGAGCTAGTGATCTTTGTGTAGGTACCTAGCTACCATACCACTAACGGAAGGAATAAGGCAAGAAGCATTAGTAGGCTGGTTGGAGATAATGTGCAGCGTTTTGGGGGTGGTGAGCCTTTGTATTTGTCAGTAGGTGGATCGTTTCTCTTGAGTTCCGAGCTATTTCCTTTAGTTTTGTCCGGAGATTTGTAGTTTTCCTTGGGAAGGGAACTGCTTTTTACACCTTCACTGCCCAAAGACGTTGAGGGTGTGTTCTGAAGATCAGGCATATTTTCATTGCCAGTAGTGGCGTAGGATGTATCGAGAGGAAGCGGAGCAAGTAAGTGAATTGCCCGTTTAATGATACCTGTAGATGTTTTTACTGTTGCCATCCCCACGATACCATCAGGCCCGGGGAATGTTTCGATCAACTTTTCGATTCGCCACGTCATGACAGGAGTGTTGTTTTTCACTATAACTATAATACCCACTGGCAGATTTTGTGAATTTGATTGCCATTTGTTACGCTGCTGGAGTTCAGTGAGTTACTCGTGGGACCATCTTTGCCAGAAATGATGTTTTATTTTTGATACTAATTCCCATCGTTTAACGAGTGATGGCGACATCGGCTGAGCAGTTGCATCGACTTGTGCCGTGAGAGGTTCCCCAATCAGGAAATGCCCAGGACTCAAGGCAGCTGCATCATTAGGATCATTTGATAATGCTGTTATAGGTCTGGAATTCAGTATTGCCTCTACCTCTATGACTACAGTTTCCATTTCTTCATAAGTTAGGGATGCGTTTGCCATTTCTTTGAGTAAAAGCTTTTTGGCCGACTTGACTGCGGCCTCCCACAATCTCCCAAAATGATGTGCTCGAGGAGGAATGAAATGAAAAGAAATGTTTTTATTTGCACATTCTCGCTGAATGGCTTCTTGAGCTGTGGGGGTAAAAAGGGCTGATGATAATTCCGCTAGTTGATTTCGTGCTCCGACAAAGTTTGTTGCATTGTCACAGTAAAGTTGTTGGCAGTGACCTCTGCCACTGGTAAATCGTTTTAGTGCTCCCAGGAACGCTTCTGTTGTTAGGCTTGTAACTAATTCGAGATGCACTGCTTTTGTGGCGAAGCACCACAACACGCTTTTTGAGGTCGTTTTCCTCGAGTTTTAATGTTAACCCTAACTGGACCACAATAGTCAACCCCGGCACTTATAAATGGTCTTGCTGGTGTAACTCTCGTTGCAGGCAAATTTCCCATGATCTGCTGGGGAAGTTTTTGTTTTGATTTTGCGCAACTTACGCACTTATGGATGGTTTCTCGTGCTAAGTATTTTCCCTTGATGGGCCAAAATTGTTGTCGGAAATTTGCAAGGAGAGCCTGAGCTCCACAATGCTTATTTTCTTTGTGTATTGACTCAAATATTAGTTTGCTGATTATCTCACTACAAGAAAGGAGCAAGGGATGTCTTGTATCGAATGGCAAAGTAGACTCTTCTAGTCTGCCTTCGACTCTTAAAATGCAATTTTTATCTAAAAATGGTGATAAACTTTTGATTGGACTTGACACCCTTATTTCTTTGCGTTTTTGCAACTGCTTGATGTCTTCTGAGAATGCAAATTTTTGAGTTTCTCTAATAATTATAAGAAGTGAATCATGGAGCTCGAAAGGTGTCAGAGCTCTTTGAGTTTATCGATCTGCCTTGGGAATTCTAGCATTTTTTATGAATCTGAAGATGTATCGTATAATACGTTGCAAGGTTTTAAAAGAATTTATATGGTTGATAGAATGCAAAAAATTTTCAGTCGTTACCGAAACCAGCATGTTATAGGAAATTTTGTTCTGTTCAGGTAAAGGTGTGTCTGGAGTTGAAGATAACATCGGAGGCCAATGTTTCTCATCACCATGAAGAAAGAATGGCCCATACATCCACTGGGGTGTATGGTGCAACTGCTGTGGATCCAATCCTCTAGATATTATGTCTTATGGATTGTTCTGGGAACTCACATGACGCCATTGATCAGGTGTCAAGCTTTCTTGAATTGAAGCTATTCGATTTGCTACGAATGTATGCAACGAAGATGATCGTGAATTTATCCATACTAATACTATTTTTGAATCAGTCCAGTAGAATGTTGGTGTTGTATTCATATCCAGAGCGTGTTTAAATTTCGCAGCCAAGTTGAAACCCAACTAAGCAGCACAGAAATCCAGTCTGGGCAGCGTTTTTTGCTTGAGAGGGGCTATACGGGACTTCGCACAAAGCAAGTATACAATCACTGTTTTATTTGGCAAGAATGTCCTGATATATACTGCGGCCCCATACAGTTTTTCTGAGGCATCTGTAAAAACATGTAGTTGCGTATCGCTTGGAATCGATCCTTTATATATATGTCAATGAGCTTGAAAGGTTTTGAGTTCACTCAGATTACTTCTAAAGCTTCGCCAGCGTGATTCAAATTCTGAAGGCACTGCCTCATCCCATGAAAGATTCAAATTCCATAATTCCTGGATGGATATTTTTGCCTTGACGACTACTGGAGACAGTAGTCCAAGGGGGTCAAATATACGCGCTAAATCTGAGGTGACTATCCTTTTCGTCACAGCCTTGATTAGTTGTATGTTGACCTTAATTTTCAGTAGATCATCCTTGGGTAGCCATACTGATCCCAATGTTTTTATATAGTCGGTGTCGTCTGTGGAAAAAATCAAGACTAACTTCTTGATAACCATTGGAGATATTGCGTAGCAATTGGGTATGATTTGAACACCATTTTCTTAAATGAAATCCGTACTTTGACATGACGTGTTGTAGTTGACGCTAAGTTTTTAAAGCTATGTTCAAGCTATTGGCTCCCCCCAAACCATCGTCCACATAAAAGTTATTTTCCAAGAAATTGGCTGCTAACGGAAACTGCATGTTGTTATCATGGCTTATTTTCTTTAGAGATTTGATTGCCAAGTATGGTGCAGGTCTGGTTCCATATGTCACTGTATTCAACTTGAAGTAACTGATGGGTTCAGAAACATTACTTCTCCATAGAATTATCTGGTACTGTTGGTCTTTTGGATGGACCAATATTTGTCGGTACATTTTTTCTATGTCTGTTGTGAACACGAAATGTGGAAGCCGAAATCGCAGAAGCACCGTAAACAGCTCATTTTGTAGTGGTGGCCCGATGTGCAAAATGTCATTCAAAGATTTTCCTGACGAGGTTTTTGCTGACGCATCAAATACCACATGAAGTTTAGTGGTGCTACTATCAGATCGTAAAATGCAGTGGTGAGGAATAAGGTATTTAGACCCTTCCACTTCATCTATGTTGATTTTCGACATATGTCACATTGTTTCGTAATCCTTCATAAACTGCATATATTGAGTTTTTAAGGAAGCATTTTTTGATAATCGACGTTCCAAGCTGAGGAAGCGGTTAAAGGCAATATTATGTGAGGCGCCTAAAGTAGGTGTTTCAGTACAGAATGGAAGTCGTACTACCAACCGTCCTTCTCTGTTACGAATAGTGTGTTGATTGAAATGTGCCTCACATTGGGCGTCTTAGGGAGATAATTGATGCCCAGTGCTCTCGATCTCTTCCATTTTCCAAAATCGTTCAATAGCCGTATTCATTTTATCCTCCTCAGTTAAAGTACCACATATTGCTGATGAGAGTTGTTCTCCAGATACCTTTCCAGATACTATCCAGCCAAAGGTGGTATTTTGTAATATGGGGAGATCATCACCGAGTTTAATTTGTCACATAGCAAAGATTTGATGGTAATATTCTGCGCCTAACAAAATGTAAATTTTTTCTGGTCGGTTAAAAGATCCGCCAGTCCGCCAGTGTGACATTGTTGGGAATCGCCCACTTATCGATGGTAAGTTGTTGAGCAGGCTGAAGAGAAATGATTTGTGGCAACACAAATGCCTCAAGACGTGTTCAAAAGTTGTTGAGTCTGGATTGAAGTGATATGTTGACACGGTGTTGAACATTGGTGCGGTTTTTTCCAATTCCATTGATTGAAATCGAGGTGGTTCTTGCTGGGAACCCTAGAGTTGTGACTAATCTCTCTGTAATTTGGTTGACTTGTAAGCCCGAGTCGAGAATCGCTTTACATTCAGTTTCTAGTCCATTTGCCTTGAACTTTACCAAAGCTGTTCCTAGTAGGACATATGGTCTTCTGCCGACGGAACTTGCCGTCATGCTTTCAGCTTCGTCCTGTGGTGTGCTAACGAGAGATGTGACGTTTGTTGTGGAGGGGTTGTTAAGTGTAGCTGCTTCTCTGTCTGAGTCAATTTCTTTTTTAGGAGGAGTAACTTTTCTTGATGACGAATTACCTTGTGGAGTTGGTTCCAGATGTAGCAAGGTATGGTGCTTTTTTCCACATTTCTGGCAGCGGCCTGAAATGGTTCATTGTTTGGTACTATGGGTACTACTAAATCAATTAACGCATAATTTAATAGTCAATCAATTAACACATAATAATAGTCTGTTTGTTGAGGTTACATCGATGAATTTCTTGCATCGATACAATGGGTGAGAATCTCGCTTACAAACTATGCACAACCGGTTTTCGTGTCGAGGTTGTGCTGTAAGCGCGCATATTTTGCTATAGGAAAACGAAGGTTTTTCCTTGTGTCCCATTGCTTTCAGAGTGTGAAAATAGTTCTCAAGGAATGTCAGAAATTGGTTGATTGTTTCTAGTTCCTTTGGGTGAGAAATTGACTGCTCATATTGAGCATGCACTGTTTTATCTAACTTTTTGACCAGGATGTGGACAAAGATTGTATCCCACGATAATATTTGAAGCCCCATGTTGGAGAGAGCTGCCAAACATTCCTTTGTTGGATCGTGCAATCGCTTAATAGCACCTAATGTGGATGCCCCAGATGGCTGGTCAAGTAGTCTCTGAACTGCTGTTGCTACCATTACCCTTTTATTGTTGTATCTATCTTGCAGCAATTGCCACGCCACCTGATAATTGTCTGCAGTAACCACAAGATGATTAATGAGGTTCGCTGCTTCACCAATGACGTTGGATTTTAAATACCACATTTTATGAGCGTCAGACATCTGTTGCTCATGTACGATTCTTGTAAATAAATCGTAGAACGATGTCCATTTCATGTAGTCACCTTCAAATTTTGTAATGGTGATCGTAGGCAAAGGTAAGGTTGATGGTCTGGCCGTAGTTTCTGTGGTTGAGGGGTGGAGGCTTCTATTGGCCGTGGTGAGCTGTATGATTGCTGATTGTGCAGCTTGTTCGAGGTGAACATATCTGCTTGTATCATAACCAGCAATGTCTGGGTCGGGATATTTGTTCAGTAATTCATCATTAAGCCTTTCTAATTGAAGCCACAGCTGAGGAATATTGACCTTTTTTACATCGTACTAAGATTGATCTTGACCTGGTTGCAACTGAAGGCCTTCTAGCTGTCGAGTAAGCGCCGCCATTTTTCCAAGTGATCGGCTGATTAATCCATCTTGTCCCCCAGTTGCTCCGGCTTGCGATTGACCTGTGTTTGCCGATTTTGGATTAAGATCATGTCCCCCAGTTGCCCCGGCTTGCGTTTGACCTTTATTTACAGGTTTGGGACTAGGAAGTTGCTTTTTCCCGGATTCCTTACCTTGACTGTCGAGTTCACGTTCCATTATCGCTATGTATTTCGTCGCCATGGCCTCAATTCGAGTATAGTAGTTCGATGTGAAGAATTCATCAGATGTGTCTACGTCCTTTAACTCCCGCAATTCATTATCAGCTGTGTCGAACTCTGTCCAAGCTGTCCTTAGACGAGATAGTTGTTCCTGGTAATAGGTTGCAGTTTTTCGGCTGGCTGAATCCTTGGTGAAATTTCGAATAATAGTTGCAATATGTTCTCCAGTTTCCTTTAGTTGGCAGAGAAAATTTGTTGAGGTTGTTTCCATGGTGGATTGGTTGTTGTGGAAAGCAGAGAAGTGATGGCACTATAGTTAATTCGAGGATTGCAGGTCCTGTCACGGTCGCGAGGAATGTTAATACCAGACTCTTTTGCCTGGCTTAACTGAGATGTAAGTGGTGGGGCATATCCAAGTGGTACACAAGGATAAGCAATTTAAAAATGTTGACGTTTTTTACCCAAGTGATACACAAGGATAACTCAAGTTGTGGAGGAATCAATTAGTTATTCAGTTAGTACACCAGGATAATCTAATTGACTCAAAGAAGTGAAGTATACGACGATTTAAGTAGCAATCATAAACTTTATTCAATAATTTTAATATTTATACAAAATGTAAAAAATAACTTAAAACTAATACAATAACAAAAAGTAGAATAATGGTAATTTGAAATACACGTGGAAAATAAAATGTTTTATTTATTTCGTCAATTATGCTGACATGATGGTTCTCATACCTGGCTTGACAAATGTGTGAGAAATAAATTAATTTTATTTTAATTAAATTGTGGGAAAAAATTTAAGTGTACTTGAGACTTGGCAAAAATATGAACAAACAAAAAACAAAAAAAAGTTAAACGAAAACGAAGTAAGCGTTTTGCTTAAAGTTTAATTCAACTAGAGATTCTTTTTATTTTAATACCAAATAAAAAGAATCAAAAGAATTAACAGTGTTTATAAAAGAAAGTTAATTGAAATATATTTTTGAAATTTTATTTTTGGTGGGAATGGGTATAGCGGTACGTACCGGTATAGACGTAAACGGCTCGTAATCGCGATTATAAAAATCTGCGATTATTTGCAAACCCTAACGTCCAACAATAGATGAATAACGTTTTTTGCTAGTAAGAAGCAATGAAATCGAGCTATTAATAACAGAATGATATTGGCAAATGTTTGGTTTTATTCGTAATGGAAATCGAAAGATTTGCTGCCACAAACTGAGCGAGTATTTTGTCCGAGAAATGTTTGAGCAACATTCGAATGCAATAGTATTTACGAATGTTTTGGTTAGCTGGAATAAGTATACTATCAAAAATTTTAAAGCTTCTCGAAAAGCTGCTCATGACTTAATTGTCCATATTCCATTTGCAAAAAAAGTTTCGTATATAAGGCAGAAATTTAAATCAACTGATACCACACACAGTGGACCAAAAACAGAAGAACGCTGATGATGAAGGTTTAGTGGCCTTTGAAAACGGCTGGCTGCCGTTGAACTATGTGTTGTCAGAATATTAACAACTAACTGTGATGTTATTTGTTCATTAAAAAGCGATACGAACTTTAGCTCGTTCAAATCATAAATATAGAAACAAATTCAGTTCGAAAAATAATAATTAAAATTAACTAAAAATTAATAGCCATGGGCCTGTGGCAAATATTAGAATAAATATACTTAAAGTAACAAACCAAAAAAGTTTGTCTTTAGTAGAACAAAAATAAGCAAATTAACTAACATGTGCATAATTAGTAAAGAATAATCGACAATGGTAAGACTGTTGTAAATTAGAGTTGATAAATATGAGCTTTCATTATAAAACACCTTTCAGCAAATTGAAATACGATGAATCAAAGGAATTCGCATATTCCATTGGAAAAAAAGTTTCGTATATAAGGCAGAAATTTACATCAACCACACACAGTGGACCAAACACAGAAAGTTTATGATGAAAGTTTAGTGGCGTTCGAAAACGGCTATCTGTTCCGTTCAACTATGTTTTATTGTCAGAATATTTACAGCTAACTTTGCTGTTACTTGTTTATTATTAATTATTACAGGTAATTTAGCTTAAAAAGCGATACGAACTTTAGCCCGTTCAAATTATAGATATATCCAAAATTTTAGTTGACAATGGATGCGTCCCAGACATTACTTTGGTTTTAAAAATAGCATAGAACAAGTGAGCAATTGAGTTTAAGTTATAAGGAAGACATTTGAAAAGAAGAAGTACATATTGTTCTCCCCTCTTTATTGATGTTTCTCAGGCATTTGATAAAGAATGACACAAAGACATACTTTTAAAATTAAAGACATATCTGCCAATAAACATACAAAAACTTTTGGAAAGTTATATTATTGATAGGAAAATCAGTGTTCTGGAAGGGGACTTCATGAGTGTGCCACAGGGTAGTATTATGGGTCCAGTCTTGTGTTTAATGTATAACTGTGATATTCCAATGATACAACCTTCACCAGTATGCACGAAAACCCATATGAGGCATCCTGCAATCTCCAAAATCATAATTACCAGCTGAAAAAATTAACTAAAAAGTGCCCATATAAGGTTTACCCTAAGAAGATATACAGTTCCCCCATTCGGATCAACAATCAAAATATTCCTTTACATTCCCAAGGGCAATACCTTGGTATACAGCTTGATCGAAGGCTTACATGGAAACATTATATTGACTCTAAGCTAACTCAAATGAAACTTAAGTTAACTCAAATACATTGGTTCATTGGCAGAAATTCAATACTCAGGTAAGTTGCTTTGAATCCAATATGATGCTATTGAATTAAGATTACTGAATTACTCTGCTTCAGCCTTAAATATTGACAAAATCTAACGAAGGCAAAACAAAAATTCAAATTTACATCGTGACTTAGATATGCAACTAGTGACTGAAAAAATTTTAAAATACGCAGCCAAATATTTATTAAAACTCCAGTCTCATATTAAGTTTCTGGCTCGTAATATCTTGACCTTTACTGGACACATCCGGTTAAAAAAGAGATACTCTAATGCTCTAATACTCAATACCGCAGACAGACCCAGTGAAAAAAATGGAAGTCATTCTAGTGGAACTACATTTTCATTGCTTCCAAAAAATCGATATTTTTTATTTGACGAGAGTGAGCAAAAAACCATGTAGAAGCTTACTTTAGTCATACAAAACCTTGTAACTCCTCCATACTGTTCGAAAATACTCACCAGAATTAAACAAAAAAAATTTTTTTAAAAGAAATTTATGAACTAATTTTAGTCTAAAATTTAAAAGTTATTTGCTTCAATTTACATAAAAACACTGTTTCGGGCTTAAATTCGTATAAAAAGAAAATAATTGTTAAAATAGGCAACTATTTACATTTTTTCTAGATGAAAATGTTATCATAGAGCAAAAAAAAGGGGAATTTTTCTTAATATCGCTTCCAATTCAGTGACCAGGCATCGAAAAAGAGAACTTCTTGCAATGACAAAACTTATGTAAAAATCATTACATCGGATCGAAATTTTCACTACTTTCGCATCGCAAACTCTACATTTTCATGACTTTTTTGGAGTCTCTTTTTTTACTGGGGAGTTGGGTAAAATGCATGGGTTGCGGTATTTAAAATACAAAATACTTGCTGGTCATGTATTTAAATACAAAATACTTTCAAGCTTTGTATTTAAAATACAAAATACTTACACGTCATGTATATATTTGAAATACAAAATACAAAATGCTTTAACTTTTTGTACGTATTTTAATTTCAAAATACTTCCATATTCATTTATACATGTACATATGTATTTAATAAGGTATTAAATTAATGTGGATTTTGTTTTAAACTGTTAACGGTGGTTAACTTATGATTAATCGGTTCGCGGATTGAAAACAATTTTTATAAATTTATTAATTCCAATAAATAAAAATACATAAATTATTCATTATTTTGAGATTTTATTAATGACAAAATGATAATATAACAAAAATAACAATTTTAGAAGTAAATCAGACGACGAAAAATGTATATACATATGTATTAATACAAAAACAAATACGTAAGTAAGTTTTTTAAATTGTTTAATAGATTATATAACACAGATCAATGCGATTTTTAAGGTCGGTACTTTGATAGTAACTTTTCGTGCATATGATACTGAGCTCCAATGCCTATAAATTACTTTTTTTGAATTGACTCTGTATCTCGAGATTTTCTGTTATTAAGAATAAAGAGGATGCTGCATCACATAATTTTAATTTACTCGAGAACCAGTTCTTTGATCAAATAAATAAAATACACAGGAGGCTAGAAAACAAATTGACCTTTAAATTATGTCCTCATTAATTTTTTAACATTCTAATAGTTTCGGAGATGTTCAGAAAGTTTTATACAAAAATATAAATTTTTTCAAAAAATTTTAGAAAATCGTTTTTTAAAACACTCATTACAATTTTAAACTGAAGAAAATTTTATATTTTATTATTAATTGTGATACATTCATATGTTATAAATAAAATGAGCCACATTTATTAAAAATCATTCCATTAATTCTGAGTGTATTCACAATCAAGTGGTAGCGTATATACTCGTATAACAGCTTTTTTTATTTGAACAAAGAACTGGTTCTCAAGTAAATGTATATTATGTGATGCAGCATCCTCTTTTTTCTTAGTAACGGAAAATCTCGAGATACAAAGTCAATTCAAACAAGTCAGAGTGCTATATTCGGCTGTGCCGAATCTTATATACCCTTTACCAAAGTGCGTTTATGTAGTATAGAGATACAAACATAAGCACAGAGATATGTAGGTGCATATTCATTTCGTGAAAAAATTCATACTTTTTTTCTAGTGCAATTTTTAATTTTTTGGCATTATGTTTAATTTGATGCTTTTTAAATTTTGGCGATTTGTTTCATATAGGCAATTTTTTTTTTGGTTTTGGCGATTTTTTTCGGTCTTTGGATTTTTTTTAATTTTGGCGATTTTTTTCGTGCTGGCGATTTTTTTGATTTTGACGATTTTTTCATTTAGGCGATTTTTTTATTTTTTATATATTTAAGTTTTTTAGTTTTGACAGTTTTTTTCTCGTTTTGGCGATTTTTTTCGGTTTTTGGCATTTTTTAATTTTGGCGATTTTTTTTCGTTTTGGCGATTTTTTTGATTTTGCTGATTTTTTTTCATTTAAGCGATTTTTTTAATTTTTGGCATATAGGCAATTTTTTTGTTTTGGCGATTTTTTCCGGTTTTGGCGTTTTATTTTTTAATTTTGGCGATTTATTTTCGTTTTGGCGATTTTTTTTGATTTTGGCGATTTTTTTTCATTTAGGCGATTTTTTTTAATATTTGACGATTTTTGTTCATATAAAAATGTTTTTTTTTTGTTTTGGCGATTTTTGTCATTGTGGAATTTTTTCTCGTTTTGGCGATTTTTTTCGGTTTTTGGCGTTTTTTTTAATTTTGGCGATTTTTTTTCGTTTTGGCGATTTTTTTTCATTTAAGCGATTTTTTTTAATTTTTGGCGATTTTTTTCATATAGGAAATTTTTTTTTTTGATTTGGCGATTTTATTTCGGTTTATGGCGTTTTTTTAATTTTAGCGATTTATTTTCGTTTTGGCGATTTTTTTTTTTGATTTTTGCGATTCTTTTTCATTTAGGCGATTTTTTTTAATTTTTGGCGATTTTTGTTCACATAATCATTTATTTTTGTTTCGGCGATTTTTTTCGGTTTTTGGCTTTTTTTTTTAATTTTAGCGTTTTTTTTCATTTTGGCGTTTTTTTTTTGTTTTGGCGATTTTTTTAAATTTTTGGCGATTTTATAATTTTCGGATTTTTTAGTTTGACCGTTTTTGAAAATTTCAAGAGTTTAACTCTTACAGTTTCCAAGATATAGCAATTTGTCAAAATTACATAGTCAAAATTTCATTAACTGATGGGCCACCCTTTAATTTAAATTTTTTTAATTGTAGTGTTAATTGTTGTAGCCTATATAAAAATACACTAATTTTACAAATTTCAAGTGTCAATATACATATGTACACACATACATACAATTGTATGTATATTACATGGGATTTTAAAAGTTTTCGTTACTCATTTTGGAACACCCTTTAATTTTTAGCTTTTATATATTTGTTGTTGTAGCGACCAAATTTCTACACACACAGTCCAAATTTCAGACCAGTAGCTTTTACCGTTCCTGAGAAAATAGCCTTCTTCCTAAAACATGAAATATGTTTAATTATTAGGAAAAAAGTTAAAGTTTTCCAACCCTGGAAACGTTTTTTAATCTGTTAAGTTTTTAAAATTTTTTTTTAATTATAAATACCAATTTTATTCATACCGAAGTATAAAATAAGTTAATTTAATAAAAAAGTAATAAAAACTTGTTTTCGGTAGTTATTTTCTATGGGTAAATTGAGTTTGAGTTTTCCAGCTCTGAAACCGTCTGCTCGATTTTGCTGAATTTCAATAGCAAAATTTTTCGGAAAATTTCTGACACACCAGTCCAAGAACGAAGTCGCTAGCTCTTCTGGGAGCTTCGGAAAACCGATTTCACGTACAGACAGACGGACAGACGGACATCGCTTGTTCGTCTTCCCTATGCATAAGGATCCAGAATATATATACTTTATGTGTCGCTTATTAATATTGTAGAAATTACAAACGGAATGACAAACCTATATATACCCTTTTACCATTTTTTGGTAAAGGGTATAAAAAACTGATTTAGAGGTATTAATACACAGTACTTAGTGTATACAAATTGACTACGAAACCTTTGACCTTACACAATAAATTTCATTTTGTTGACCTGTGTAATCATTATCGCATAAATACAAATGTTGTATGGTTCTTTATTTAATTTTATTATAAAATTAAATGAAAAAAACTGTTGACTTGTTAAATAAAATGCAGCTAACTGAAAATACTTCTTTGTTTGCATGGAAATCAATTTTACAGAACAAATTCTTTGCTTCATAAAAAATATATCGATTGTTTAAAATAAGTCCACTTTTATTAGAAATTTAGATTTTAATGCAGTAATGTACAATGTGGTGATGCCAACTCTAATAATAGTTGGTATATATGTATATATATATTATATATTAGCGATTCTAATATTTTGTTCTTGGTTTGACGAATGATACGTTATAAAATGATCAAAATGAAAACACCAACAATTTAATATATTTTGTAAACTATGTATTTAAAATATAAAATACAAAACACTTGAATGTCATGCATTTAAAATACAAAATACTTCTATGTACTTCATGTATTTAAAATACAAATACAAAATACTTATTTGTATTTTAAATACATATTTGAAATACATGTATTTTAAATCCTGCCCAACCCTGACCGCAGATAAAACTTTTTGAGAATATTTTTGTGCTAATACATCAATCTTGTATTAATATTTAATAATTTGTGTTCGGCATTGGTCAAACCCATTAATTATATCTATACTTAAGATTTTATTACTTATTGTTATTTAATTTTTTTAAAGCTACAATGAATAAATATATAGTACAAATAATTTATTATTTAAATATAATTAATGATATGATTAGTTTACTGCCTTTCATGCCACCTACATATTTATCATGAATACTTATGTATGTACTTCCATTCAGAGCAGCAGGCTACACGAACACACGACTTCAAATGCAACTAGCTGTACTTGTATATGCCCTCTGGTAGCGAGCTACATAATTATTTTGGAGAAGGCAGCAGCACCATCTGCTCATCATATTCAAGTCTAAATGCATAGCTCGGTATTGCCACCTTCAAATATTTTGCATTTATAAAAATTAAATTATTTGTTTAAATTGTAATTATACCACGTAAAATTATAAAAATTAATCAATTTATCTGTACATAGATATATATAAAAATCAATATCACTTTTCGTTGTAATTTTTTGCAGACAAGATTTTAAGCTTTGCGGAACTAATTCTATGAAAATTATTGAAATAAAATAAAAAATATCAATACAAATAAAAAAAATAACTCAAGAACGGGCTCACCTATCCGAACCAAATATTTAGGCTTTGTTCGGACTATTTAGTAGATAGTTTATGTTAAGTTTGCACAAAATCCGTCGAGCGGGTAAAAAAAGGTAAAATCGGTAACTCAGTATGCCTGGGCTTAATAAAGATATCACGAAAATTCAGAAAGGACAAAAGAGCCTTTTAAAAATAATTCGATAGGTATCTAGAACTATTTGGAAATTTTGAGTCTTAAGGGGATAAAACGGGTACAAACAGTATTTATCTTTGAGAGGGATAGCAATAAGAACAATGTAAAAACGTAGTTTTACTCTCCTTAAAACAATCTATAATAAGTTTTGGTTTTTTTTTCGAAATATTGGAACTTAGGGAAAAAGGCAAGGAAAGAAAATTCAAAAAGATCCTAGAAGGCTAATGGTACTTTTTTGAAATTTGGTGTTCCAAGGTGATAAAATGGGTAAAAAAGTGTAAAGGGATAAAAGCGGGTAAAAAAGGGTAAAATTGGCAACTGAGTATCCCCGGAATAAATAAAGTTATCAGAAAAATTTGTTGGCATGCAAATTTTATGTTTTCACACATCTTATTAATTGTATTCCCTATTTGATATGGCTTCTCATTATTTCAAATCAGTCTCATCTTGACTGCCGAAGAAGTCACTTCATTAAACTATATTCAAAATATTCCGGTTGTGTGTTTTTATTGTTTCTTTTAGTTCAGAAGTGGAATAAAGAACTCTCACTTAGTAAAAAAGTAAGTCTAGTTGTTGTCGTACGTGCGCCAGTAATGTTGTAGTTGGGTGAACGTAGACGTTGTATTGTATAATGCAAGAATGATAAAATAAAGATTATGAATGAATGAATTCTGAAGTCACTCACCCTGTGTTCTCATTGGCTAGTAAAATTCAGATGTAGAACTATTGCACACACAAACACTCACATTTCAGAGAGAGCTTTATTTTGTTTTTATTTTCCTTACTTTTGCAGCTTTTAAACAACAACATTTAACTTTTTTTTTAAATCTCTCTGAGTAAATTAATTACAGGGCTGCGCACTACAACAAAATACATTAATTTTTTTTCAAGAAAATATAAATTTCACATGTGATACAGACTTCGTAACCTTTGCGAGGGGACTACTACGTCATCAAACGGTAAATCATGTGCAAGGCGTAAGGCTCAGTTAGCCGACTGTAATGCAAAGTAACTGCAACAGTAGAAAACAGCTGATCGATACTGTTATGTCAAAAGAAATGAAAATAGTTAGTAGCTGTTTCCTACACTGCAGTTACATTACATTACTTTCGGCTAACTGAGCCTGTAATCTTAATTTTATCATTATTGGTACAATGTCCATTAACAATCCTCACAAAAACATAAATGTGAAAAAAGGCCAAGTTCCTTTCCAAAATTTCGGCCATTAAAAGTAGTGGAATAAAATTTTTTACCAATTTCTTGTTTGGCACAATACCTATCACTGGAATATGCTATGCATTATATAAATTTGTAACCGTAAGAGTGTCACATAATTTCTAGATAATATGCTAACTTGACAATATTTTTCCCGATATAAAGAAATAAACAAGTATGGATTATTCTCTTCTTTTTTAGAAAGGTAAAAGTATTGCCAAGTTAGCATATTAACTAGAAATTATATGACACTCTTACGGTTACGAATTTATATAATGCATAGTATATTACAGTGATAGGTATTGTGCCTAACAAGAACTTGGTCAACATTTTTATCTCACTACTTTTAATGGCCGAAATTTTGGAAAGGAACTTGGCGTTTTTTCACACTTATGTTTTTGTGAGGATCTGACTACTTTTTGAAAGGTTTTCTTAATAAAGCTTATTAAACTTTAAATTTCTAGTATGTAATAGTTCTATTCATAATGACTGCGTCAGTTTAAAAGGGCTGACCTACATACAATAATGGGTTAGAGTGTGATATGTGCACCATTGTGTCATTACAAGGACCGACTGATGTTATTAATTTTTTAAGAATCATCAGAGTAGAAATATGTAAAATATAGTGTACATTTTAGTGGAAGTGACCCCACCTATTTTTCTAAAGTCTGCTTAGACGTAGTACTTTTGAAAATGCAAAACTAAAGGCTAGCATAAGTGAAATGTGCATGTCAAGTTTCAATAGAGTAGCTTTTGTTTTAAATATTTTCTAGTTGGTAACATACCTAAGTAATTTTTTTTTTCAAAAATTCAGTTCTCTGCCGTATAACATTATTCTAAGTTTCTATAAACATGGCCTAA
The DNA here is from genome assembly GCA_905220375.1 of Tachina fera. Classification (NCBI taxonomy): domain Eukaryota; kingdom Metazoa; phylum Arthropoda; class Insecta; order Diptera; family Tachinidae; genus Tachina; species Tachina fera. The sequence goes on from LR999963.1 coordinate 114,767,764, forward strand.
TGTAACAACTTTCTGATTTTCAAGATTTTCTTTGGCGAGTGTTTATCTCTCCTGTTGAGTTTTGCAGGGAACGTGTAATAATGCATACATAAATAGTATATTTAAATGTGCTGAATCGAAGTACATACACTAAATAGGAATGCAAATTTTGTGGGGTTTTAACTCCCATTTATAACCTTGTATTATTGCAACATGTAACCCAAATTACAATAAAATCACTTGAGTGAAACGCATTGGATTGTTTTTTAATTCTGAGCTTTTTTGACGGCGGGGCTACGTCCTTGGCTATAATTTTCAGGTTTTCAGATTTGTTTAGGTAGTTCCTAATCTATAGCTACTTGCTTATCAAATTTCAGCTAACTAGTGCAAATTTTAATTATATTTTCTAATGGGCGTGGTACCGCCCACTTTTTCAATCTCAAGATTTTCTTGGCCAGTAGTTATCTTTCTTGTCGAGTTTCGTTGGAAACGGATAGCAATAAATTTATAAATATGTAGTATATTCAAATGTATATGAAATAGTAGGTTTTAAATGTATGGGCGTGTTAACGCCCACTTTTTTCAACGTAAATTTATAGCCTTGCATCATTGCAACATGCATGCCGAATTTGAATTAAATCGCTTCAGGTAAAGGCCTTAGATTTGTATTTCAAATTCTGAGCCTTATGGGCGAAGCCCACCTGGGTAAAATTTTTGAGTTTTCAGATGTTTCTAGTAATTTCCTAATCTATAACTACTCGTTTATCAAATTTCAGCTCAATAGCGCAAATTTTAATTTTTTATTATTATGGGCGTGTTTCCGCCCACTTTATTAATCTAAAATTATTTTTGGCTAGTGTTTATCTTTCCTGCAGGAGTTGCCTAGTATTGAACCGGCAACACTACGAATAGACAAAGCGGACATAAGTGAATGTGATTGGTTAGTTAGTATGCAACTTCATTACGAAAAACTGCAGGAAATCACATATTAGGACAAAAATGTGCAGATGTTTGTTTTAGACCAAGGTCGCTTATGTTAATTTTTCAATGAAAATAAATTTTGGGTCGTACCAAAATCGTTACGTTTTAAAGTGACACAGGATGTGCATAAAAACTGTGATCACTTGGGCGCTGATAGAACAGTAGAGAAAATACACCAGTATATGCGGTTTTCTCGAATGCGGAATTTTGTAAAATCATTTGTAAAATCTTGCTTGCATTGTTCATACAACAAAAGACCAGGTGGCACCAAAGAAGCAGAATACCATTTTAGTGATATGGATCCCGTTCCGTTTAAGATTGTCCATATTGATCATTTAGACCCTTTTCCGAAGCGGAATGAATATGCTTTCGTTTTTATTGACGCATTTACAAAGTATAGAGTCATCAGGGCACTACCCAGTACAGAAACAAAATACATGATAAAAGTTCTAGATGAAATCTCTGGATTTTTTTGGTATGCCAGAAAAATTGATCAATAACCGTGGAACCACTTTCACATCAAAAGAATTTAAAAACTACTGTGAGGAATTTCGTATTAAGCATATCCTTAATGCCGTTCGCATGCCGAGAGTGAATGGACAGATTGAACGCATGAATCGTACCATACTCAATATTTTACTACCGCCAGTATAAAGCGATCGCCACTGGGATAAGGAACTCCGCAAAATTCAATGGTCGCTAAATGAAGTGAAAAATTCTACAACAGGCTGTCCTCCTTATGATTTTTGTATGGGTTTCATCCTCGTGATATAATGGGAAATAAATTGGTTACTATATAACATGATGACTACCACAATATTGAAAATCATGAACGTGTAAGTGAACTCGAACTAAAGCTAAAATCTGCTGCGGAAAACATTTAGGCCCACCGTGAAAAAGTTAAAGAAAAGTTTGACACAGCGCATGCTGCACAAAAACAATATGCTGTGGGAGACTTGGTTCTTGTTTGGAATTAAGCTCCCAGTACTAGAGCACCAAGAAAGCTTGAACCTTGATTCAAGGGCCTATTTCACATATCCAAAGTGCTTGAAAACGACAGGTATGTGGCGGAAGACCTACCATGTTCAACGCGAAAACGTAATCATTATTGCTCTGTATATTCGTCAGACGGTTTAAAACCGTGGTGTTCTTTTCCGTATGTTGATGTTGAAGACGATGTCGACTACCTCAGCGAGCACGCTCAATAGCCAGGAAAGGCCGATTGTTGGCATGCCAATTTTATGTATTCGCACACTTTATTAATTGTATTCCCTATTTGATATGTACTCTCATTATTTCAAATCAGTCTTATCTTGACTGCCGAACAAGTCACTTCATTAAACTATATTCAAACTATTCCGGTTGTGTGTTTTCATTGTTTCTTTTTAGTTTAAAAGGACCAACACACGGGGGAAAATAATTTTGGTACGTTTTTTTAAATTTCAGTTATCTATAAAAAGGATGACCTGATGCAAAATATTTAAACGGCATTCTTCTTCCGCTATAATAGACTTTAATGCAACTTCGGATTTTTTTTTTGTTTAATTTGGTGTTTTTGAGGAGGAAAGGGTTAAAACCAGATAAAATCGGTAATTCTGTATCTTCGGTTCGAATGCATGTACCACAAAAATTTAAAATAATTCTAGAAGGCTAATGACAAAGAATGGACATTTGTAGGGCACTTTTTTGAAATTCGGTATTTCAGGGAGATAAAACGAGTAAAGCAAGAATGATTCTTACAATTTCATTTACATAGTCGGTATTTTAATTCTTCACCTACAACAACCACAACAGTCCTGATCTTAATCAACAGCTTTTTGATATTATTGTCAGAGGATTTTCAACAAACATTGCCTGTCATTCCTCGATCAACTCCTGAAGATGAAATAAATTTCGGTTTGAAGTCATCAGTTCTTTGAAGATATGTACAAAAATTGACACTGAACATTAATATGCGTATTTATCTACAAAATGATCCAGCTGCCCAAGAGCTTTCAAAATAATTAATGGAAATTGGTGATGGAGAAATACAAATCGACAGTGCCAACTGAGTGATCGTTGTACCGAAAAATTTTTGTACAATTGCACAATCGATAAATGAATTTATTGAATGTGTTTTTCCGAATATTCTTTAGAATTATAGAAATCATTATTGTTTGAGAGAACGCGCGATTATAGCATCGAAGAACATTAATATCAATGCTATTAATTTCCAAATTCAAGCAAAACTGCAAGGTGTAGTCACGATATATAAATTAATTGACAGTGTTATGAATCAAGATGAGGCAATGAATTATCCAAATGAATTTTTAAATTCATTGGAACCACCTGGTATGCTACTGCATTGCTTGAATCTGAAAGTTGGTTCTTTGATTATATTATTGCGAAATATTAATCCACCAAAACTGTGTAATGGCATCAGATTCCCAGTTAAAAAGTTATTGCCAAATTTGATTGAAGCTACGATCTTAACTGGTAAATCAAAAAGAGAGTTTGATACCACGCATCCCTATGATTCCAACTGATATGCCATTTGAGTTCAAACGATTGCAATATCCGGTGCGTTTATCATTTGCATGTCCATCAACAAGGCCAAAGACCAAACACTTTACGTTTCTGGAATGAATTTGTGAATTTGTTGCAGAGTCGGTACCCCCGGCCGTTTGTTTATTCATGCCCACAATGGAAAAAAATATTGTTTATCCAAAGGTTTTAGAATAAGTTTGAAAATAGCTAGCAATTAATAAAATATTTTTTTTTAATAAATGAATTTGATCTTCCAATTAATTTTTTTTATTATTTCACTTGATACATAGTGAAGCACGTACGGGGCTGCTAGTTCTTTACATTAATTTTTGAATATTGCTTTTGTTAAATAAATGTACGATATCATTCAATCAACATTATACTGTCAACACTGTATTTGCTCATTGTAGCCAAAGAAATAGAAATTAGTTTATACTAAGTTCACACATACGTGTTTAACATCTCATTCGTGCTTAAGATCATAAAGCTGGTTAAGTGTGCCACGATATCAAGTAATTTCATGATTTCGGCCGCAATCAAGTCAAAATTAAATAATTTCCCATACATTTTGACACATCCCAAATTAACTAATTTTACTTAATTTCAACTCAAAAATCTTTTTTTTTTCAACTAAGGAGATATTTACAACCACGAGAAGCAACACAAAAATTAAATGCATCAATTTGGTTTAAGATTGTTTATATTTAATTCAATAATAAAAACCTCACAAAAACATAAATGTGAAAAAAGGCAAAGTTCAATTCCAAAATTTCGGCCCCCAAAAGTAGTGAGATACAAATTTTGACCAAGTTCATGTTTGGTACAATACCTATCACTGCAATCAGTATGCACTATATAAATTTGTAATCGTAAGGGTGTTATATAATTTCTAGATAATCTGCTTACTTGACAACATTTTTCCCGATATAAAGAAACGAACAAATAAACATTATTTTCGCCTTTCTTAGAAGAGTAAAAATATTGCCAAGTCAGCACATTATCTAGAAATTATATAACACCCTTACGATTACAAATTTATATAATGCATACCTATTGTAGTGATACGTATTGTACCAAATACGAACTTGGTCAAAATTTGTATCTCAATACTTTTGATGGCTGAAATTTCGGAAAGGAACTTTGCCTTTTTTCATATTTATGTTTTTGTGAGGATCTGACTACTTTTTGGAAGGTTTTCTTAATAAAGCTTTAAACTTTAAATTTCTAGTCTGTTATAGTTCTATTCATAATGTCTGCACCAGTTCAAAAGGAAGAGTTACAAAAAATATTGGGTTAAAGGGTGATATGTGGACCATTGTGTCATAATAAGGACCAAGTAATTTGATTAATTTTTTAAGAGTCATCTGAGTAGAAATATGTAATATATAGTGTAAATTTTAGTGTAGTAAAGTCTGTTCAGACGAAGTCCTTTTGTTTAATTCTGCATGGAATTTTAGCGAAATTAAGTACGTATGGTTCAAAAGGTGAAAGACTGAATACAAATTGTGAAAAAATTGGAGAAACTGCGAGTTGAGAGTTAGTTCACTTTCAAGAGATGGATTTCAGGGAAAATGGATACAGGATGGGATACCTGCCTAAAATGAGTACAGGATGGGATACCTGCCTTTATTCGTTATTTATGAAATAAAATCTCTTATTTTAATTCGTTTTGTACTTACATTAATTACAAATTTTATTCAGTGATTATACTTATTAAATTTGGGTTTCCAAGATGGCGATTTTTTGAGTAGGGTTGAGTAATTGATGCCAATACAAGGTGCGATACGTGTTTCTTATCCCCGAGTTGAGCAAAGAATAATAAACGGAAAAATGATACGACTTCAAGCCACCTCAAACCTTTCGTTCTCAGTCCTTCGTCAAAAAATCGCTACCATTACATTGGACATAGTTCTGTTCCTTAATTAAGTAATTCACAATAGTTTCTTTTAAAATTCAGGTATGGGATTACTTATCTAGTAATTCAATGAAACAAATTAAAAAGTTTAAACTGCTTTAAACATCATCCGCCCCTTGACACATGTGTCAAAAGTGTCTATAAAGCCTTAGCCAGGCGCGCAAGAGCCCGCAACGCCCCCTCTAATATTCGCCTTGGATTTGGAGACATTACATTAGTCACAGTCCGATTGCTACCAGATAGATATTTTACTTGACCACAGCTACTTTGGCATGGATATGGCCCAAGACGTTCGTGTACTCGAATTGACCTTTGCTGTTGTGTAGGCTGTCGACGTCGCCGCTGGGGAGGCTGTTCCCTGGATGAAACCAAACTGTTTGTTCTCAATCTTGGAGCATTTTCATAAGGCACAAAACGTCTTTTCTTCTGATGCAACAATGTATGATGAGCCCATCCGCATTGCTGGCAGACTTCAGCCGATGTGCAATCGTTTGTGGTATGAGATCTAGCTAGACAATTTTCGCAATAATTATGCAGATGTACATTGCGTTGGCGCTCTCCAACGGGCATAGCCAAGAATTTTTTGCAAAACCGAAGAGCGTGGTATCTGTAACAAACAAGGCATTTGTGGATATGGGGATTCCTGGGAGACCTGTGGATTACAAATTAGAAGTAAGGTAGAGAGCTAAGTAGCAGTAGTTTTACTATAGATATATAATATATAATGTATTTATGTGTGCATATTGCTAGATGAGTATAGGCGGATAGGAAAGAGTGGAAAAGTACGTAAGGATAGGTTTCTACGGAAGAGTAGACTCATTTTCTTTAGATATAACTGGAAGTGGACATAATTTGCTTATTGCCCTCGTAACTATTCCTATTTGCGTCTTTATGTCGGCGACACGGACGAGTCCATCGCTTCCAAAATAAATCCTTGTGATTCGGCCTAACCTCCACTCATTTGGGGGCAGGAGGTCGTCTTTAATTACCACTAATTGCCCTTGTTTTAAATTTTCTTCGGAAGTTTGCCACTTATATCGTTTTTGAAGTTCTTTGAGATATTCGTCCTTCCATCTCTGAGCAAACTGGTAGTGCAAACACTTTAATCGTTCCCAACGATCCTTAAGAGTCAGCTATTCATTGGGTATCTCGGGAAGAGTAATTAATGGCGCTCCTCGAAGAAAGTGGCCAGGAGTCAGAGCAAGTAATTCGTTAGGATCGTCAGACATGGGGGACAGTGGTCTCGAGTTAAGGACGGACGCTATTCGGGCTAAAAGAGTTGTGAACTCTTCAAAAGTATATTTGGTATTCTGAGTCACCTTTTTAAAATGTATTTTAAAAGATTTAACTCCTGCCTCCCATAATCCTCCCATATGTGGAGCATTTGGGGGAATGAATGACCACTGGAAGCCGAGAGATGCATATTTTTCATTAACTTCTTGAGAAGTGAATTTAATGAATTCTTCGTATTCAAGACGTAAAACCCTTTCAGCACCTACAAAGTTTGTGCCATTGTCAGACAAAACCTTTTTTGGCAAACCTCTACGTCTGACGAACCTGGTAAATGCAGCTAAAAAAGAACCTGTAGTCAGATCGGAGCAAAGTTCCAGGTGTATAGCTTTGGTGCTAAAACATACAAAAATGCATACATATCCTTTTTGAAATGGGGCATTTCTGATTAAAGAGGTTTTTATTGAAAACGGACCTGCGAAGTCTAAGCCGGTGATGGTAAACGGTAAAGAAAATTCACTTCTTTCTAATGGAAGGGCTCCCATTAATTGAGATTTAGTTTTTTGTTTGTAACGAACACATGTTATACATTTTCTTATGGAGAACCTTACTGCAGATTTCAGTCGAGAAACATAATATTCTGCCCTTATGGCTCTTACCATTAAATTAACCTCTGCATGCATGAGAAGGTTATGGGTAAAATCAATAAATAATTTACAGAATGTCGAATTCGCCGGGATAACGATTGGGTGTCGCTCATTGTAAGAAAGCGAGGAATTAGCAAGTCTACCATTTACGCGTATAATATTATTATTGTCTATATAAGGATTCAAAGCAAATAGTGAACTTTTCTTGCTAACCTTTTTAAACTTTAGAATCGAGTTGTATTCCGCATTATAATGAAAAAGTTGAGTTACATAAACAAGTTTGTATTTCGTTCTCTCAAATTCTTCGTAACTTATACTTGGGATCTGGCTTAATATATATAGAGTTGCTTTAGCTTGTGGAATTCGTTTTGTTTCTGTTCCTAAAAGCAAAGGTTCTTTAGACTTCGTTTGTACTCGTCGTTTAGCGGCATCTATAAATCTAAAGCTATAAGCCAGGACCCTAATAGACTTATCCCACTTTGAGAATCGACTTAAAAGGTCATCGTCGATAATCATATTGTCTTTGTTAGACTTATTTTCAGTATTTGTGAGTATGTGAAAACATTCAACTTTCCGTTTGAGCTCAAGATGATTTTCTTTTATTGGTATGGGCTTTGGCCATTCTTCCGGGGATTTTCGAAGCCAATTTGGGCCGTTCCACCACAGAGAACTATTAACTAGTTTTTCTGCGGCACATCCGCGCGATCCTAAGTCTGCTGGATTTTCAGATGATCTTACATGACGCCAAGAGATGGGTCCAACGTTCCGTATTATTTGGGTTGTTCGGTTGGCCACATACGTTTTCCAGCTATTCGGTGGTTTTCCTAACCATCCCAGGACGATAGAGGAATCCGTCCAGAGAAACAGCTCAAAACTATGATCTGTTAGTGAACTAGTGACTTGTTTAACTAACTTTGATAACAGAACAGCTCCACACAGTTCTAGCCGGGGTAAACTAATTGTTTGAATGGGTGCTACTTTGGTTTTGGAGACAAATAGATGTGACATAATGTTTGCAGCAGTTTGAGTGCGGAGGTATATTGCTGCACAGTATGCTTTTTCTGATGCATCGCAAAAGCCGTGAAGTTGTGTTATTCGTGTGGGAGAGAATTCCACCCATCTGGGTATTTTAATGGTAGCAATTATGGGAACATTTTCGAAGAATTTGCTCCAAACCGCTAGGGTGCTAGGGTTAACACTCTCGTCCCAGTCAGTACCATCTAACCAGAGCTGTTGAATAATCATTTTCGCTTGTATTATAATAGGGGAAACCCAACCAGCTGGGTCGAAAAGTTTGGCAACGTTTGAAAGAATTTGCCTCTTTGTAATAGAACTAGTAAGGGATACTGGTTCAACAGTATATGAGAAAGAATCTGACATTGCGTTCCATTGGATTCCTAGAGTTTTCGTTGCACTTGTCTCTTTGAATTTGAGAAAATCGGAACCCAAAACATTTTCTTGAGGAACAAACGCTAACACTTCAGGACAGTTTGAGGTAATTTTCTTCAGTGGGAAACCAGCAGAATTTAGCACCAAAATTACCTGCGATAACGCATCAATCGCAGATTGCTTATCATGCGATCCGGACAATATGTCGTCTACATATGTTTCTTTTCTTAGAATATGAGCTGCTTTTGGATGTAACTTTTCGGAATCGTAAGCTAATTCAACGAGAGTTCTGATGGCTAGGTATGGGGCGCAATTTATTCCGAACGTGACAGTTTGTAATGCAAAGTCTTGTATTGGGTGGTTGGGTTTTTGGCGAAAGACAATTCGTTGATACTGGGTATCTTCGGGGTAAACGAGAATTTGGCGATACATTTTCTCTATATCACCATTGAAAACATATTCATAAAGTCGCCACTTCAAGATGAGAGTCATTAAATCATTTTGCAATGTGGGGCCTACGTGTAGTATATCGTTAAGAGACAACCCAGAAGTAGTTTTCTTAGAGGCATTGAAAACTACTCTAACCTTTGTACTACGACTTTCGGGCTTAACTACTGCATGGTGTGGCAGGTAAAAAGTCTTATGACCATAGTCAGACTTATTTTCTAAGGACGCGGTAGGCTTCATATGACCTAAAGATATGTATTCTTGCAAAACATTGCTATAGGCATCCGATAAATCACCTTTCTTCTTCATAGAGCTTTCCATCTTAAGATATTGTGCTACGGCGGAACGGCGTGACGCACCGAGATATATTTTTTGTGAAAACTCTGATTTGAATGGCAGTTTGACGACGTAGCGACCTTCAGAGTTTCGAAAAGTGGTTTTCTTAAAAAGAGTCTCACAGTATTCATCTTCACTAGACATAGAGTACTGTTCTGGAATCTCCTCTAGCTCCCAAATTTTTTTTAACTGATCACTAATGGAATTGCCTAAAGTTTCTCTTACTTCTATTGAGAATGTAGATATGGTTTCAACACCAATTGGGCCACTAATGATCCAATCAAAAATTGTTGACTGTGCTATGAGAGAATTGGAAATAATTTTAATTCCTTCCAGAAGAACTTGTGGAAGAACATTACTTCCTAGGAGCAGATCCACATGACCTTGCGAGTGAAAGTCTGGGTCAGCTAATTCAATATCCTTCAAATCCCCCCAGGGGACATCGGACTCTACTAAGGAGAAACTTGGCAACATACGGGTTATTTTAGGCACGACTATGGCCTGAATATTAACATATCGATCATATCGCTTTGAGTACAGTGTTAATTTACATAACGAATTTGAATTGGCAACAACTTCGCCACCAATTCCGTGGATCTGGAAGAATTTTCTTTCTGTTGGAAGCAAGAGTTGCTGTTGAAGTCTCTTTGATATAAATGTTTTTTCAGAGCCTTGATCAAGAAAGGCACGAGCTCTGAAATTCTCCCCTCGGTGAGAAATGTGAACTACTGCTGTGGGTAATAACGTTTTTTCAGTAAAGGATCTGTTATCAGTATGTGTTATATGAGCAGTTGTTGAAAACGCTCCCCTTTCTCGGGCTTGCGCTGAAGTTTCTGGTTTCTCGTCTAAGTATTTTAAATTTTCATTGGGAGTAGAATTTTTGAAGAAATGCAATAACGAATGGTGACTCTTCTTGCATCGCGAACACGAAAACTTACTTGGGCAATCTTTTCTTAGGTGACTATATGCTAAGCAGTTCACACAGATTTTATTATTGGAGACGAACTGATTTCTATCTTGTGGCTCCCAACTTAGGAAGCGAGAACAACTCTTGAGAGAATGATTAGAGCCGCACACTTTACAGGGATATGACGAAGGTTCTGATTTAAAAGTTCTTGTTTTTGTCTTAGCCTCGTTCTTGTGAGCATTAGAGATAATGTCATGGTTTCGAGACTCCAGACGTTCAACCACTTCACATCGGTGAGAGAGAAATCTATCCATTTTCTCCCATTTTATTAAATTTTTGTGCGATTCTAGGGATTGTTCCCATAAGGAAAGTGTTTCGACCGGGAGCTTACTGGAGCATAATATAATGACGAATGGGTCCCATTGATCGACCGGAACATTTTGGGCTTTAATGGCTGACAGACAGTCATTGATTGTGCTTTGGAGTTCTTGAAGGGCTTCACTACTTTCCAAAGAGATTGGGGATAAATTCAGAAGAATTTTAATCTGATTTTCGATTAGAATTCTCTGATTTTCATATCTATCCTTTAAGGTTTCCCATGCCAAAATAAAGTTTTCAGAGCATAGCTTGTATTTCCTAATAAGGGCGCCTGCCTGTCCCTGAACTTTTAAACGAAGGTGATATAGTTTTTGCACCGGAGGAATTCTAGGGTTATCTATGTATACGGCCTTAAACATGTCGCGAAAGGACGGCCACTCCTCATAGCCTCCGTAGAAAATATCGGTATCACAAGGCGGAACATTCACATGAGCATAACTACCCTCGTTAGTAGTGTGTTCAACTATCTGAATTGGTGTTTGCATAAAAAAAGCTTTTTGCATATCGAGTATTTTTGACTTACATTTGTGAAATGACTGGGTGCAAGTTGTGTATTTCGCTTGAGCAGATTCAAAAAATTCTTTTTTTATTTGGTCTTTGTGGGCGCAAATAGATTTATAAGAACCTCGGAGGTTGCTCCATCGATCGTTAAGAACTTGAATATACACTTCGAGAAAAGACTCTGTGAGGTCTTCGGTAGGGACGCTGTCAAATCCCGAACAATAGGTGACTAAGTCATCCGAGTCAAATATGAATGCTTCTTCCATCTTTAATTTTACTAATTTTCAATACAGGTTATTTTGTGGATTATTTATTTGTATATCTATTTTTATTCTCGTATAAATGTAATATAACGTGCATATAAGACCGAAATGATTTTAAATATATGGTTATGTGTATCTATGAATCAAATTGTTCGCTGGGACTCGTCACGAACTGAAAGTTATGTGATTTTACATTAATTTCTGTACACTTGCTATTATAAAGGTTTTTTTCCTGAAACATTTGTAAATTTTTTAATTGAACTTTTAGTGATTTTTAATCAGAAATAATTTTAAGTCAGGCTTAAGTTCAGTAATTTCAATTCTTATTGAATGAAATATTTTTATTAATTAATGTGAGTATCTAAAGAAGAGAAGAAAAATTAAACTTAGACTTTAAGCTGGGGGAAATACCGATACTTTTCTGTGCAGCCACGCACTTCATCAGCACCCTAGTCTATCTACTTGGGTAGAGATTCTTATTAACATCAGCTATTTAACTTAAATGTACAATGAACGGAATATGAGAAACGATTGTTGTGTATACAATTGATTTACCTTTGGTAAACACATTTATAAGTATCACTATTAATTTTCTGTTTTTTCCAATTTTTCATTTTTCTATTTAGGTTAGCACGAAATTATTTTACTCTACCTCAGTATGTTTAACTATTCTTTCTTATCTTTTTACGATCATCACATTAATTATTTTTACTTATTCGATGTACCATCGGTACATGCTTGTAAGTATTATTGTAGTGGTCTATGTTACTTGTTGTTGCATTCTACAGTTTTTACTTGGATTTCCAGCATTTTTGAAACTGTGATGGCCAAGTGAACAGTGATTGCCAAGTGAACATATTTTTGTCACGTGCCCATGATTATTTAAGTGAAACATTTGTAAATTTTTTAATTGAACTTTTAGTGATTTTTAATCAGAAATAATTTTAAGTCAGGCTTAAGTTCAGTAATTTCAATTCTTATTGAATGAAATATTTTTATTAATTAATGTGAGTATCTAAAGAAGAGAAGAAAAATTAAACTTAGACTTTAAGCTGGGGGAAATACCGATACTTTTCTGTGCAGCCACGCACTTCATCAGCACCCTAGTCTATCTACTTGGGTAGAGATTCTTATTAACATCAGCTATTTAACTTAAATGTACAATGAACGGAATATGAGAAACGATTGTTGTGTATACAATTGATTTACCTTTGGTAAACACATTTATAAGTATCACTATTAATTTTCTGTTTTTTCCAATTTTTTATTTTTCTATTTAGGTTAGCACGAAATTATTTTACTCTACCTCAGTATGTTTAACTATTCTTTCTTATCTTTTTACGATCATCACATTACTTATTTTTACTTATTCGATGTACCATCGGTACATGCTTGTAAGTATTATTGTAGTGGTCTATGTTACTTGTTGTTGCATTCTACAGTTTTTACTTGGATTTCCAGCATTTTTGAAACTGTCATGGCCAAGTGAACAGTGATTGCCAAGTGAACATATTTTTGTCACGTGCCCATGATTATTTAAGTGAAACATTTGTAAATTTTTTAATTGAACTTTTAGTGATTTTTAATCAGAAATAATTTTAAGTCAGGCTTAAGTTCAGTAATTTCAATTCTTATTGAATGAAATATTTTTATTAATTAATGTGAGTATCTAAAGAAGAGAAGAAAAATTAAACTTAGACTTTAAGCTGGGGGAAATACCGATACTTTTCTGTGCAGCCACGCACTTCATCAGCACCCTAGTCTATCTACTTGGGTAGAGATTCTTATTAACATCAGCTATTTAACTTAAATGTACAATGAACGGAATATGAGAAACGATTGTTGTGTATACAATTGATTTACCTTTGGTAAACACATTTATAAGTATCACTATTAATTTTCTGTTTTTTCCAATTTTTCATTTTTCTATTTAGGTTAGCACGAAATTATTTTACTCTACCTCAGTATGTTTAACTATTCTTTCTTATCTTTTTACGATCATCACATTACTTATTTTTACTTATTCGATGTACCATCGGTACATGCTTGTAAGTATTATTGTAGTTTAGTTTATTTGTAGGTTTTTTTCCTTATAACTTGAAATGAATCTATAAATGTTTGCTGGGATTATAAATCAAATTAAATTTCTTTTGTGTTTTTAATTCTTCTCTACTACGTAAAGAAAAGTTCTCGTTGAAAAGTAAATTAAAACTACACACGAGCTTTAGATTATTAAGTCTGATCAAAGTTCACTATAACATAAAAGCCGATTGTAAACACGGATCTAATTAAGACTTGAAATTTTATATTTTTCCAGATTATTTCAACCTTTTTTCCAAATTGCGTTTTATATTTTTTTTTTTATAAATTGTTTATTTATTCCTATCTACACACATATGTACATGTATATGTATGTATTTTTGTTATATTACGTGTGTAAGATCTAACGATTTAATTGCATAAAAAATTGTATTGTAGTTTTTTTTTTTAATGTGCATATATATGTGCTTATTTTGCCACAGTTATAAATTGTTATTGATATTCTTAACTTTTATTAAAATATTTGATGGCATTTATGGGGATTATTTTATTTTTCCAAGCAGGTTAATTTTAGAATATTTCCAGGCCGATCTGGCACCTCTTTTAGATATTGTATGTTAATAAATTATTCTCAATAAAAGCTTTTTCTTCCTTTATTGTTTTTTTTTTGTTTTTAAGAGAGCTGTGTTCTAAAAAAAATTTTTTTTTTAAACTTTCGTTATTAACGTTCTCTTTCATTTGTAAAACGGTGTTGGTTTTTAACTTAATTCTTTTTTCCTTTTCTACAACAATAAATTGCATGTAGATTGCGGTTTTATTTTTACTAATGTTTTGTTGCTGTTTCCAAAGGCAAAATTCTGATTTAAGACTATTTTAATTTGGCGGGATAGGTATATACATACATATGTATGTATGCACTTATGTGCATATGTATGTTTCTATTTATTATTGCATGTAAATATGTATATAAGTATGTAATGTTTAATATAATACACCTCTATGTATGTATGTATGTAGGTATGTACTTTTTAATGTAATTTTTATGAAAGTTAATTTTATTTTTAATTTTGAATGTATTTTTAGGTGTAAATATATTAAAGTTAATTTAATTTAATAATGTGTGTATGTGCATATGCATATGTGCATTAAGTTGTATGTCTATACTTACATATGTATGTACATGGGTGTGTACACATGTATGATTGCACACAAGAATTTTTGGATAGATAGGCACATATAAATTTAGAAAAAAAAGCAATCTATGCACTTGCACACATCTAGTAATTATAGCACTTTTTTTTTTTTTTTTTTTTTTTGAATACATGTATTTATTTATTGTATCTTCAAATATGAACTAACAATAAGTATTCAAATCTTAAATCTAAAATATAATTATTAGGACCGACCACTGTCGGACATAAACTTGTTAATAGTTATAAATAATACATAAGTAGTGATAATAAAAAAAGAAAAAAAAATTATAAAAAAGTACAAAAAAAAGTATTTTCAAGAAATCCCATTTGGCGTGTTGAGTAATAGAGCCCTTGTGTCCCTCTTTTTTAAGCGGATGTGTCCAGTAAAGTTCAAAATGTTACGAGCAAGCGGATTAGGATGTGACACGAGTTTAGTTAGATATTTGCCTGCGTATTTTGCAATTTCTTCAGTCACTAGTGGCATATTTAAATCACGATGTATATTAGAATTTTTGATGTACCATGGAGCCGATGTTATTAACCGTAAAATTTTGTTTTGCCTTCGTTGGATTCTCTCTACATTGGAAGCTGAAGCAGTGCCCCATAACTGGATACCGTAACACCATATTGGCTTTAAAAGCGACTTGTATAATAAAAGTTTACAGTCCATGCTAAGTGTTGAATTTCTGCCAATCAACCAGTGTATTTGAGATAACTTAATTTTCATCTGAGTTAGCTTAAAGTCAATATAATGTTTCCATGTAAGCCTTCGATCAAGGTGTATACCAAGGTATTTCACTTGGGAGTGTTGAGGAATATTTTGATTATTGATTCGAATTGGGGAACAAGTATCTCTTCTTAGGGTAAACGTTATATGGACACACTTTTGTTCATTTACCTTAATTCTCCATAAGTTTAACCACATTTCCAATTGTGTAATATGTTCTTGTAAATATCGGGAAGCCTCGTGAGGGTTTTCATGCATACTAAGGCAGGCTGTATCATCGGCAAACGTAGATGTATGGATATTGCTGCTCAAAGGCATATCACAAGTATAGATCAAATACTAAACTGGCCCCAGTATGCTCCCCTGTGGCACACCGGATGATATAGATACGGGCACACTCATGAATTCTCCTTCCACAACCGTGAACTTCCGGGTAGTGATGTAACTTTCTAATAAATTCACTAAATTTATTGGTAGATATGATTTTAATTTTAGAATTAGACCTTCATGCCACACTTTATCAAATGCCTGAGAAACGTCAATAAACAGGGCAGAACAATACATTTTTTCTTCAAAAGTTCTTCTTATAAATTGCACCAATCTATGAGTTTGTTCAATGGTGCTATGCTGACTTCTAAAACCAAATTGATGGTCTGGGATGCACCCACTATCAGTTAAAATTGGGGAAAATTTTGTCATGAGCAGCTTTTCGAAGAGTTTTGACATAGTTGACAGCAAACTTATTGGCCTATATGACTCAGCTTTAGTAAGATCTTTTCCCGGCTTTGGAATCATTTTGATTTTTGCAAGCTTCCAGAGTTGTGGATAATACTCCAGTCGTAATATGGCATTAGAAATAAACAGCAAGATTCTTATTGCAATATGCGGCAAGTTCATCAGCATCTTGTTACTAATTCCATCAATACCTGGAGCTTTCTTTGGCTTGAGTTCAGCAATTACTTTATGTACATCACGCATCTTAAACTTTAAGGCTCAAGGGGGTAGAGCAACTACATTCGGCAAATCAGCAACACCAGTACATGTATTTGGGGTAAAGACGGATTTTAAATGCTCAGCAAATATTTTGCATTTTTCCGTATCGCTTCTTGCCCAATCTCCGGTAGATGTGCGCAGAGGTGGCTTAAACTCAACGGGGGTTTTAAGCTTTCTAGCAGCGCGCCACAAAGAGTAATTAGATGTCGGTGTGACATCAAGACCTTCCAAATAATTTTTAAGAGATGCAGTTTTTTCAGATGCAAGCAACTCTTGAAGTCGTTTAGAACATTCTTTAAGTCTGAGTTTATGTTGGGGTGATCTGTGCTGTTGCCATTCCCTTCTAGCTCTTCTTTTTTCACATACGAGATGTTCAATATCCCTTGAATAAATTTTATTAAACCCAGACTGCGGATGGGAGGTAGTGGCATGTTCAGCAGCCTGTTTAATAATTTCGTTAAGATTGGCAATGTTAGTTTCAATGTCATTGGGTGTTCTTAACGCAATATTTTCCGTGCAATGACTACTAAGATATTTTTTGAATCCCAGCCAATTAACACGATTGGTCATCTTCGTATAAGGGTGAGGTAAGTCACTTCTTAGTGGGTTACAAATTGTAACGATAGTGGGGGAGTGATCGGAGGAGAGATCTAGAGAAGTTTCAACACTAATTAAATCTCTAGAAATATTTTTCATTACGCCAAAATCAATAACATCTGGAATTTTTCGTACGTCAGTAGGCCAATAAGTGGGCTCTTCACTCGAAATAACATCTAAGCCCATTTTTAAAATTGTATTAAACAAAGCTCGACCTCTAGGTGTTAAAAGGCGCGATCCCCAGTACGTATGCTTTGCATTGTAGTCTCCAGCTGCCACGAAACAAGATCCAAGCGATTTGTAGAACTTCTCATACTGATCTTCGGTAACTGAAAATCTGGGAGGTGAGTAAATTGATGATATTACGAAATTAGAACAAAAATTTTCTACAAAAATATTCGTAGCTTGCATATATTCTTCACTAACGTTGTCAAGGATATAGTGCTTGAGTCTTGACTTAATTAGAATTGCAGATCCACCGCATGCTCTCCCTCTAGGGTCCTTTGTATCATACATAGTGTAGCCATTTATTTTGAAAAAGCTTCTCGTAGTCAAATGTGTCTCAGAGACCAACATTATATCAATACTTTTTTCCGTAAGGAAGTGCTCAAGTTCATTTTTATGTTGGCGAATGCCGTTTGCGTTCCAGAAACATATTTTTAACGTGTTCATGGCTTGTTAATTAATGCTTGAAGCAGAGTATTCTGCATTCTCAGCATTTCTTGCATCATATTAGTCATATTTGTTGTAAAGTTGTTTATAGTTTGCACCAAATTGTCAATAGTAGCTTCAAGGCGACTAAAGTTAAAGCTTGAGTTTGCATTTGTTGAATTATTTGGAGGTGGAACATTTTGTGCGGGAATAGAATTTGTTCTAGCAGCATCGGCATACGATACACGGGAAGTAACTGGTTGGCTCCTTTGCACAAAAGTGGCGGAGTAAGCGTTTGCTGATTGAGATGGAGCTAATTTGGGTTTTTGCACCATAGTCTGTTTGACAAAAGAGTACACAGGACAACCTCTGTAGTTAGCGGTGTGATTACCTCCACAATTACTGCATTTTTTATCACTTTGATCTTTTGGCTTATTGCAACTAGCAGTGCCGTGTAATTCGCCGCACACAACACAAACAGTGGGTAATTTACAGTATGTTTTTGTGTGGCCATATTCTTGGCAATTATGGCACTGTACGGGACCTGATCGCTTATGTGGCTCTTCAACTGTGATTTTTCGGTATAATAGGTATTTTAGGCTATAAATTGGGTGTGTCTCGTTTTTTTTCAGCTGTATATCATTCGGCTCCAATTCAACACGAAATAGAGGCTGGGGGATCTTCTCCCTATTTATTATATTGGTAACATTTTTTAAATTAAATCCTTGTATCATGAGTGCGTCTTTTACTTATTCGGGATTAACATAAGAGTCAATACCCTTCAATACGATCTGCATACCTTTGGCACTTTTAAGCTGGTACGTATAAAAACTTGTTTTATTTTTTTTAAATTCAGTCACTATTTTACGGAAATTGTTTTCTTCGTATATTTGAATTTTAGTTTCGTCAATATTACCACGCTTTATTGGAATAACATGAAATGCGTTCTCACCAATGGCCGAGACTAATTTTTTAATTAGGGCGTTAGAATTTTTCTCTCTCAAATATATAGGTGGTGGCTTAAAAGACTTTTGCGATGATGCAGCGGGCTTGTCGTCGGTGACTTGCAATAATGAAAAACGATTTTGACGATTGGTAGATGATGCGCTATTATCCCTAGACATCTTTGGAGCAGATGAAATTTTTGAAGAATTCGGGCTTCGCCCACGCTTTACCACTGTTATGTATCTGTCCATTCCGACTTGTACCTTGGATTTTAAGCTACTTTTATCTGTAGTGATAACTTTATTAAGTGATGAACACGAGCCTGAAGGAGATGATATTACTGACTTATATGACGAAGTACTAGGCAACTGTAATGTTAATGAATCACTATTTGGCATTGGACAAAGCGAAGTTGATCGCTGACGAAAAATTGGATTTGTCGTTAAAAAAATATTTTCATTAGATTTATTATTTGTATTATTTTCATTGAGAGATTCAGAACTCACAGTAAAATAGGCATTTCTGCCGTTAGAACTCACTTCATAATTTTTTGTATTTGAGGTACTCATATAGAGTATTCCTCAAGGGCACTTTTTGTGTTTTTTTGCTTACGGTTTTTTTTTGTTTTTGTAATTTTTGATTGTTTATTTGTTTTTGAGTTACTCGTATAGAGTATTCCTCAATGTCACAGTTTATGTTTTTTATTGTTTCTGTTTTTTTGTATTTGTTATTTCCACTATGTAAAAAATATTAACAAAGCAGTAAAGCTTATTTATTAAAGTCAGTATGTGCCTATTACGAATAATATGTACTACGAATATTTTTTTGTATAATTTTTTGTTTGTTTGGTATGTAAAAAAAAAATTCCGCTGATCGACTGTTCGCTATGAAGGTACCACGAGAACTGGCACTTGTTGTACAGAATATTGTTTCTTCACTTACAGGTTTTCCATTAAATTGAGGCTGGTTTTTAATTCTATTTTAATAAACGTACGTACATATGTATGTACGTATGTATAATCTATTCTATGTCGTTTTTGACACGCTTATACAAGTTGGAATAATTACTTCACTCGTACACTTGTTTTAATATGTATTAATTTTGATGATTTTAATATTTTTTATTTATTTTTTAGTTTTATATCACATTTCATATAAGTAAATATTTAAGTACTTATGTATGTACATATGAGTTTTTCATCTGTAATATTCGCTTTTTTGATGTTTCTCCTTTCTGATTTTTAGGTAAACTATGCTTAAATAATTTTTATTGTGACTTACGTACAACAAAAGAGCTTTTGGACTGTATGAGTGTTACCACTAGGTATAAATACATCTTTCTTTGCCCGAAAGGACCATGTTTAATTCTGCATGGAATTTTAGCGAAATTAAGTACGTATGGTTTAAAAGGTGAAAGACTGAATACAAATTGTGAAAAAATTGGAGAAACTGCGAGTTGAGAGTTAGTTCACTTTCAAGAGATGGATTTCAGGGAAAATGGATACAGGATGGGATACCTGCCTAAAATGAGTACAGGATGGGATACCTGCCTTTATTCGTTCTTTATGAAATAAAATTTCTTATTTTAATTCGTTTTGTACTTACATTAATTACAAATTTTATTCAGTGATTATACTTATTAAATTTGGGTTTCCAAGATGGCGATTTTTTGAGTAGGGTTGAGTAATTGATGCCAATACAAGGTGCGATACGTGTTTCTTATCCCCGAGTTGAGCAAAGAATAATAAACGGAAAAATGATACGACTTCAAGCCACCTCAAACCTTTCGTTCTCAGTCTTTCGTCAAAAAATCGCTACCATTACATTGGACATAGTTCTGTTCCTTAATTAAGTAATTCACAATAGTTTCTTTTAAAATTCAGGTATGGGATTACTTATCTAGTAATTCAATGAAACAAATTAAAAAGTTTAAACTGCTTTAAACACCTTTAGAAAACGCAAAATTAAATGCTAGACTGAGTGAATTGTGCATGCAAGGTTTCATTATAGTAACTTGTGGTTTAAATTTATCTAGTAGGTAACTTACCTAAGCCTATTTTTTTAGCAAAATTTCAGTTCTCTTTCGTATAATATTTCGATAAAAAATTTTTAAACGTGGAACTAATTCCATAGCTTAACAATCGGTGCTTTCAGATTTTTCCTGTTTGTAAACCCCTAACTTAAATTCTTAATTTTGATCTCTAACTTACAATTATTTGTGTATTGAATTTAAGCTCTCTAGTGCAAATTCTAGCTTGATATGTTATTGCCATTACCCCCAGTCCCCGTCGCTTTTTTAAACTCCTGACTTTGTTATGAGCAGCGCTCAATTATCATCGTACCTTTTTTAAGATGATAGCTTTTAGTTAAAGCTTCAGTTAAAACCTTCAGTAAAAAATTCTAGTGGCCTCTGCCACTCCTGGTTAAAATATTTGGGTTTTTAGATTTTTCTATTTGGTTTCTCATCCTGACCTACTTGCGTATCAAACTTCAGCTCTCCAGCGAAAATTATTTATTTAATTCTTATGGGCGTATTCCCGCCCACTTTTTTAAATACATATTTTACCAGTGCCAATCATACGTGTCAAGTTTCATTGGAAACGGATATTAATAATTAAATAAATAGTATATATAAATCTGCTGATCCGAAGTACATGAAATAGGAGGTTTAAATTGTATGGGCGTGTTAACGCCCACTTTTTTCAACAAAATTTTATAACTTTGCATTATTCCAACATTTGTGCCAAATTTTAATAAAATCGCTTGAGATAAACATTTTAAATTTGCTCTTTTAATTGTGTGCTTTATTGGAATAGCTCCGCCCCCTGGTTAAAATCTTCGGGTTTTCAGATTTTTCTAGTTAGTTGCTAGTCTAGACCTACTTTTTTATTAAATTTCCGCTAACCAGTGCATAGTTTGTTTTTATGGGCGTGATACCGCCCACTTTTTCAATCTCAATACCTGCTGTAGCCATTAGTTATCTTTCCTGTCGAGTTTCGTTGAAAACGGATAGTAACAAATATATAAATATGCAGTATATTCAAATATGCTGACCCGAAGTACATGAAAAAGGAGGCTTAAATTGTATGGGCGTGTTAACGACCACTTTTTCAACGAAAATTTATAGCTTTGTACAATTGCAACATGTGTGCCAAATTTCAATAAAATCGCTTGAGTGAAACGCCTTAGATTTGATTTTTTAAATACTGAGACTTATGGGCGCAGCCCCGCCCCCGGTTAAAATTTTCTGATTCTAAGATTTTTCTAGTTAATCGCTCACCTAGATCTACTTGTGTATCAAATTTCAGATCTCTAGCTATAGCGCTTCATAATACTGATGAGTGAGTCAGTAGGCCAGTGAGTCAGGGAGTATGTCTTAAGATATGCACTTTTTGCACGTCCATATCTCCGGAATCTTTAATTTTAAAACTTTTAACTTTTCGCATATGAGGTTACGTGAATTCATTTTTATTATATTTTAAATTTTATAATTTTAAGATTGTGGAAAATGATGTTAGGGGGGGGGGGGGGGGGGTTGGGAAACAGCTCGAATGGCTTCTTGTAAATATACACACTGCGTGCATTGGCCGGAACATGACTTGGCGCACTGCCGTGTGCCTAGATAAACAGTTCTCAAGATTTTTGGGTATATCTTTATAAACTTTAAGAAAACACGTCTTTCGCGAATATCTCGAAAACGATTCTTAAGAAAAATAAATAAACGCCGTATTCGTATTCAGCGACGCACAATTAGCTAAGAAAACATCTAATTTTTGCGGTTATTTTTTTTTTGTTGCATAGTGTTTTTGTAAAATATTCGAACAATTAATTATGTTTTTAATTGGTTTATTATTTTAAAACAACAATTTTATTTACAACAAGTGTTTTTGTAAATAACTTAGTATTTTTTAACTAATTATTTGTTTACCAAATAATTTTCTAAGTTCCGCCATTTAATAACAACACAAACTTGCCTGAGTTATCAAAAAATGCACTGAACATGCTGTCTTAACTTGTTTAAGGAAGTGTTTAATAACCCGTAACATTTCAGTTAATTTTGCAAACATCTGATTTGTTGCGGTATTGATTGGAGCATTTATTTATTTATTCATTTATTAAATGTTACAAATACAATTACAGTAGTAGTGGAATGGGCATCCTGGCGCCGATTAAAATTGTGGCTGAAATTGTTAAATTGTGGCTGAAATTGTTAAATTTGGGTAATTAAAATTTGAAAATTGTTAAATTCTTGGAAATTTGATATCTGCGAGGGTGGTTCAATAAGTCCGTCCAAATTTTTGTTTACATAAGGAGTTTTTTGTTTACATTAACTTTGTGGGAACGGGTGATTTTTTTGGTAGTATTAATTGTGGGAACGGGTGATTTTTTTGTGGGTGTGGCTTAAGGGGTTTTATAAGATTAAGATTTCTCAAGTGTAAATGCCGACGGGAAAATCATGAAAATGATTTTTCCTAATACCAGTGGGGGAAATAGTGATTATTAATTTTTCCTAATGCCTACGGCAATGTATGATAATTTTTCCTAATGCCTACGGCAATGTATGATAATTTTTCCTAATGCCGACGGCAATGCATGATAATTTTTTCTAATGCCTACGGCAATGCATGATAAGTTTTCCTAATGCCTACGGCAATGCATGATAAGTTTTCGTAATGCTGACGGCAATACATGATTATTATTTTTTTCGTAATGCCGACGGCAATACATGAGTATTATTTTTTTGAAATGTCGACGGCAAAACCCATTTTTATTTTTTCAAATGCCGACGGCAAAACATGATTATTATTTTCTAGTACCAAAGGGAAAATTGCCAGTGTTGACAGACTATAGAAATTCGTTATCGTAATACTATATCAGTAATATCAGAGAAAATAGATTTGATGACTACTACGCGATTCTCATATGAATCGGGGGAATATGTGTTTATTTCTTCGCGCTAATAAATTGTTTATAAATAAAATAATTAAATAAATTAATAAACAATTAATTTAATTATTTTATTTATTTATAAAATGTTCTCTTGTATATGAACACCCTATACTTGTGTGTGGATGATCCAGCTTGTTTGTCGCTGGTATTTATTTATTTGTTTAAGAAATATAATTGTATGTATGTATGTATGTATGTATATTTGTATGTGTATGTATGTATGTATGTATGTATGTATGTATGTGTGTATATTTGTATGTGTATGTATGTATGTATGTATGTATGTGTATTTGTATGTGTATGTGAGGATGCTTGTGTGTAAAATATTTTGTAGAATACATTTATATTTTGCAACGTAATCATTTTCTTTGTCTACGATTATTTTAAAGCAGCAAAGTTTCAATTAAGTACAATCATCAGCAGAGAAATAAAAAAAGTAAAAATTTGCAAGTATGCAATAAAGTTAACTCTCCTCCTCCCCACTTCCTTCTCTTTCATTTATGTAGTTTGTATTTGAAATAAGAAAACACTTGTACATTCTTTTATTTGGTATACATTTATTGTTTAAAATTTTTTTAAATTTTATAATAATACATACATATGTAAATTCATATTTTAAGAAGTAAAAAAGTTCATTTAAAGCAAGACATTTCTTTTGTTAGTAAAATAGCATTTTTTAATGCGCAAACACCAAAATTATGATAACTACAATAAAGATATTCTGGATACTTGATTTCCATTTGTTTAAAGTTGATGCAGCCTATATCCTCAACGTTAGAAATTTTTCGGTGTAACATTTTTTCCAACCATCGTCTTTTTTCTTCACCTTTTACATAAATTGTTGAACATCTTGCATTGGCTTTTAAAAAAATGCAAACGCTTTGAAATGAAACTGATCCAGCAGTCCAGTTTAGGTAATTATAGTTTTTTGTTAGCCACTTTGCTTCTCTTTGCTTTCTTATTGATAACCATTTAAAATCAAATGGGGATTTTATAATGAAATGGTTATATTCATAATTGTTGAAAACAATCGCTACTTCTTTTGCGATGATATCATTTGAATTACTCTTGAAACCTTCTACGTCTATAAAAATGATATTGTTATCCATATTACTCAATTTATAAGACTTTTCGAACTTGTCCTTTGATAGGTATATATTCTATTATACGATCATGAATAAGAATAAGCTGTTGTTTTTGCTGCAATATTAGTTGCTGTTTCAAATTCTATTTTTATATCAATCGGTCCATTATTGAGTGATTCATTCTGATGACTGACATGTACTACAATAATAGGATCTTTTGTCTTAAACTCTGGTGCAGTTAGAAGCGGTTGAGATTCTTTCATATAATAACTTTGTTGAAATCTTATATACATATCATATAGAATTGCATATCGTTCATTTTTAAACTTTATGTTAAGATCACCATATGGATATGAGACTGAAATTAAATGTACTTTTAAATTACTCAAATCACAATGAACAAACTTATTTTCTTGTTGAAAAGCAATCAAAACGTGGACGTTCTCTATTTGCAGCCAGTTTAACATTCCAAATATGGCTAGTTACTATGTTTAATTGTGGATTAATATGACAATCCCAACTGCGAAATGCCATAGGTATAGAAGCACCATTATTAATAATTTTTATCATATTCAATTTGCTAAAGTCCGATAATTGTACATGTGGGATTCTCCATGAGATGAGTGAAATTGTAAGTTTAGCTTTTTCAGTAGAAACACTCGAGCGCACAAGATTTTCATCGTTTTTATTGCGCAAGAGTATCAATTCATGTTTTCCATTTAGTATAACTTTGTTGTAGTCTTCAGCGAATCCTAGAAGCATTTTTAGAGGTACATAGAAATTGAAAAATGCATTTACAAGAGTGACATCGTCAATTTTGTTCCATCCAGCATTTTGCATCACGTTGCTTTCAGTTGGTGACATAGAAACCAAATTTTTTATGGTGGTTGTGGCTCTTAAATATCTTGTATGATCAATTTCAATTCCATTGAGCTCATAGCGAATTTCATCAAACAGATATGCCACAAAGTTGTTTTTTAATATAAAGTTCTCCGAAGATGACGAAGATTTGGTCTTATTATCATCGGCAACAAACCCCTCCACATAAATGTAGCTCTCACTGGGTAGCACGTACAAATCTTGATTTTGTATTGAAATTCTAATATCATCATTATTGTTGTAAGACTGTAAGTATGGTACATATGTATGATAGTCCTTTTTGAATATATTTTCATCAGACAAAGGTTTATCTATTATTGAACTCATTTTATCTATAATTTCAAATTCAATGACTTCAGAAAATTTTTATTTGATGTTGTTAGAGATTTTTGTTGAGCTGTTCGCTTTAATGTTGTTGTTGTTTTTGCTGCTATATTTTTCAATGTATTTGTGTTGTATATTAGCATTATTTAGTTGGCCTTAAATGTATTCGTATTGTAATTTCCTCTCCTCGGAAATTAATTAAATCACCGTGTTGATCAAGTACGCGCAGCGCTAGTGAACTTATCTCTCTGGTGTTCACAGGTAAATAGATGAGATTTCTTGGAACCTCATCTATTTTATAGCCTGGAGGCACATTTATCGGAAATTCATGAAGTGAATGCGATTTGGAGTTATTCATATATGTGTTAATAGCGATACTACTTTCAATTCGCAAGAGATTCACTTTAAAAATATTAACTGGAAGATCTGAGTAATAATATTTGTTTGGTGATAGGATTTTGCTATTGAATCCCAAAAGTTTTCTAATTGTGTTGTCCTTATTAAAATATACAGGATCCTTGGAACTATTAACTTTAACTTGCATTGTGTTGTTATTGGCTTCAATAAAAATCTTATTTGCTGGGCAAAGTCGTTTGTATTGCTCTTCTATAAAATCAACTATATCATTTAATTCGTAAGATCCAATTGGTATTTCAATTTTATGTTCTCCTATATGAAACATATTGTTGTAAGTGTCTACATTTGGAATACTGTTGTATGAATGAAAATCAGTTAGAGCACACTCATATGCACCATGTAATTCAATAGGAGGAAAGTAACTAGCAGGTAATTCTGATGAGTTAGAGCTCAGAGTAAGTGTTATTGACATTATAACAGACTGATTACAATTAAATAAAGTTTAGTACACAGTATGGTTTATAAGCATAATTTACATATTTATTTCATTTTCTTATTTTAAAATTAACATTAGTTTCTTAATATTAATGCTATTATTGTTCTTGATATGATGCTGTTGGTGATTTAGTTTTTCTTCCAACTATAATATTTCATCTTTACTTATCCAAGAATTGTGTTGATCTGAAAATCCTAGCCATTTGACATATACTTCCTTCGCTTTAGTTTTGAGAACCTTTTCAACTAAATATGTATTTGGAAATCTAGTTTTTGAAAGTTCATCAGTATAGAATGCACCTTTAATAGGATTACCAACATAATCTTCTAATATGTATGTTGCAGGATTTGTATTTTGAACTTTGGTAATTGTGAATATTTCTGTGGTCCAATTTGGAGTATAACCTTTTTCAAAGATATGCTTATATTTGCTTATGCGAACATGATCTCCTACATTAAATTTCGACATTTTATACATCTTCAAATGACTGTATACTGTATTAAGCAGCTTTTGCTCATTTGTTGAGTTGACTTTAATAGGAGACATTTTAATTGTACGATGAAATTTGTTATTGTATGCATTAACTAAATCTTTGTGTATATCAATCCGCTTATATGAACCATTATAGCTAAATTCTTTCCACATCATTCCTTTCAATGTTCTATTAAATCGTTCTACAATTGATGCTTTCATACTGCTATATGTTGAGTAGTGATTAATGTCGTATTTATGCATTAATTTTTCAAAGTTTTTGTTGAAAAATTCCTTACCATCATCTGTTTGTAAGTTTTTTGGTACTCGCCCCAATTCAAAAATATCTGCCATTGCCTTGGTTGTTTCGAGTGCAGTTTTTGTTTTTAGCGGTACTGCCCATGCAAATTTTGAAAATGTGTCGATTACAGTCAACAAAAATCGATAATTTTTATTTTCTTTAGAATAGTTCCCCATTTCAACTAAATCAGCTTGCCAAAGATCATCAATTCCTTTCATTACAACTCTTCGACGCACAAAATGTTTTCGTGCTTGCTTATGGAGTTCGTTTACTAAATTTCTTTTTGAAGACATTAAGTTATTTTTACTGATTTTTTGGAGAGTGTTGTGATCTACTTGAAGGACTTTCAGCTATTGATACAAACATGTAATTTTCCAATCTATAAATTTTCTCATTAAGCTGCTCAATTTGTTCTTCAAAGGATGTTTTCATTTTTTTGATATCTTTTTCAATTTTATAATTTTCTTCTATATCTAATTTTATTTCACGTTGTAGTTCTTCGATTTGCATTTGAAGATCTTCTTGAATTACAGTATTGTCTGCCTTAAAGTATGTTAATAATTTCTCTTCTAGTTTTTCGATTTGAGTTTGCAGAAACAAGCTTTTGCAACATTTTTGATCCTTTTGTTTTGGACATCAATGTTGTTGTTCGTATCCACAAATAACCCCAACAGTTTAGGTGCATTTTTCAAAGAAATTATGTTGCTAGTATCGTTCAAGTAGTGTCCAAATCTATCAACAGACATGCTTTATATACTTTATTAAAGTTAATGTATTATATTCGCTTCACGTAGCTCTTCAATAATTGATACAATCTCGTTATTGTGATTAGTATGACCTGCACCTTGTGATGCGAGCAGTAGTCGAAGTCGATCTACTAACTCATTTGGATCATCCCAGTATATATAGTTGGGCTTATGAATATTAAATTCCATCATTCCATCAACTAAATAGATACCTTTTGGCTTAGATCCTGTTGATTGGGGTAAATTCTTCTGGTTTTTTTTCGTCAATAAATTTCTTAATAATATGTTTATATTTATATCCTCTAGTACCCTTTATTTGACCATCAGGTGTATAGTCTCTTCTATATGCATTAGTAGTAATTATCATAATTTAATTATCATAATTTTTTGGTATTTTATGAAACATTAGAGAAAATAGCCCTGGTGTTAGGGCCCATATTTGACCACCAACTTGTATTTTATCTTCATTAAAATTGAGCGTACTATCACCAAATTTCCATTCATTATTGAAATTTTTATGTGGACCATAGTTTGTATCTAGTTCATTTCTTCCTTCCAAGACTAATAAGTCAGTATAATTATCTTCTGTATTGGAAGTCTGTGAGTAAAAATCATCATCATCATCATCATCGTCATCACCATTTACAGTATTAGCATCATTTAATGAGATGGTATTATCAAATATTGTTCCTTCTGCTAGTTTCTTTGGTGTACTTGACTCTATCTTGACTGATGTTTTTCAGGCTTAAGAGCTGTTTTACTTTCAACTTCTGCCTTCATTTTACTTTCTTCTTTCATGGGAATTCTTTTAATTTTTTTAGAACTATTTATGAATTCTTTGAGTGGTTCTATTATAGGTTTAAATGTATCTCTTGGTTGTTCACGTGTATCTATTTCACCAGTTTTTATACTACGAAGCTTTTTCTTGAAGACATTTCTTGTCAACACCAATTGTTTTAAAATTTTCTCATCCATGCTTAATAATAGTAAATAACAGGTATCAGCTATTAGATCAGGTATCACCCTTTTAGGACCTGGTCTGGTTATCAGATCAGCTTTTCAGGAGCTGATCTGGTTTTCAGATCAGCTTTTCAGGAGCTGGTCTGGTTTTCAGATCAGCTTTTTAGGACTTGGTCTGGTTATCAGATCAGCTTTTCAGGAGCTGGTCTGGTTTTCAGATCAGTTTATCAGGTAGCAGCTCAGCTTATAGCAAATAGATGTATGAAGTTTAAAGTTAGATTAATAACTAAAGTAAATGTTTATCAAGAGTAGTTTATATAGTTATGAAATAGTCAAATTGCATTCTGTAGCGACCATTATTTAATTCATTATATTTGCTTATCACCAAAAATCCATATTTATCCTTCCAACACTCTCGACAAATTTCTTGGAACTTTTCATAACTCATATCGCTGCCAACATGATCCCTATAAACATGTTTCATATTCGTCTCATCTTGCTTAAACATTATAATAACATTTGCAGTGTCTCTTATTAAATGTTTGGGAATTCTAGTATAAGTTTGACACAAGTAAAATGAATCAACTTCCCTATGTCGCCCCATACAAAAATATGTACGTATATTATTCTGCTTTTCACATGCAACATCATCAAGTATCATAATTGAATTAGTTTTAGCTTCGTCAGGTGGAATAACTGATTGATTATCTGTAAATGTATAATATCCCTTTCCTTTAATTGGTGAAATTAGTTTCTTCAGATATTCATATTTGCGCTGATATAAAGATTTTGAGTATAAATAGATGTTTTTAAACTTGAGTCCATTAGGACTTTCTAGTAAGCCAATCATAACATTAGTCTTTCCACAATTTGATGGTCCCACTATTAGAGCACGAATAGAATTTGGTAAGAGGGGGCTGTGCTTTATTTTTGAAGTAATGTTCGATGATTCATCAATATTACGAACTAAAATATTTTTATGTTGTTTCACTAACTGCATTTTTGTAACTAAATGCATTTCATAATTGTTACCTCTTATTATAGAAAAAATTAGATAATATGGTTATACGATATCAGAAAACGTTTAGTCATAAGACCACCTTCGTTGGAGAAGGTATAGTAGATAAAATAATAAACGCTCTACCTGTTGAACTTCATCTTCCTGGATATCAGTACTGTGGACCTGGAACAAAACTACAAAAACGTTTAAATCGAGGTGACAAAGGAATTAATTTATTGGACTCTGCTTGTAAAAATCATGATATTGCGTATTCAAAAAATAAGGATTTAAGTACTAGACATAAAGCTGATAAAATACTGGAAAATTCAGCTTGGAATCGAGTTTTATCAAAAGATAGTAAAAGTAGTCTTGCTGAAAACTCATTTGCATATATGGTTACTAACGCAATGAAAGCCAAAACAAAATTTGGTATGGGTGTGGAGAAAAAGAAAAATGTTGGAAAGAATAAGCTAAATGATAAAAAACTGTTTAGAACATCAATTAGAGCTGCAACAAAAATACTAAATAAGGAAAAGCTATTAGATATTAACTCAGCTATTAAAATTGCATGAAAAACTATCAACAAATCATTAAAAGGAAAAAATCTCAAATTATAGTACCACGTGTAATACGTGTTTTTTTTTAATACATATATTTATTTATTGTATCTTCAAATATGAACTAACAATAAGTGATCAAATCTTAAAGCTAAAATATAATTATTTAGCCCGACCAGTGTCGGCCAAAACTTAGTGATAATTTAAATAATACAAAGTAGTGATAATCAAAAAGGAAAATTAAATGTATTTTCAAGCATTCCCATCTAGAGTGTTGAGTATAAGAGCCCTTGTGTCCCTCTTTTTTAGGCGGATGTGACCATCAAAATTCAAAATATTACGAGCAAGCGGATTAGGATGTGACTCGAGTTTTGTTAAGTATTTGCCTGCGTATTTTGCAATTTCTTCAGTCACTAGTGGCATTCTTAAATCACGATGCAAATTTGAATTCTTAATATACCATGGAGCAGATGTTATTAACCTTAAAATTTTGTTTTGTCTTCGTTGAATTCTCTCTACATTGCAAGCTGAAGCAGTGCCCCATAACTGGATACCGTAACACCATATTGGCTTCAAAAGCGACTTGTATATTAAAAGTTTGCATTCAAGACTAAGTGTTGAATTTCTGCCAATCAAACATTGAATTTGAGATAACTTAAGTTTCATCTGAGTTACCTTAAAGTCAATATGATGTTTCCATGTAAGTCTTCGATCAAGGTGTATACCAAGGTATTTCACTTGGGAATGTTGAGGAATATTTTGATTGTTGATTCGAATGGGGGAACAAGTATCTCATCTTAGGGTAAACGTTGTGTAGACACACTTTTGTTCATTGGCTTTAATTCTCCATAAGTTCAACCAGATTTCCAACTGTGTAATATGTTCTTGAAGATATCGGGAAGCCTCGTGCGGGTTTTTGTGCATACATCGGCAAACGTAGATGTATGGATATTGCTGCTCACAGGCATATCACAAGTATAAATCAAGTACAAAACTGGCCCCTGTATGCTCCCTTGTGGCACACCGGATGATATAGATTGGGGCAGACTCATGAATTCTCCTTCCACAATCGTAAACTTTCGGGTAGTTATGTAGCTTTCTAATAAATTCAGAAAATTTATTGGTAAATATGATTTTAATTTTAAAATTAGGCCTTCATGCCACACTTTATCAAATGCCTGCGACACGTCAATAAACAGTGCAGAACAGTACTTCTTTTCTTCAAATGTTTTTCTTATACATTGAACCAATCTATGAGTTTGTTCAATGATGCTATGCTGACTTCTAAAACCAAACTGATACTCTGGGATGCACCCACTACCAACAGAATTGGGGATAATTTTGACATGAGCAGTTTTTCGAAAAGTTTTGACATTGTTGATAGCAGACTTTTTGGCCTGTATGATTCTGCTTTGGTAAGATCTTTGCCCGGCCTTTTAATCATTTTAACTTTGCCAAGTTTCCAGCTTTGGGGATAATACTCTAGTCGAAAAATGGCATTAGAAATTAATAACAAGATTTTAATAGCAATACGAGGCAATTTTATTAGCATCTGGTTACTAATTCCATCAATACCCGGTGCTTTCTTTGGGTTGAGTTCAGCAATTAGATTTTGCACATCACACATTTTAAATTTTATGGGTCGAGGGGGTAGCGCAACTACACTCGGGAAATCATGTGTTTGGGGTAAATACGGATCTTAAATGCTTTGCAAACAAGTTACCTTTTTCAATATCACTCCTGGCCCAAACTCCGGTAGAAGTGCACAAAGGTGGTTTAAACTCAACGGGAGTTTTAATTCTTTTCGCAGCGCGCCACAAAGTGTAATTAAATGCTGGTGTTACATCGAGATTTTCTAGATAGTTTTTAAGAGATGCAGTTTTTTCATGTGCAAGCAGCTCTTGGAGTCTTTTAGTGCACTCTTTAAATCTATTTTTATTTTAGGGTGATCTGTGCTGTTGCCATTCTCTTCTAGCTTTTTTTCACATACGAATTGTTCAATATCTGTAGAATATATTCTATTAAACCCAGTCTGCGGATGGGAGGAAGTGGCATGTACAGCAGCCTACTTAATATTTTCATTAAGATTGGCAATATTAGATTCAATATCATCATGAGTTCTTAGCTTAATGTTTTCAGTGCAATGACTATTAAGATTTTTGTTGAATCGCAGTCAATTAACAGGATTGACATTTTCATATATGGGTGAGGTAGAGCACATCGTGGGAGACTGATCGGACAATAGATCTAGGAAAGCTTCAACATGATTAATTCCCTAGAAATATTTTTCATGACGCCAAAATCTATAACATCCGGAATCTTATGTATGCCAGTAGGCCAGTAAGTGGGCTCCTCACTCGAAATGCAGTCCAAGCCAATTTTTGAAATTGTGTTGAACAACGCTCGTCCTCTAGGTGAGATAAGACGCGAACCCCAGAAAGTATGTTTTGCATTATAGTCTCCAGATGCTACGAAACAAGGGCCAAGAGATTTGTAGAAATCCTCGTATTGATCCTCAGTAATTGCGAATCTAGGAGGGGAGTAAATTGATGATATGACAAATTTTGTGCAAAAATTTCCGACACAAATATTCGTTGCTTGTAGATGTTCTTTACAAATGTTGTCAAGAATATAATGCTTGAGTCTTGACTTTAACAAAATTGCTGATCCCACGCAAGGTCTTCCTCTTGGGTCCTTTAATTAATTTTGAATAGACTTCGTGAATTCAAATGAGTCTCAGAAACCAACATAATATCAATATTTTTTTCCGTGAGGAAGTGCTCAAGTTCATTTTTATGTTGGCGAATGTCGTTTGCGTTCCAGAAACTTATCTTTAACGTGATCATGGCTTGTGAACTAATGCTTGAAGCAGTGTAGACTGCATTCGTAGCATTTTTTGCATCATGCTAGTCATATTTGTTGTAAAATTATTTAAAGTCAGCACCAGATTCTCAATAGTAGCTTCCAAACGACTAAAATTAAGGCTTGAGTTTGCATTCGTTGAATTATTTTGAGGTGGAATATTTTGTGTGGGAATAGAACTAATCTTAGCAGCATCGGCATACGATACACGGGAAGTGACAGGTTGACATCCTCTGTAGTTAGCGGTATGATTACCTCCACAATTACAAAATTTTTTTTCTGCTAGATCTTTAGGTTTGGTACAACCAGCAATACCGTGCAATTCACCGCAGATAACACAAACTAAAGGTAACTTGCAGTAAGTTTTTGTGTGACCATATTCTTGACAATTATGGCACTTTACGGCTCCAGAACGCTTGTGTGGTTCTTCAACTATTATTTTTAGGTATAAGAGGTATTTTAAATTATAAATTGGATGAGTCTCGTATTTTTTCAATTTTATATCGTTCGGCTCAAGTTCGACGCGAAATAGAGGTTGAGGAATCGTCTCCCTATTTATTTTGTTAGATACCTTTTTTACCTTAAATCCCTGGAGGAGGAGTGCATCTTTTATTTCTTCGGGAGCAACATAGGAATCTATGCCCTTCAATACGATTTGCAGGCCCTTTGTACTCTTAAGCTGATATGTGTAGAAAGTAATCATTTTGCGAAAATCTTTTTCTTCATAAATTTGAATTTTGTTTTCATCAATGTTACCACGTTTTATTAAAACGATGTGAAATTTATTCTCACCAATGACTGAAATTAAATATTTAATAAGAGCTTTTGAATTTTTTGCTCTCAAATAGATTGGTGGCGGCTTGGATGTTTTGTTCGTAGATACATCAGGTTCATTGTTGTCATCTTGCAATATTTGAAAACGGTTTTGACGGTTAATAGTGGATGCGTTGTTATCCCTAGATATTTTTGGAGCAGATGAAGTTTTTGAAGACTTTGGGCTTCGCCCGCGCTTTATAACAGTTATATATCTGTCCATTTCGACTTGGACCTTGCGTTTTGGGCTGCTCTTAACTACAGTGAAAACTTAGTTAAGTGATGACCACGAGCCCGAAGCGGATGATATCGCTGAGTTAAATGCAGAAGTACTAGGCAACGGTAATGTTAAAGAATCAGTAGTTGGCACTGGATAATGCGAAGTTGATCGCTGACGAAAACGTGGCCTCGCCGTTAAAAAAAGTCTATTATCAGATTTCTTATTTATTTTGTTTTCATTAAGAGCTTCAGAGATCTCAGCTCTCTCGCCGTTAAAAAAAGTCTATTATCAAATTTCTTATTTATTTTGTTTTCATTAAGAGCTTCAGAGCTCTCAGTAAGTCTATCATCAGATTTTTTATTTTTATTATTTTCATTAAGAGCTTCAGAACTCACAGTAAAATAGGCATTTCTGCCATTAGAACTTACTTCACATTTATTTGTTTTTGGGGTACTCATATAGAATATTCCTCAAGGGCACTTTGTTTGTTTGTTGTTGTGTTTGTTTACGGTTTTTTTTGTTTTTGTTATTTATGACTATGTAAGAAATATTAGCAATGCAAATAAAGCTTATTTGTCAATAACAATATGTATTCCGAATATTGTTTCGTAAGATTTTTTTTGTTTAGTATGAAATAAAAACTCCGCTAAATCGACTGTTCACTATGAATGTACAAAGAGAAAAAAATATCGACTAATCGAAAAAAAATATCAACTGGCTTGAAAAATTTGACGGCTGCGCAAAACAATTAACTCCACAAGCATAGAAAAACGTGTATGCATTGATCTAGCAACAAAATTCGCGTCTTGCGCTATGCATTTTGTTTTTGTTAATATGAATTCCGCGTTTCAAAGGAATCAAAACGTTAAGCAAACAATTTAAAATTAAGAACTGTCAATGTTTATAACACTTACAGTGTTAGTATTTCAAATTCTGCGTATTTACTTCCTTTCAGTTTTCATTTTAATAAAACCAAAAAGTGGGTTTATTTACTTAATTTTCTGTAGCTTTGTCATTTTTGTACTAATCTCAATTTTGTAGGGGGCAAAATGTTTGTATTGAAATGAATATGTTATATGCAAAATGTTAGTTGCAAAAAATTATCAAATTTACAATGAAGTTTAAAATTTTGTCCACTGTATCTCCATCATTTCTTGACTAATCTTGACATGCGTTGTATGTTTATATTAGCATTTAAGCCACCTAAATAAAGATAATTTGGCTATATCTCGAAAAATGTACTACTTTCGACCATTTTGGCTTCATATTCGTTTTCAACAAACAATTTTAAATTAAGATTGGGTTACAGAAAGATTTGATCAAAAAACTGTCACGTAGTGTTATATAGATGAAATGATTTTTATTTTTGAATTTTTATTAAGAAACTAAACTTTTCCGATTATTTTTTGATTTTTATTTATTTCTCAGAGAATCAGTTATTTCTTGATTTTTATTTATTCCTCACAAAAAAAGTTTTTTTTGAGTTTAATTTATTCCTCACGAAATAATAGTTACTTTTTGGTTTGCATTTATTTGCTTGAAAATTTTTAATTTTTAAACTAAATAAAATATAAAAATCAATTCAATATATTTGATTTGAATATTATATAATATTCAAATCTTAAATCAAAAATATAATTATTAGGACCGACCACTGTCGGACATAAATTTGTTAATAGTTATAAATAATACATAAGTAGTGATAATCCAAAAAAAGAAAAAAATTTATAAAAAGTATAAAAAAAGTATTGTCAAGAAATCCCATCTGGAGTGTTGAGTAATAGAGCCCTTGTGTCCTTCTTTTTTAAGCGGATGTGTTCAGTAAAGTTCAAAATATTACGAGCAAGCGGATTAGGATGTGACTCGAGTTTTGTTAAATATTTGCCGGCGTATTTTGCAATTTCTTCAATCACTAGTGGCATATTTAAATCACGATGGATATTGAAATTTTTGATGTACCATGGAGCCGATATTATTAACCGTAAAATTTTGTTTTGCCTTCGTTGGATTCTCTCTACATTGGAAGCTGAAGCAGTGCCCCATAACTGGATACCGTAACACCATATTGGCTTCAAAAGCGACTTGTATATTAAAAGTTGACAGTCCAGGCTAAGTGTTGAATTTCTGACAATCAACCAGTGTATTTGAGATAACTTAAGTTTCATCTGAGTTAGCTTAAAGTCAATATGATGTTTCCATGTAAGCCTTCGATCAAGGTGTATACCAAGGTATTTCACTTGGGAATGTTGAGGAATAGTTTGATTATTGATTCGAATTGGGGAACAAGTATCTCTTCTTATGGTAAACGTTATATGGACACACTTTTGTTCATTTACCTTAATTCTCCATAAGTTCAACCAGATTTCCAACTGTGTAATATGTTCTTGAAGATATCGGGAAGCCTCGTGCCGGTTTTTGTGCATACTAAGGCAGGCTGTATCATCGCAAACGTAGATGTATGGATATTGCTGCTCAAAGGCATATCACAAGTATAAATCAAAAAAAACTGGACCCAGTATGCTCCCCTGTGGCACACCTTCCACAATCGTAAACTTTCGGGTAGTTATGTGGCTTTCTAATAAATTCAGAAAATTTATTGGTAAATATGATTTTAATTTTAAGTCGGTTAACATTAATTTTAAAGTAAAAATACGCATTCTACGATTTAAGAACTAAGCAAAAATAAATTTTATTTTCTGAGGAATAAATAAAAATTAAGAAATAACTTTTATTTTCTAAGTAATAAATCAAAATCAAGAAAAAATTATTAAAAAGTTATTATTAAAAAATAGGTTATATCCGTTACGATCCCTGGTTGCAATATTACCACCACGATTTTTGATAAAAGAAAATAGTATTTTCGATTCAACTTTGCTTATATATAATTTATTCCGTGTGAAAATTTTATTTTTATTTATTTATTTAGTTACTTAATAAGTCTATGAATTTAAAGTTTTTACAGACTATTTATTTATACATGTACGTATATACAATTTTGCAAAAGTTATTAATTCTTTAATGCGATTAGAATATTACTTTTGATTAAATGATCTTTCAAAGAGAAATCAACATAAAAATAAAGTTTATTAAAATCTCTACAACTTCTTATAAAGGGATCAGAATTAGCATAATTGGTTCTAAACGCTTTAAGAAAAGAAATAATAATGGTATATTACACTATGCCACAAAAAAAATTACCTCTGTAGTGTTTTATGTATTGTGTAGTGGAGTATAATGTTATAATGATGTATTTACTATACCTTCATAGCGAACAGTCGATTAGCGGAGTTTTTTCTTACATACAAACAAAAAAAAAATTATACAAAAAATTATTCGTAGTACATATTATTCGTAATAGGTACATACTGACTTTAATAAATAAGCTTTATTGCTTTGATAATATTTTTTACATAGTGGAAATAACAAATACAAAAAAAAAAACGCAAACAAAAAAAATATAAACAGTGACATTGAGGAATACTCTATAAGAGTACCTCAAAAACAGACAAACAATCATAAATTACAAAAACAAAAAAAACCGTAAGCAAAAAAACACAAAAAGTGCCCTTGAGGAATACTCTATATTAGTGCCTCAAATACAAAAAATTATGAAGTGAGTTCTAACGGCAGAAACGCCTATTTTACTGTGAGTTCTAAAGCTCTTAATGAAAAAAATAAAAATAATAAATCTAATGAAAGTGTTTTTTTAACGGCAAAGCCTATTTTTCGTCAGCGATCAACTTCGCTTTGTCCAATGCCAAATAGTAGTGATTCATTAACATTACAATTGCCTAGTGCTTCTTCATATAAGTCAATAATATCATCCCCTTCAGGCTCGTATTCGTCACTTAACAAAGTTATCACTACAGATAACAGTATTTCAAAACCCAAGGTGCAAGTCGGTATGGACAGATATATAACCGTGGTAAAGCGTGGGCGAAGCCCGAATTCTTCAAAAATTTCATCCGCTCCAAAGATGTCTAGGGATAATAGCGCATCCTCAACTAATCGCCAAAACCGTTTTAAAATTTTGCAAGATGAGAACGACAAACCCGATGTATCCTCGAATAAAACATCCAAGCCGCCACCAATCTACTTGAGAGAGAAAAATTCAAATTCAATGTGAAAATAAATTCCACATTGTCCCAATTAAACGTGGCAACATCGATGAAACGAAAATTCAAATTTATGATGAAAAGGATTTCCGCAAAATGGTTTCTGAATTTGAAACAAATAAAACAAGCTTCTAGACATACCAGCTTAAGAGCGCTAAAGGCCTGCAGATCGTATTGAAGGGCATAGATTCTTATGTTGTCCCTGAAGAAATAAAAGATGCACTTGTCCTCCAGGGATTTAAGGTAAAGAATGTATCAAACATATTTAACAAAGAAAAAGTACCCCAACCCCTATTTCGTGTTGAACTGGAGCCAAATGATATACAGTTGAAAAAAAACGAGACTCATCCTATTTATAGCCTTAAATACCTTTTATACAGAAAAATCACAGTTGAAGAGCCACATAAGCGTGCAGGTCCCGTGCAGTGTCATAATTGCCAAGAATATGGCCATACAAAAGCTTACTGCAATTTACCTACAGTGTGTGTTATCTGCGGTGAATTGCACGGTACTGCAAGTTGTACCAAACCAAAAGATCAAGCGGAAAAAAAATGCAGTAATTGTGGAGGCAATCACACCGCTAACTACAGAGGATGTCCTGTGTACTCTTTCGTCAAGCAGGCTATGGTGCAAAAACCTAAATTAGCTCCAGCTCAACCATTAAATGCGTACTCCGCCACTTTTGCTCAAGTGAGCCAACCAGTTACTTCACGTGTATCGTATGCCGATGCTGCTAAGGCTAGTTCTATTTCCACACCAAATGTTTCACCGCCAAATAATTCAACGAATGCAAATTCAAGCTTTACCTTTAGTCGCCTTGAAGCTACTATTGAGAATCTGGTGCTAACTATAAACAACTTTACAACAAATATGACTACCATGATGCAAGAAATGCTGAGAATGCAGAATACTCTGCTTCAAGCATTAATTAACAAGCCATGAACACGTTAAAGATATGTTTCTGGAACGCAAACGGCATTCGCCAACATAAAAATGAACTTGAGCACTTCCTTACGGAAAAAAATATTGATATAATGTTGGTCTCTGAGACTCATTTAACTTCTAGAAGCCTCTTTAAAATGAATGGCTACACTTTATATGATACAAAGGACCCTAGAGGGAGAGCATGCGGTGGATCAGCAATTCTAATAAAGTCAAGACTCAAGCACTATATTCTTGACAACATTTGTGAAGAACATCTACAAGCAACAAATATCTGCATTGAAAATTTTTGTACAAATTTCGTGATATCTTCAATTTACTCCCCTCCCAGATTTTCAATCACTGAGGACCAATACGAGAAGTTCTACAAATCTCTTGGACCTTGTTTCGTTGCAGCTGGCGACTACAATGCTAAGCATACGTTCTGGGGTTCGCGTCTTATTACGCCTAGAGGTAGGGCGTTGTTCAACACAATTTCAAAAATGGGTTTGGATGTTATTTCAAGTGGGGAGCCTACTTACTGGCCTACTGACGTACGAAAAATTCCGGATGTTATAGATTTCGGCGTCATAAAAAGTATTTCTAGGGAATTAATTCACGTTGAAGCTTCCAAAGATCTCTCGTCTGATCACTCTCCCACGATCGTTACAATCTGTAGTCCACTGAGAAGCGCTTTACCTCACCCATATGTCAAGATGATAAATCGTGTTAATTGGCTGGGATTCAAAAAATATCTTAGTAGTCATTGCACGGAAAATATTACGTTAAGAACACCCAATGATATTGAATCGAACATTGCAAATCTTAACGAGAATATTAAACAAGCTTCTGAACATGCCACTACCTCCCATCCGTATACTGGGTTCAATAAAATTTATTCTACAGACGTTGAACATCTCGTACATGAAAAAAGAAGAGCTAAAAGGGAATGGCAACAGCACAGATCACCTCAACACAAAATCAGATTTAAAGAGTGCACTAAACGACTCCAAGAGTTGCTTGCATCTGAAAAAACTGCATCTTTCAAATTTTATCTGGAAGGCCTTGATGTCACATCAGCATCCAATTACTCTTTGTGGCGCGCTGCTAAAAAGTTTAAAACAGCCGTTGAGTTTAAGCCACCTCTGCGCACATCTACCGGAGGTTGGGCAAGAAGCGATACTGAAAAAAGTAACATATTTGCTGAGTATTTAAAATCCGTGTTTACACCAAATACATGTACCGGTGTTGCTGATTTGCCGACTGTAGTTGCTCTACCCCCTCGACCCTTAAAATTTACGATGTCTGATGTACAAAAACTAATTGCCGAACTCAACCCGAAAAAAGCTTCCGGTATGGATGGAATTAGTAACCAGATGCTGATTAAGTTACCTCGTACTGCAATTAGAATCCTGTTATTCATTTTTAACGCCATTTTATGACTGGAGTATTATCCAGACTGCTGGAAGCTTGCCAAGGTTAAAATGATTCCAAAGCCAGGTAAAGATCTTACCAAGGCTGAGTCATATAGGCCAATAAGTTTACTGTCAACAATGTCAAAGCTTTTTGAAAAGCTACTCATGACAAAATTGTCTTAAATTTTAACTGATAATGGGTGCATCCCGGACCATCAATTTGGTTTTAGAAGCCAGCATAGCACCATTGAGCAAACGCATAGATTGGTTCAATTTATCAGAAAAACATTTGAGGAAAAGAAGTATTGTTCTGCCGTGTTTATTGATGTTTCTCAGGCATTTGATAAAGTGTGGCATGAAGGCCTGATTTTGAAATTGAAGACATATTTACCAATAAACATTCTAAATCTTTTGGAAAGTTACATTGTTGCACGAAAATTTACAGTTGTGGAAGGACACTTTATGAGTATGCCTGAAACTATCTCATCCGGTGTGCCACAGGGGAGTATACTGGGGCCATTTTTATATTTGATTTATACTTGTGATATGCCTGTGAGCAGTAGTATCCACACTTCTACATTTGCCGACGATACCGCCTGTCTTAGTATGCACGAAAACCCTGATGAGGCATCCCGAAAACTCCAGGAACACATTAGCCAGATGGAACTATGGTTAAACTTATGGAGAATTAAGGTAAATGAACAAAAGTGTATCCATATAACATTTACCTTACGAAGAGATACTTGTTCCCCCATTCGGATTAATAATCAAGTTGTTCCTCAACATTCACATGTGAAATATCTTGGTATACACCTCGATCGACGGCTTACATGGAAACATCACATTGACTATAAGTTAACTCAAATGAAACTAAAATTAACTCAGGTACATTGGCTGATTGGCAGAAATTCAACACTCAGCCTAGACTGCAAACTTTTAATATACAAGTCGCTTTTAAAGCCAATATGGTGTTACGGTATCCAGTTATGGGGCACTGTTTCTGCTCCCAATGTAGAGAGAATTCAACGAAGACAAAACAAAATTTTAAGGTTAATAACATCTGCTCCATGGTACATTAAGAATTCAAATATACATCGCGATTTAAATATGCCACTAGTGACTGAAGAAATTGCAAAATACGCAGGCAAATATCTAACTAAACTCGTGTCACATCCTAATCCGCTTGCTCGTAACATTTTGAACTTTACTGGACACATCCGCTTAAAAAAGAGAGATACAAGTGCTCTAATACTAAACACTCGGAATGAAGTTGCTTGAAAATACTTTTTTTTTTGCTTATCACTACTTATGTATTATTTACAACTATCACTTAGTTATGTCTGACATTGGTCGGGCCTATTAATTATATGTTAGATTTAAGATTTGAATACTTATTGTTAGTTCATATATGAAGATACAATAAATAAAAAAACATTCATAAAAAAAAAATTTTTATAATGATCCTATAGTCCTTGTTTATATTTATGCAGCTTCCAAGGAGGACAGCTTAACTCTAAGCGTTCAAAGGAACTGCCGAAATGTTGAGATTATTAAATTCAAAACAAGGTTGCTAGAGCCGATATGTGTTTCTACTTATTAAGAATCTGTTTTATTAAAATTTGTTCTTGCTTATATACTAATTATGAAAATAAATCTTAACCCTTCTAACTTACACTAGCTTATTACAATTATCTTCTATTTCACTTGTCATTATGAAGGATCATGTTGCACACTTTCACTTGACCAATCATGTAGTCGTTTCTAAAATAAATAGTCAATGGTAATTGAAAGTGAAAGTGTGTCACTCAAATATATACTAACGCTGCACATGTTTTATTGATTCTTAATTGTTTTCTTTTATTTATTCTTTCTTGTTCATTGTGTATGCATTGTAGACGTGGGTGACACACTACACCCGCACTCTTAAGAGAAAAATTATTTTTCTTTTCCTCTCCATAACGACATTACGAAGTTTATTTAGAAATATTTTATTAAAATCTACATTTTTACATTGGTTAAAGTAGTAATTGTCTTATTCTAGTAGTGTATTGTATTTTTTAAGTTGTTGTTATGATACTGTTTTTGTTTCCATTTTTATGTATTGTACTGTTTACGTCATTACTAATAATTATTTTGGTCCCTTATATGGACTTTGGCCTTTTTTATTCTCTATTATTATTAAAACTAAGTCTTCTACATTAAAATTAACTTTATTGTTGTTATTGCTAGCTAGAACTCTTTTTTCTATTGTTTTTACTATTAATCTTTTGCTCTATTTAAGGCAAACTGTAATTTGACTCGCAGCTCTTGTACTAGTCTTCATAATTATAAATTTTTGTTTTGTTATTTAATAGATCAGATGGCATGCATGGTAGTTTTCCGTACAATAGCTCAAAAGGCGAATAACTTGTATCAACGTGTGGTGCAGTATTGTAGGTAAAAGAAAAGTATGGAATCCACTTGTCCCATTCGTAATCACTTGCTGTTGTTAATAAAAATTCATTTAGAACCCTGTGATTTCTTTCTATTGAATCTAATGTTTCATGATGGTAAGGTGTTGAAAATACTTGTTTGATTTGTAATAATGAGCATATGTTTCTCATTAGTTTATTTGTAAATTCTGTCCCTCTGTCTGATTTAAGTATCTTGAATTTATCGTATTTTAAAATAAATTGTTCAACTAATGTTTTTGCGGTTACAACTGCGTCTTTCGTCGGCATTGAGTGTGCAATGACAAATTTTGTCAATTCACACTGTATTGTTAAAATGTAGCCGATAATCATTTGAAATACGAAGAGGTCCTACAGTATCAACTGAGATCACTTCAAAACTATAATTTGGTGTGGTTGTTAGTGTAAGTGGTTCTTTTGTGTGCTTTGTTTGTTTATTTTTGTTACATCTATCACAAATTGCTTTACCATTTTGTTCATGTTTTTCCAGACGTATCTCTGTTTTAGTTTAATAATTGTTTTCCTTATTCCCAAGTGACCTGCGTGTGATGTATTGTGGAATTCATCAATTAATTTTTATTTTAAAATGTCATCTGTTATTATTTTTGTGGCATTATATATTCATATTTTCAATTGAGGACTTTTAATATTTATTCTGATTCTTGCATATGCTTCTTTTAATTCTTCTTCTGTATATATTTTTAATATTTCATCTTTATTTGAAAGCGCTGATTCTTTAATGTTTTCTTCATTCATTTTAGAATCTAGTTTTGTTAAGCTATTGCTGAATCTTGCATT
Organism: Tachina fera; assembly: GCA_905220375.1. NCBI lineage: Eukaryota > Metazoa > Arthropoda > Insecta > Diptera > Tachinidae > Tachina > Tachina fera. Next base: position 114,812,129 of record LR999963.1, read on the forward strand.
TCGATGAATTATCACTACGTCCTGTGTGCACAATATTATCTTCAATAATTATATCTATATCCTCTATACTCTCAAGTATACTAAATTTAAATTTCTTCATATTTTCGACGTCATTGATGGATGAACATTCCCATATGTGAAGTTGATCAGACTTCTGAGAGATGAATGTTTCCATATTATCTTTTTTTACACTTGTCTTATTCTGTTTATTATTCTTTTTATTATATATTATATTATTTGCCACACTTAAATTGTTATCTGCCTCGTTTAATTTATTTTTCATTGTCCTCATTGTTGCTAATATCTTCATTATCATTAGTTTTAAAATATTTGAATATAGTTCTATCGTTTGTGTTAATTTTGCTTTTTTTATAAACAATAGTAAAGTCATAAGCACTCAAATCTAATCTTATTCTTGTCATTTTCAATGAAGGATTTTTGTGCGAAAATAGTGAAATTAAAGGTCTATTGTCTGTCAAAACTATAAATTTTCTGCCGTATAGGTAAGGTTTAAAAAAATTTATGTTCCAATGGATTGCTAAAAGTTCTTTCTCAATTACCGGTTTGTTAATGTCATGTTTTTGTAATGATTTACTAGCATATTAAATAGGTAACTTTTGTCCTATTTCGCCTTGAGATAAAACTGCTCCTAACGCGTAGTTTAATGCGTCGGTCGTTAATATGAAAGGTTTATCAAAGTTTGGATATTTTAGTATAGGTGGGTTTATTAATTTTTCTTTTAATTCATCAAAAGCATGTTGGCATTTTTCTGTCCATATGAATTTTGTCTTCTTCTTTAAAATTACGTTTAATTTCTTTGCAATGTCATCGAAGTTTGGTATAAATCTTCTGTAATAATTGCAAAATGCAACAAATCGTCTTACTTCGTCTGCGTTCTTTGGTGTGGGGTAGTTTTTTATCACTTTATATTTTGATGGGTCAGTTTATACCCCGTCTTTTGTTATTAAGTGTCCTAAATATATTACCTCTGGTCTTAGAAATTGACATTTGCTTGGATTTAGTTTTAGGTTGTAGTCGGTCTAGTACTTTAAGTAAATTTTGGTTGTGATGATTCTACAACCATACACAATTATATCATCCACATACAGAAATGCCTCTGATTCTAATCCTGATAAGGCAATGGTAAGCATTCTTTGAAAACTGTTTGAAGAAATCTTCAATCCGAATGGAAGTCTTTTAAACTAAAAATGTCCTTGTGCTGTGGAAAAATCTGTTGATGCAAAAAACTAGTCATATCGAGAGTAGAAACCCATTTTGCTCTACCTAGTTTGCCTAAAATGTCTTCTAGTCTGGTTAAAGAAAATTTGTCATTAACGATTTTGTCATTTAGTTTTCTAAAATCTACAACGACCCTCCATTTCTTTTTGTCTTCTATGTTTTTCTTTGGCACTAAAAGTAGTGGGGCATTATGAGGGCTAACTGAAGGTTCTATTATCTGTTCGTCCAGCATTTTGTGTACTTGTTCATTTATTATGTCAGTATATGAGTCTGTATTTTTTATGTAAACTGGTGTGTTGTCTGAGCTCGTGATTTTCTGGTTATAAAAATTGTTGACACTTAATTTTTCGTCTTCTAAATGAAAAATATTTTTATATTTCTTCAATATTTCTTTTAATTGTGTCTTTACATAGTTATGTTGCAACTGTAGTTCCTTTAATACTTTTTCAAAACGTTTATTGTTGTTTATACTATTGTAACTTAATATTTCGTAATTTTTAAATGGGTCAGTTTCGAGTTGAATGTCTTTTATTGTTACAGTGAGTAGTATTTAAAATTTTCATATGTGTCATGCCGCTTTTGGGTGCTATTGAATTACTTAAAAATATTCCCTCTGGTAATTGTTTATTGAATATGGCGCAATCCTCTTCCAGCTCTAATTTTATTGATTTTATTATTTCTGCTCTTGAAGGTACTTTTATTTGTAACAATTTAAGTGATTTTGTATGCATTGGCAGAGTTATGTTGTTATTGTTGTAAATTGATATGTTTCGTAATCTATTTTATAAAGATATTCCTTTAAAAAATCTCTACCTATTATTCCATCAGTTTCTATAGGAAAATCTGATTTTACAAATTGGAAAGAGTATCCACATTTGTCATCTTCCAAAGTCAGTTCTAAGTTTATTGTGTCTAAAGAATAAATTTCCTCTCTAGTAATTCCTGTCAGTTTACATTTTTCTTCTGGGTTAAATTGTTCACCTTCAAAGTCATTACACATGCGACAAACTGATATGTCTGCGCCTATATCGATAAGAAATGTTAACTTCTTATTTTTGTATTCTGTTACTATAAAATTTGTGTTGTTATCTGATACTTTGTAAATTCTTAGTTTTGGCTGTCCGGAATATTTATGTATCCCGAGCCTGTTACGTTTCCCGACTGTTGTACAGTGTATACATGTCTGTTATTAAAATTTCTTCTATCATTGTTCCTATTGTTCGTAAGTTTTATTTTGGTTAAATTGCTAATTCTATTGTTGCTGAAATTGCTGTTTTTATTTTTGTTATTATTGAAATTATTGTTTCTGTTGAAACCAGTGTTGTAATTAACATTTTTCCTGTTATTGCCAACCAGCGCAGAATTAAATATATTGTTGAATATGTTGTGATTATATTGAGGAGTGTAAGTATGTGGTTGTTCTTTTGTATTATGCAAAATAGAATAATGATTTGCTTTCTGTTCATTTTCGAATTCCAATGCGAGTTCAGACGCTTTTTGTAAAGTAGTTAGTCGTGCTGCATATATTGTCGATTTATAGTATTCATTCAAACCCTTTTTGAATGTTTCTAATACCAATTTATTATTTTATTTTAATGAGAAATTTTTTTAGATAATTTAATTGAACTGTAGTGAATTTTAATCAGAAGTAATTCATAGTTAGGCTCAAGTTCAGTAATTTCAATTCTTATTGAATGAAATATTTTTATTAATTAATGTTACTTATCTAACTATGAATTACTTCTGATTAAAATTCACTACAGTTCAATTAAAATATCTAAAAAAAAATTCTCACTTAATACATCATGGGCACGTGACAAAAATATGTTCACTTGGCAATCACTGTTCACTTGGCCATCACAGTTTCAGAATGCTGGAAATCCAAGTAAAAACTGTAGAATGCAACAACAAGTAACATAGACCACTACAAAAATACTTACATGCATGTACCGATGGTACATCGAATAAGTAAAAATAATTAATGTGATGATCGTAAAAAGATAAGTAAGAATAGTTAAACATACGGAGGTCGAGTAAAATAATTTCGTGCTAACCCAAATAGAAAAATTAAAAATTGGAAAAAACAGAAAATTAATAGTGATACTTAAAATGTGTTTACCAAAGGTAAATCAATTGTATACACAACAATCGTTTCTCATATTCCGTTTCATTGTACATTTAAGTTAAATAGCTGACGTTAATAAGAATCTCTACCCAAGTATATAGACTACGGTGCTGATGAATTGCGTGGTTGCACAGAAAAGTATCGGTATTTCCCCCAGCTTAAAGTCTAAGTTTAATTTTTCTTCTCTTCTTTAGAAACTCACATTAATTAATAAAAATATTTTATTCAATAAGAATTGAAATTACTGAACTTGAGGCTAACTATGAATTACTTCTGATTTTATTTTAATATAACATTCTTCTCTGGTTCTGACGCTGTATTTCCTAACTCTGCAATTCCTAGATTATTTAGTTTGTGTATTATTTTGGTTATTTTTTCAGTAAAAGAGCTTACGAACATTTTCGTTTGTAATAAGGAATTTATTTTGTTTTGTAATGCAGGAATTGTTTCTCGGTTCTTGTACTTTTCTTTCAATAAATTCTTTAATTCATCGAAAGTGTTTGGTTTTGAGTACGTTCCTAAAGTTGGTCTGACAATCGAAGTTAATTTTGCATTGTAGATGTACTGAAAAAAAACCAACTTTTGCTGTATCTGATAGAGTTTTATTAATAAATTCTGCAGTAATTATGAAACTTTCTAGTTCTAAGTAATTACCACTGAATAAGGGAAGTGCTTAGGTGTTTCTATGCTAAATGCTGTCATCGTTTTTTTATTTTCTATGTCTTTAGAGTTTTCTAGCAAATTTTATTTTTCTTGCGTATATATTATTGAATTCTATTTTTAAAGAAGTTACTTTTCCTTATTCCTTTTGAATACTTTTTATTGTATATATTCTTCCTGGAGTCTTTTTCAAATTATTTAGGAGCTCTTTTAATTTTTCAATATTTTCTTCCATTTAATTTGTATTACTACTTGAAATCATGTATGTTTGTACTTATATCTTTAACTTTCTTATACTTGTTGCAAATTAATGTTATTTTTATTTCTATATTTAATTACATAACTTTTAAAATATTTTTTTTTTTTTAATGCATGTTTTTTTATTTATTGTATCTTCATATATGAACTAACAATAAGTGTTCAAATCTTAAATCTAACATATAATTAATAGGCCCGACCAATGCCAGACATAATTAAGTGATAGTTGTAAATAATACATAAGTAGTGATAAGCAAAAAAAAAATTTTTTTCAAGCAACTTCATTCGGAGTGTTTAGTATTAGAGCCCTTGTATCTCTCTTTTTTAAGCGGATGTGTCCAGTAAAGTTCAAAATATTACGAGCAAGCGGATTAGGATGTGACTCGAGTTTTGTTAAATATTTGCCTGCGTATTTTGCAATTTCTTCAGTCACTACTGGCATATTTAAATCACGATGTATATTTGAATTCTTAATGTACCATGGAGCAGATATTATTAGCCTTAAAATTTTGTTTTGTCTTCGTGGAATTCTCTCTACATTGGAAGCAGAAGCAGTGGCCCATAAGTGAATACCGTAACACCATATTGGCTTTAAAAGCGACTTGTATATTAAAAGTTTGCAGTCTAGGCTTAGTGTTGAATTTCTGCCAATCAGCCAATGTACCTGAGTTAATTTTAGTTTCATTTGAGTTAACTTATAGTCAATGTGATGTTTCCATGTAAGCCGTCGATCGAGGTGTATACCAAGATATTTCACATGTGAATGTTGAGGAACAACTTGATTATTAATCCGAATGGGGGAACAAGTATCTCTTCGTAAGGTAAATGTTATATGGATACACTTTTGTTCATTTGCCTTAATTCTCCATAAGTTTAACCATAGTTCCATCTGGCTAATGTGTTCCTGGAGTTTTCGGGATGCCTCATCAGGGTTTTCGTGCATACTAAGACAGGCGGTATCGTCGGCAAATGTAGAAGTGTGGATACTACTGCTCACAGGCATATCACAAGTATAAATCAAATATAAAAATGGCCCCAGTATACTCCCCTGTGGCACACCGGATGAGATAGTTTCAGGCATACTCATAAAGTGTCCTTCCACAACTGTAAATTTTCGTGCAACAATGTAACTTTCCAAAAGATTTAGAATGTTTATTGGTAAATATGTCTTCAATTTCAAAATCAGGCCTTCATGCCACACTTTATCAAATGCCTGAGAAACATCAATAAACACGGCAGAACAATACTTCTTTTCCTCAAATGTTTTTCTGATAAATTGAACCAATCTATGCGTTTGCTCAATGGTGCTATGCTGGCTTCTAAAACCAAATGGATGGTCCGGGATGCACCCATTATCAGTTAAAATTGAAGACAATTTTGTCATGAGTAGCTTTTCAAAAAGCTTTGACATTGTTGACAGTAAACTTATTGGCCTATATGACTCAGCCTTGGAAAGATCTTTACCTGGCTTTGGAATCATTTTAACCTTGGCAAGCTTCCAGCAGTCTGGATAATACTCCAGTCGTAAAATGCCATTAAAAATGAATAACAGGATTCTAATTGCAGTACGAGGTAATCAGCATCTGGTTACTAATTCCATCCATACCGGGAGCTTTTTTCGGGTTGAGTTCGGCAATTAGTTTTTGTACATCACACATCGTAAATTTTAAGGGTCGAGGGGGTAGAGCAACTGCACTCGGCAAATCAGCAACACCGGTACATGTATTTGGTGTAAATACGGATTTTAAATGCGCAGCAAATATGTTACCTTTTTCAGTATCGCTTCTTGCCCAACCTCCGGTAGATGTGCGCAGAGGCGGCTTAAACTCAACGGGTGTTTTAAGCTTTTTAGCAGCGCGCCACAAAGAGTAATTAGATGCTGGTGTAACATCAAGGCCTTCCAGATAATTTTTGAAAGATGCAGTTTTTTCAGATGCAAGCAACTCTTGGAGTCGTTTAGTGCACTCTTTAAATCTGATTTTGTGTTGAGGTGATCTGTGCTGTTGCCATTCCCTTCTAGCTCTTCTTTTTTCACGTACGAGATGTTCAACGTCTGTAGAATAAATTTTATTGAACCCAGTATACGGATTGGAGGTAGTGGCATGTTCAGAAGCTTGTTTAATATTCTCGTTAAGATTTGCAATATTCGATTCAATATCATTGGGTGTTCTTAGCGTAATATTTTCCGTGCAATGACTACTAAGATATTTTTTGAATCCCAGCCAATTAACACGATTTATCATCTTGACATATGGGTGAGGTAAAGCGCTTCTCAGTGGACTACAGATTGTAACGATCGTGGGAGAGTGATCAGACGACAGATCTAGGGAAGCTTCAACGTGAATTAATTCCCTAGAAATACTTTTTATGACGCCGAAATCTATAACATCCGGAATTTTTCGTACGTCAGTAGGCCAGTAAGTAGGCTCCTCACTTGAAATAACATCCAAACCCATTTTTGAAATTGTGTTGAACAACGCCCTACCTCTAGGCGTAATAAGACGCGAACCCCAGAACGTATGCTTAGCATTGTGGTCGCCAGCTGCAACGAAACAAGGTCCAAGAGATTTGTAGAACTTCTCGTATTGGTCCTCAGTGATTGAAAATCTGGGAGGGGAGTAACTTGAAGATATCACGAAATTTGTTCAAAAATTTTCAATGCAGATATTTGTTGCTTGTAGATGTTCTTCACAAATGTTGTCAAGAATATAGTGCTTGAGTCTTGACTTTATTAGAATTGCTGATCCACCGCATGCTCTCCCTCTAGGGTCCTTTGTATCATATAAAGTGTAGCCATTCATTTTAAAGAGGCTTCTAGAAGTTAAATGAGTCTCAGAGACCAACATTATATCAATATTTTTTTCCGTAAGGAAGTGCTCAAGTTCATTTTTATGTTGGCGAATGCCGTTTGCGTTCCAGAAACATATCTTTAACGTGTTCATGGCTTGTTAATTAATGCTTGAAGCAGAGTATTCTGCATTCTCAGCATTTCTTGCATCATGGTAGTCATATTTGTTGTAAAGTTGTTTATAGTTAGCACCAGATTCTCAATAGTAGCTTCAAGGCGACTAAAGGTAAAGCTTGAATTTGCATTCGTTGAATTATTTGGCGGTGAAACATCTGGTGTGGGAATAGAACTAGCCTTAGCAGCATCGGCATACGATACACGTGAAGTAACTGGTTGGTTCACTTGAGCAAAAGTGGCGGAGTACGCATTTAATGGTTGAGCTGGAGCTAATTTAGGTTTTTGCACCATAGCCTGCTTGACGAAAGAGTACACAGGACATCCTCTGTAGTTAGCGGTGTGATTGCCTCCACAATTACTGCATTTTTTTCCGCTTGATATTTTGGTTTGGTACAACTTGCAGTACCGTGCAATTCACCGCAGATAACACACACTGTAGGTAAATTGCAGTAAGCTTTTGTATGGCCATATTCTTGGCAATTATGACACTGCACGGGACCTACACGCTTATGTGGCTCTTCAACTGTGATTTTTCTGTATAAAAGGTATTTAAGGCTATAAATAGGATGAGTCTCGTTTTTTTTCAACTGTATATCATTTGGCTCCAGTTCAACACGAAATAGGGGTTGGGGTACTTTTTCTTTGTTAAATATGTTTGATACATTCTTTACCTTAAATCCCTGGAGGACAAGTGCATCTTTTATTTCTTCAGGGACAACATAAGAATCTATGCCCTTCAATACGATTTGCAGGCCTTTAGCGCTCTTAAGCTGGTATGTGTAGAAGCTTGTTTTATTTGTTTCAAATTCAGAAACCATTTTGCGGAAATCCTTTTCGTCATAAATTTGAATTTTCGTTTCATCGATGTTGCCACGTTTTATTGGGACAATGTGGAATTTATTTTCACCAATGACCGAAATTAATTTTTTAATAAGGGCATTTGAGTTTTTCTCTCTCAAGTAGATTGGTGGCGGCTTGGATGTTTTATTCGAGGATACATCGGGTTTGTCGTTCTCATCTTGCAAAATTTTAAAACGGTTTTGGCGATTTGTTGAGGATGCGCTGTTATCTCTAGACATCTTTGGAGCGGATGAAATTTTTGAAGAATTCGGGCTACGCCCACGCTTTACCACGGTTATATATCTGTCCATACCGACTTGCACCTTGGGTTTTGAAATACTGTTATCTGTAGTGATTACTTTGTTAAGTGACGAATACGAGCCTGAAGGGGATGATATTACTGACTTATATGAAGAAGTACTAGGCAATTGTAATGTTAATGAATCACTACTATTTGGCATTGGACAAAGCGAAGTTGATCGCTGACGAAAAATTGGTTTTGCCGTTAAAAAAACACTTTCATTAGATTTATTATTTTTATTTTTTTCATTAAGAGCTTCAGAACTCACAGTAAAATAGGCGTTTCTGCCGTTAGAACTCACTTCATAATTTTTTGTATTTGAGGCACTCATATAGAGTATTCCTCAAGGGCACTTTTTGTGTTTTTTTGCTTACGGTTTTTTTTGTTTTTGTAATTTATGATTGTTTGTCTGTTTTTGAGGTACTCGTATAGAGTATTCCTCAATGTCACTGTTTATATTTTTTTTGTTTGCGTTTTTTTTGTATTTGTTATTTCCACTATGTAAAAAATATTATCAAAGCAATAAAGCTTATTTATTAAAGTCAGTATGTACCTATTACGAATAATATGTACTACGAATAATTTTTTGTATAATTTTTTGTTTGTTTGTATGTAAGAAAAAACTCCGCTAATCTATTTATTTAAAATATAAACAAAATTTATTTAATATGTACGCGTACACTGCCTCTTTTGCTCAAGTAAGTCAATCAGTTACTTTACGTGTATCGTATGCCTATGCTGCTAAGGCTAGTTCTAGTCCCTCACAAAATGTTTCACCGCAAAATAATTCTGCGAATGCTAGCTCAGGCTTTAACTTTAGTCGCCTTGAAGCTACTATTGAGAATCTGGTGCTAACTATAAACAACTTTACAACAAATATGACTAGCATGATGCAAGAAATGCTGCGAATGCAGAATACACTGCTTCAAGCATTAGTTAACAAACCATGAACATGTTAAAAATATGTTTCTGGAACGCAAACGGCATTCGCCAGCATAAAAATGAACTTGAGCACTTCCTCATAGAAAAAAATATTGATATAATGTTGGTCTCTGAGACTCATTTGACTTCAAGGAGCTTATTTAAAATAAATGGTTACACTCTATATGATTCAAAGGACCCGAGGGGAAGAGCATGCGGTGGGTCAGCAATTCTAATTAAGTCAAGACTCAAACACTATGTTCTTGATAACATTTTTGAAGAACATCTACAAGCAACAAATATTTGTGTCGAAAATTTTGTTACAAATTTCGTGATATCATCAATTTACTCCCCTCCCAGATTCGCAATTACTGAGGATCAATTCGAGGAATTCTACAAATCTCTTGGCCCTTGTTTTGTAGCAGCTGGGGACTACAATGCAAAACATACGTTCTGGGGTTCGCGTCTTATTACACCTAGAGGTCGGGCATTGTTCAACACAATTTCAAAAATGGGCTTGGACGTCATATCAAGTGGGGAGCCCACTTACTGGCCTACGGACATACAAAAAATTCCGGATGTTATAGATTTTGGAGTCATGAAAAATATCGGTAGGGAATTAATTCATGTTGAAGCTTCTGTAGATCTCTCCTCCGATCACTCTCCCACGATTGTTACAATTTGTAGCCCACTAAGAAGTGACTTCCCTGTCCCATATGTAAAGATGATCAACCGTGTTAATTGGCTGGGGTTCAAAAAATACCTCAGTAGCCATTGTACGGAAAATATTAACCTAAGAACACCAGGTGATATTGAATCTAACATTGAAAATCTTAACGAAAATATTAAACATGCTGCTAAACATGCCATTACTTCCCATCCGCAGACTGGGTTTAATAGAATTTATTCTACAGACATTGAACGTCTTTTACGTGAAAAAAGGACAGCTAAAAGGGAATGGCAACAGCACAGATCACCCCAAAATAAAATTATATTTAAAGAGTGCACTAGACGACTCCAAGAGCTGCTGGCGTATGAAAAAACTGTATGTCTTAAAAATTATCTGGAAAATCTTGATGCCACACCTGCATCTAATTACTCCTTGTGGCGAGCTGCTAGAAAGCTTAAAACACCCGTTGAATATAGACCACCTCTGCGCACTTCTACCGGAGGTTGGGCCAGAAGCGATACTGAAAAAGGTAACATATTTGTTGAGCATTTAAAATCCGTATTTACCCCAAACACATGTACTGGTGTTGTTGATTTACCAAGTATAGTTGCGCTACCCCCTCGACCCATAAAATTTAAGACGCGTGATGTTCAGAAACTAATTTCTGAACTCAACCCGAAGAAAGCTCCAGGTATTGATGGAATAAGTAACAATATGCTGATAAACTTGCCCCATATTGCAACTAGAATCCTGTTATTTATTTTTAACGCCATTTTACGACTGGAGTATTATCCACAAAGCTGGAAGCTTGCGAAGGTCAAAATGATTCCAAAGCCGGGCAAAGACCTTACCAAGGCTGAGTCATACAGGCCAATAAGTCTGCTATCAACAATGTCAAAACTCTTCGAAAAGCTGCTCATGACAAAATTGTCCCCAATTTTAACTGATAGTGGGTGCATCCCAGACCATCAATTTGGTTTTAGAAGTCAGCATAGCACCATTGAACAAACTCATAGATTGGTGCAATTTATAAGAAGAACTTTTGAAGAAAAAATGTATTGTTCTGCCATGTTTATTAACGTTTCTCAGGCCTTTGATAAAGTGTGGCATGAAGGCCTTATTTTAAAATTAAAATCATATTTACCAATAAATTTTCTGAATTTATTAGAAAGCTACATAACTACCCGAAAGTTTATGATTGTGGAAGGAGAATTCATGAGTCTGCCCCAATCTTAATCATCCGGTGTGCCACAGGGGAACATACTGGGGCCAGTTTTGTACTTGATTTATACTTGTGATATGCCTGTGAGCAGCAATATCCATACATCTACGTTTGCCGATGATACAGCCTGCCTTAGTATGCACAAAAACCCGCACGAGGCTTCCCGATATCTTCAAGATATGCCAGTTATGGGCCAGTTATGGGGCACTGCTTCAGCTTGCAATGTAGAGAGAATTCAACGAAGACAAAACAAAATTTTAAGGTTAATAACATCTGCTCCATGGTATATTAAAAATTCAAATATACATCGTGATTTAAATATGCCACTAGTGACTGAAGAAATTGCAAGATACGCAGGCAAATACTTAACTAAACTCGAGTCACATCCTAATCCGCTTGCTCGTAATATTTTGAATTTTAATGGTCACATCCGCCTAAAAAAGAGGGACACAAGGGCTCTTATACTCAACACTCCAGATGGGAATGCTTGAAAATACATTTAATTTTCCTTTTTGATTATCACTACTTTGTATTATTGAAATTATCACTAAGTTTTGGCCGACACTGGTCGGGCTAAATAATTATATTTTAGCTTTAAGATTTGATCACTTATTGTTAGTTCATATTTGAAGATACAATAAATAAATATATGTATTAAAAAAAAAAATATGTATGTTGAAAATATTATTACAATGAAAATTATTAAAAGATTGGTTATAAAATTATCATCTTCAATTTCATTTGAATTTTTGCTTACAATTTGCTTCTCTTGACTACTTTTCTTAATGGGGTTTCCCCAGATGGGACCTACCATTGTAAATTTGAAATGTTTAATTACACATTACTTGTTGTATTATATATATATTTTTTTTTAACACGTAGTCTTTAAAATATTTATTAATTTTGTAGGCTATGAACAATGCTAGTGCTACTATGACTAATGTTATTATGTATTCAGGTATTATTTGTTTTGAATATTCTGCATTCCCGTTGTTAACGAAACTTTCTTGGATATCAACTTTACTCTGTTGCTTACCCATCCTATGTTTTATTTCATTGTAAAAATATTTGAAATTTATTTGCTTGTGGTTTAGCTTGGTCTATATACGTATTTCATTGGCGCAAATAAATTTCAAATTAAAATATAATTATGACAATATGTCGAATAATAAACTTCTTAAATTGTAAAAATATATTATTATTTATTTATTTTATTATATTTTTATTTTGATATATTTTTATTGCAATACTTTAATATTTTGTTTAAGTGCCTTTTGCTCGTTTTCGCTAGCTGCAAGCACTAAGTTTTTAAGAAACAACGCCTTATTCTTCCTGATCTGGAACTTCTTTCCAGCTCTCTTCTTCTTTTTTGGATCTTGCGTCTGTTGTTGTGGTACCTTATGACGTTTTGACCTTCACCAGTGTTCTTCGATAGTGATGGCTTTTGGTTTTGTTGTTCTGGTTAAAGGATTGTAGATTGGTATTTCTAAGGGTGTCGGTTTCGGCTTATACTTAGGAAACTCTCCCATTTCTTAAAAATCTCGTCAATTACCTTCTGCATGTCTTAATGGATCAGGATCGCCATTTGTTGTTTTATGTATTGCGTAGTGGAGTATAATGTCCTAATGGTCCTATAGTCCTTGGTTGTATTTATGCAGCTGCCCAGGAGGACATCTTAACTCTAGGTGTTCAAAGGAACTGCCGAAATGTTGAGATTATTAAATTCAAAACAAGGCTGCTAGAGCCGATATGTGTTTCTACTTATTAAGAATCTGTTTTATTAAAATTTGTTCTTGCTTATATACTAATTATGAAAATAAATCTAAACCCTTCTAACTTACACTAGCTTATTACAATTATCTTCTATTTCACTTGTCATTATGAAGGATCATGTTGCACACTTTCACTTGACCAATCATGTAGTCGTTTCTAAAATAAATAGTCAATGGTAATTGAAAGTGAAAGTGTGTCACTCAAATATATGCTAACGCTGCACATGTTTTATTGATTCTTAATTGTTTTCTTTTATTTATTCTTTCTTGTTCATTGTGTATGTATTGCAGACGTGTGTGACACACTACAAGATGTTTTCCTGTCGCTGGACACGAATATTGTTTCTTTTACTTAAGAAGCGTTTTCGAGATATTCACGAAAAACATGATTTTTCAAAGCTTACAAACATATGCATTTTCAAAAATCTTGAGAACTGTTTATAAAAATTTACCAATTTTAACACCATTGCAAGGACATGTGTTTTTTTTATCAGCCCATATTTTAAATGTATTGATCAGTTAAAAATTAATTGAGTTACTGCCCTTTAGATTAAACAAATTTGAAGTTTTTAAGTTTTTCCTAAATTCATTATTTTAAGTTTAAACAGTCCCAGCTAAAAAAATTATATATGGTCCATGTATTTTTAATATATGAATCTATATAACTATATATGAATATGTATGGGATTATACATAGCAAAACTATTATATATGAACTAATATATGGACTAATATATGAAATGTATTATAACATATGAGCTCATATATGAACATTTAATTATGAAGCTCTTCATATTTGGATCCATATATAAATACAAGATTTTATATATGGAGCCATATAAGAATGTATGCATAACTGATATCTCACATAAGATCGTTTTTGCAATCACAAAAGCTTGGAATTTTATCACTGTTGAATTAGAAATCCATTAGAAAATACATACGGTATGCAAAGTTTATATGCTTACCCTCAACGTTTAAGAAAGAAAAACTTTTTGTTAAAAAAAACCATTCTTGTATGATTTTATACATTGTGGCCCCATTTAATATATCAAATAATCAAAAGGATAGTCCAGTCATTAATTTTATAGAAAATAACAAAATTCTCTAGATAAGAAACAAAGTTCATATTACTGTATTGAAAACTATTATTAGAGGGATTATTTTTTCGTTAATAATTAATTGCATTAGTTTTTAATCTGATTTTTAAGCTAAATGTTATGTACATATATAATTTTTGTGTTTTTAAATAATTGATTCAACTTTTGATGAATGAAATTACTTTTAGTTCGTTTTGAATTATTTGTCCAAACAAATGTTTCATTAAATACAACCTCTCTCTCAAGTTTAAAAAAATTTAATTTTAATAATTTAATTTATTGCACATCAGTGCCTCTTGTGAATCAAGAGTGTATGAATATGAATTTTGCACATACATGTATGAAAATGTATGAATATATATAATCATATATGCCCATATACCCTCATTTTTCGGATCCGAACCATATATGGGATATCATATATGCTCCATACATATTTTTTTAGCTGGGGTTTTTGTTTTTTTAAGTTGCAAAAAACACGTTTTTCACGAATATCTCGAAAACTCTTCTTAAGAAAAATAAATAAATGCCATATTCGTGCTTAGCGACCCTAAATTAGCTAAAAAAAACATATATTTTTTGAGGTTATGGCAAAGAGATAAAAGTTTGTTGCATAGTGTTATTTGAAAAACTTGGTAAAGAAAATATAAAATTTCCTTTGAATTTGCGCTATTGGAATTACAGTTGATTTAACAATTTACTTTAAGTACCCCAAACTATTTTTATAGTGAAAATTTGGAAATTGTGATAGAGGAGGTCCTATATTAATAACATTATCTGGTATATGGATTAGATTATGTATATTTAAAGTTTACGAATAAGGGCAGTATTATCTAGTCATAACTTCAACAAACAATTTGAAATTTATTTGCTTGTGGTTTAGCTTGGTCTATATACGTATTTCATTGGCGCTTAAACCAAATCATCAGTAGACTTCAACCACAAATTTTGAACAGTCACAAACCTCTTACTTTATGCACAGACTTTCAAAAACTATATGAGAATTCATAGAATAATAATATTTTTGAAAATCACAAAGACAAAATAAGTTTAGTAGGTTTTGAAACTCATACAAAACCCAGCAAATAATTTATATTCGATATGAATCTATTTTATTTTTCTACACCTTCATACAATTAGAAATCCATTGGATAACAATAAAAGTAATTACAAGGCAAAATGAAAAATAAAATCTAAAATTTAACATTTAAGAAGTTTATTATTCGACATATTGTCATAATTATATTTTAATTTGAAATTTATTTGCTTGTGGTTTAGCTTGGTCTATATACGTATTTCATTGGCGCTTAAACCAAATCATCAGTAGACTTCAACCACAAATTTTGAACAGTCACAAACCTCTTACTTTATGCACAGACTTTCAAAAACTATATGAGAATTCATAGAATAATAATATTTTTGAAAATCACAAAGACAAAATAAGTTTAGTAGGTTTTGAAACTCATACAAAACCCAGCAAATAATTTATATTCGATATGAATCTATTTTATTTTTCTACACCTTCATACAATTAGAAATCCATTGGATAACAATAAAAGTAATTACAAGGCAAAATGAAAAATAAAATCTAAAATTTAACATTTAAGAAGTTTATTATTCGACATATTGTCATAATTATATTTTAATTTGAAATTTATTTGCTTGTGGTTTAGCTTGGTCTATATACGTATTTCATTGGCGCTTAAACCAAATCATCAGTAGACTTCAACCACAAATTTTGAACAGTCACAAACCTCTTACTTTATGCACAGATTTTCAAAAACTATATGAGAATTCATAGAATAATAATATTTTTGAAAATCACAAAGACAAAATAAGTTTGGTAGGCTTTGAAACTCATACAAAACCCAGCAAATAATTTATATTCGATTTTAATCTATTTTATTTTTCTACACCTTCATACAATTAGAAATCCATTGGATAACAATAAAAGTAATTACAAGGCAAAATTAAAAATTAAATCTAAAATTTAACATTTAAGAAGTTTATTATTCGACATATTGTCATAATTATATTTTAATTTGAAATTTATTTGCTTGTGGTTTAGCTTGGTCTATATACGTATTTCATTGGTGCTTAAACCAAATCATCAGTAGACTTCAACCACAAATTTTGAACCGTCACAAACCTCTTACTTAATGCACAGACTTTCAAAAACTATATGAGAATTCATAGAATAATAATATTTTTGAAAATCACAAAGACAAAATAAGTTTGGTAGGCCTTGAAACTCATACAAAACCCAGCAAATAATTTATATTCGATTTGAAATAAATTTCAAATTAAAATATAATTATGACAATATGTCGAATAATAAACTTCTTAAATGTTAAATTTTAGATTTTATTTTTCATTTTGCCTTGTAAGTACTTTTATTGTTATCCAATGGATTTCTAATTGTATGAAGGTGTAGAAAAATAAAATAGATTCAAATCGAATATAAATTATTTGCTGGGTTTTGTATGAGTTTCAAAGCCAACCAAACTTATTTTGTCTTTTTGATTTTCAAAAATATTATTATTCTATGAATTCTCATATAGTTTTTGAAAGTCTGTGCATAAAGTAAGAGGTTTGTGACTGTTCAAAATTTGTGGTTGAAGTCTACTGATGATTTGGTTTAAGCGCCAATGAAATATGTATATAGACCAAGCTAAACCACAAGCAAATAAATTTCAAATTGAAATATAATTATGACAATATGTCGAATAATAAACTTCTTAAATGTTAAATTTTAGATTTTATTTTTAATTTTTCCTTGTAATTACTTTTATTGTTATCCAATGGATTTCTAATTGTATGAAGGTGTAGAAAAATAAAATAGATTCATATCGAATATAAATTATTTGCTGGGTTTTGTATGAGTTTCAAAACCTACTAAACTTATTTTGTCTTTGTGATTTTCAAAAATATTATTATTCTATGAATTCTCATATAGTTTTTGAAAGTCTGTGCATAAAGTAAGAGGTTTGTGACTGTTCAAAATTTGTGGTTGAAGTCTACTGATGATTTGGTTTAAGCGCCAATGAAATACGTATATAGACCAAGCTAAACCACAAGCAAATAAATTTCAAATTAAAATATAATTATGACAATATGTCGAATAATAAACTTCTTAAATGTTCAATAAACAATTTTAACAATTATTGAACGTATTTTGATTTTAATATGACTAACTTGGTTGACGACAAAATACAACAAGAATAAAATAAATAAAATTAAAAAAAAAAAAATTCCATTTCAACATCTTATAAATTTTTTGAAGTAATTGCACCAGCATATAACAAGATGAAATGGAATCGTGCAGCTTTCCAGTTTGCTAAATTCATTAAATAGTATGTTTTTTTTTAACTAAAACTTCAAATTTTTAGATACAATTAGTAGGTTTTGTTGAAGCGCTGATACAGTTTCCTCTGATATATAAAAGAATGAATTCTTCACAATTAGCTTTTGAAGTAATTTTTTCAAGTATTGGGAATATATTACACTTAACAAAAAAATTATGTTTGGAAAGCACTTAAATTGTGGTTTTCAACGATGTAAAGTACAGTTGGGCAACCCCATCATGAGCTTATCATATGTATGTTGGCACAACACTCCAAAATTAGAAGGTGTTATGTTTTGCAAACTTTTGAAAAACCTTAGGAAACGCTTTACCATTGTTAACTTAATTATATTTTTCTGCGTGGGTAGTTTCGGGCAGACCGTCCAAAAAATGGCATGTGCTTTAGAATTGCAATGATAGCGTGCAAACTGACTTTCCGCATTGCGCTTTTCAAAATACGATGTTCACACTTACGTGTTTAATGGCTCGTTTATGTTTAAGAGCTTAAACAAGACGATTTTGAGATGTTTTACTATACACTGAATTGTGTTGTTAAACATCTAAAATGAAGTGTTTTGGATACAATTACTTCTTAAAAGACGTAGATGGTGTATTTTCAGTCCACATTTTGATAACTCTGGCAACTTTGTATGGTTATTAAATGCTGCACGTGGAAAATTATTTGGTAAACGAGTAACTAGTAAAAAAATAATCAATTATTTACAAAAACATTTATTGTTTGCAAATAATAATCCAATCAAAAGGCATAATTGTTTTTACAAATACCAACATGTACTGATAAAACGTCAACCTTAAACATTTCAAATGTGATGTGAATGCTTGTGTTTAGTTTTTAAAAAGACTTGCCTTAAACAGATTTAAGACCATAAATGTGAACATGATATAACTTTTAAATACGGCGTTTTTCGTAACAATTTTATATAACCATTTTGGTGTACAATAAATAGGACAATATATTTTATACCCTTTACCAAAAAATGGTAAAAGGGTATATATAGGTTTGTCATTCCGTTTGTAATTTCTACAATATTAATAAGCGACACATAAACTATATATATTCTGGATCCTTATGCATAGGGAAGACGAACAAATCGCCTAAATGAAAATAAATCGCCGAAATTATATGAAAAAAATGGCCAAAAATTAAAAAAATCGCTTAAATGAAAAAAAAATCGGCAAAATCAAAAAAAGCGCACAAATTAAAAGAAATCGCCAAAATTAAAAAAACGCCAAAAACCGAAAATCGCCTAAATGAAAAAAAATCTTCAAAATTAAAAAAAAAACGCCAAAAACCGAAAAAAATCGAATAATCAAAAAAAATTGCCTGTATGAAAAAAATCGACAAAAATTAAAAAAACCGCTTATATGAAAAAAAATCGGCAAAATCAATAAAATCGCCAAAACAAAAAAGCTTATATGAACAAAAATCGCCAAAAATTAACAAAATCGCCTAAATGAAAAAAAAATCACCAAAATAAAAAAAAAGCCAAAAACCGAAAAAAATCGCCAAAACAAAAAAAATTTCCCATCTAAAAAAAATCGCCAAAAATTAAAAAAATCGCTTAAATGAAACAAAAATCGGCAAAATCAAAATAATCGCTAAAAAATTAAAAATAACGCCTAAAACCGAAAAAATCGCCAAAACGAGAAAAACGTGTCAAAACTCAAAAAAAATTCCCACAATGACAAAAAAACGCCAAAAACCGCAAAAATCGCCAAAACAAAAAAAATGCTTATGTGAAAAAAATTTAAAAAATCGCCTAAATGAAAATAATTCGCCGAAATTAAAAAAAAACGCCAAAAACCGAAAAAAAATCCCCAAAACAAAAAAAATTACTTATATGAAATAAATGGCCAAAAATTAAAAAAATCGCTTAAATGAAAAAAAAATCGGCAAAATTTAAAAAACGCCAAAAACCGAAAAAATCGCCAAAACCAAAAAAAAAATTGCCTACATGAAAAAAAATCACCAAAACTAAAAAAATCAGCAAAATAAAATAAATCGCCAAAATTTAAAAAGCACCAAATTAAACATAATGCCAAAAACCTAAAAATTGCACTAGAGAAGAAAGTATGCATTTTTTGACAAAATTAATATCTACATACATATCTCTGTGCTTATGTATCTCTATACTACATAAACGCACGTTGGTAAAGGGTATATAAGATTCGGCACAGCCGAATATAGCACTCTTACTTGTTTTACATAATTTTGCCCTAACTATGGCGTATCATTATGATTCTTGAAGTTTTATAAATAAACGTTTTTCAAAGACTCTCCCAAAAATTGCATAGCGATAATTATAATCCGTTTTCAATATTTTAAAAAGTAAGACTTGTAGATTATAAAGCGCTTTTGGATTTTTACCAAATGTGTTTCATTTAATAATAAAAGGATCAAAATTATGTTATCGTGATTCATTGAATATATCTCAACAAAACTAGACACAAATATAGAGGAGCTCACATTAGCGTTTTAAAATATATCTTAATATGGAAACGTTTTATTTTAATACCTTAATATGGTCTGGCAAGTTTGTTGTTTTTGATTTGTGTAAAAATCAAATTTATTACCAGATGGCAAATTTAAAAGTATAAAAATGATGTCATTCTTAATGTCGCAATATTAAGTTAAACATGTTAAAACTGTCAGCGCTGGTCTTGTTAATGAACAATTGTTTGTATTTTTAGTAGAACAAAAGTTATTTTGAAAAATTTATCCAACAATAATTTCTGATTTAAAAATTTAGTAATTTCAATACGTACGGAACAAAATAGTTCAGTCTCTCATAAGCGTTCATAAAAACAAGCATTTTACTCTCTCTCTCTCTCATATTATGCACTAGCAGCGTTACCATTTTGGTGCTTTTTTCCATTCTAAGTACCCAAAACTTAATTAAATACCCGTTTCAATAATCAAAATTTTTTCAACTTAAACAATGCAAAGAAGCAAACGCTTTGACTTTTCTCAATCATTTTTTAAATTCCGTATAAGAATTTTTTTATTGATTGTTAAGAAACGATTTTACTATTTTAATTCGCATGGGTGAAACAACGTGGATTTGTCATTTCTACAATTATAAGCCCACATTTAGACACGAAAACATTTGGAAGGCAAACATTTAGTTTGGCAACAATTTACCAGGGATATAGCAGTTATAAGAGAAATGACAAAAAGATTGTATTTAACCATTAAAATTTATTAATTGAAATAATGGTTATCATCAACGATTATCATAAGATATATTTCATTTTGTAACCAATTAAAGTGATAAATATTTTTAGGGTTCCGTACACCAAAGGTGAAAAAAGGAAAACTATTGTTTTCGCTAAGCTGTCCGTCTGTCCGTCACACGGTATTTTCTCAGGAACCGTAAGAGCTACGGATATGAAATTTGGACAGAGTATCTAGAACCTTGGCCACTACAACAACAAATAAAAAAAATGAGAATTTGAAATTAAAGGGTGCTCCAAAACGAGCGACGAAAAATTTTAAAATCTCATGTAATATACATACAATTGTATGCACATATGTATATTGACACTTGAAATTTGTACAATTAGTGTATTTTTATATAGACTACAACAATAAACATTAAAATATTAAAAAATTTAAATTAAAGGGTGGTCCATCAGTTAATGCAATTTTGACTATGTAATATTGACAACTTGCTATATCTTGGAGACCGTAAGAGGTAAACTCTTGAAATTTTCAAAAACGGTAAAACTAAAAAATCCGAAAAAAACAAATCGCCAAATTCGAAAAAATCGTTTAAATGAAAAAAATCGCCAATATCAAAAAAACGCCAAAAACCGAAAAAAATCGCCAAAACGCGAAAAATGCGCAAAACCAAAATAATTGTTTACGTGAAAAAAAATCACCAAAATGAAAAAAAATCGCCAAAATGAAAAAAACGCCAAATTTAAAAAAAATCGCCAAAACGAAAAAAATTGCCAAAACTTAATATAAACGCCAAAAACCGAAAAAAATCCTCAAAACGAAAAAAAAAGTGCCAAAACTAAAAAAATCGCCAAAACCAAAAAAAAAATCACCTGTATGAAAAAAACGCCAAAATTAAAAAAATCGCCAAAATAAAAAAACCCCAAAATAATAAAAATCGGCAAAATTAAAAAAAACCTCAAAAACCAAAAAAAAAAACTCGCCAAACGTGAAAAAAAGTGCCAAAACTCAGAAAGCGCCAACAAATTCAAAAAACCCCAAACTAAAACAAAAACGCTTAAAACCGAAAAAACCCAAAAACGAAAAAAATGACAAAACTATAGTTTCTATTGTTTGTATTGTATTACATATGTCGTGCCCGTACGGAACCCTTCGTGCGCGGGTCAAAGTCGCACTTTACTGAATTTATTTTTTGTTATAAATAACTATTATAGCAACCAAAAATATTTTATGGTTACCAATAACTATTATCTAAAGAATATAATTTGTTGGTTATTTAAAATACGGTATTTTAGACGTAAATATGCAAAATAATATTTGTTACGAAAATGCAAAATTATGAGAAAATTATTCAAAAGTTCTATCTGTATCCGAAAATTATTTAGGAGTTTTTGTAATTTTTGCAATATGTGAAACAAAATTTTTTCGAGCATTTATTTATCCTTTTAACATTTTATAGCTTTAGGATTTATTTGCAAATTTTAGTAACTTTTGCGAATCAGGTAATTTTTAATTAAACTTATTATTCTTGTGCATAATTTTAACAAGTCAGGGGTAACTCCCCCTATTTACATTATTGTCTGGTTTTTTTACAGTTTTGCCCTTTTTATAGTTTTGCCGACTTTCAATTAATATCAGACTTTGCTATCATTTTAATGTTGGCAAATTATTGCAAATTATCGCGAATTTTTCCGATTTTCCAATTTGTCGCCAATTTTCGCGATAAAAGTTATTTTAAGCAAAATCTTGCCTTTTTACCATTTTACCGATTTTTAATCCATCTATCTATTTGATGGTAGCAATTTGGTGAGAATTTTTATAATTTTGGCAATTTTTTCCGATTTTTTGGAATTTCTTATATCTTTAAGTATTTTTTTTAGTAATTTTAGGGCTTGTTTGCAATTTTGCAATTTATCGGGAATTTCTTTAATATCGCAATAAAAAATTTATTGTTCCCAATTCAGTTTGTCAGTTTATATTAAGCATTTTTTTCAATATTTGAAATTTATTTGCTGGTGGTTAAGTATGTCTATTAGTGTCCTGCGCAAGACCATTTATAACACCTTTCAAGACATGAGTTTTTTTTCAAGTTCTTTACTTCAGCGAAATATTCTAAAACAAACGCTAAACAACATCGCTGAACCAATTCAAAAAAATCTTTAGAAATAAACGTTTACATAATACCGCGAAATATATAGGTTTTGCAATGGGATGTGTAATTTGAGATACTTAACAATTTTGTTAAATCAAACATTATTGTATAAAACAAGTTAGTTAACTTGGTATGCAGGTACAATACTAAAACTATTTTATAGGGTTATTAAAAAAAGAAGAGAGAAGTTTGAAGTTCGAAGCTTTAGCGAACATTAATTTTTTTTTGCTTAGTAAGCATATACCTTTTCTTTTCTCTCTTATGTTAAGATAGCTTAAGCATTATTCTCATAGTTAGTATATAAGCAGATGTAATTTAATTTTAGAATTTTAATAATTACTAAACAACTTTCCTAAGAGCTCCTAGCTGAGCTCAGGAAATTACCTTTTATTTGAAATAATTAAATAAAATAAAACAAATAAAATATTTATTTAAAATAACTTCATTTTACATGCCAGTCTAAAAAAAAAAGAGACATTCAAAAATATTTAAAACTTGCGACCTTAGAGCACAGACTTGCTAAAATATTTATGGGTCCTGGCAGGCCAGCCAAAAACGATCTGCCAGTGGAAGATGTCCGCCTGGCCAAGAGGCAATAAAATAATTGAAAGATGACTTGTTATCCCAGCAACAACAACTAGACAATAGATCTGCTTAATATCAATACCAGCAGCAACAAATAGAGGTGGAACATGGGAAAACTGGGACCACAACCCCTTACAATAGAGGAGTACAAGAAGCGCACACAATGAAAGCAAAAAGTATAGATTACGGTCCCATTAGTAAAAAGGATAAAACGCAGGGGAGGATACCTCTGCCGACTAAAAAGAGAGAAAGCACTCCTCATCTGAGAACTCATGAGAGATCCCCCACCAACATGGCCAGACTCTACCAAAATTTGGGTAAGAATTGATGAACTGGACCGGCTCATTCAACTTAAACTAACAAAAAACAAACAAGTATAAAAAAAAACACAAAAAACACTAAAATTAATAAAGAATTGCACTAATTGCGATGCACTCTTAGGTCAGTAGTCGTTAACCGCCGTTGAAAAATATTATAATTAAATATTTTTTCTTATGCTCAATATTATTATATAATTAAAATAAATTTAAAGTAAGATAATATTTTTTGTAATTAATTTTGTAATGTCATTATAATGGATAATATAAGGAGAAAAAAAAACAAAAAACAGGTTAATGTTATTTTTGAAGAAGAAGGAATTTCGCTACAACAACAAATAGAATGTTTAGCACAGATTTGGAAAATAATAGGAATGCCAGGTGTCCCAAATGAGAACGATATTTTAAACAATACTCATGTAGAAGAAATGACAGTTCGTGCAATAAAGTGGTCAGAACGCATAGAAAAAAGAAAATAATAAGCACCAATAATTCAGTAAAATAAATAAATTTGTAAATATTGGTAAAACAGAATCAAAAATGGAAAAACCCAATGTAAACGTGATTACCAATCTGGAAATCATTGATCATAAGACAGAAATAAATTCATTGTGGATGCTAATGCTAATATTAGTAATCATTTCAGCAATAAACTTGTTGCTTAAAATATATTTGTCACATAAAAGAGCTCTAAGAAATAATTATTTCAGTAAATGATTAAACGGAATACCGGCTTAAACACATTTTCCATACAAATTGACACAAAAAAGCAGCCACAGAAACCAGTCGTGAGATAGAATCTATTTTATTTTGAGAGCGTTTTTTCTTATGCTCTCGCATATCAATACTCATTCTCACAAAAATGTTACCATACTTTTGATAAATTTCATACATTTTGTAAACAAAACTACTAAGAAAAATAAGCACAAAAGAAAATAAAATAAAAATCAGAGAGTATTTGAAGTTACTGCCGTCGATTTTATTATGGGCTTAATTAATTTGCCAGCGATTTGCCTGAAGTTGCAGACTTTACTCTGTTTCATCATTAAAGCAAACGATTTGAACTTAATATAACCAAATTAAGAATTTTGGCCAAACTTTTTTTGTTTACTAATGGAATGGAAGGATATTTTAAATAAGGCACGAATTATAAAAGAAGATTTTGAACGGTAATATAAGTGTATAAAAATTAAACAATTATTCATAATTTTCAAAAAATTATTATAAACTTAGAAGAAATAAGAGTTTTATTTAATGTTTATTACAATAGACTAATAAAAAGACGATAAAAAATCGATACAAATCGAACTTCCAAATTCAGTACACGAAAGTGTAACATTTAACATTTCTATACCTAAATCTGAATCCACAATGAATCAAACTGTAGTAGATTTTTTAAATACAGCTTCAAAGCTGATTACAGACTTTGATGGAAAATCAGAAAATTTACGCTCCTTTGTTGATTCCTTGTCTCTAGTAGACTCAATAAAATATACTCACGAAGCAGTAGCAGTAACACTAATATAAACAAAGCTAAAAGCTAATGCTTATTGCAGTGAAATAGAAAATTTAACAAAAACATTAGAAACCGCATACATTTCAGATGGATTGTCATGCGACCTAGCTACAAACTGCCGTAAAGGCATTGAATAAAAACTGCACCATAGATAAAGTTAAACTTATCATGGAAGCAGGTCAATTCAATAGCATGAACGATGCTATTAGTAAATTTGTTAATAGTTGTACAGATGCCACAGGTCAACAAAATACCATTTTGGACAAAAGTACAAATCTGGAAACACTTACCGTGGTAATAACACACGATCACGTGGACGAAATAATTACCCACGTTGAAATAATAACAACAACTATAATAATAACAATTATTACAGAAACCGACAAATATTTAATAATATTAATCGTAGGAACAATAACTACGTAAGAGCAATATAATCAAATGATAATGGTTCGGAAAACTCCGAACTTCCGATGGAATCATTAGCATGGACTTTATGAAACGTTATAATTGTATAATGGATTTCAACCAATACAATGATTACATTATCCTTAGACCATTTAATATACCACATACAATAGATATGAAATAATGAATTACTCATTTTAAATCAAGAAATTGAACCAGGTGTTTTATACCAAATACATTAGTTAAATCTGACAAAGCATTTATTCGTATTCTAAACAATAATAACACCAATACTGAAATCAAACAAAGCAGCATAAAAACCGAAAACATCTCTGATTATGAAATTATCAAAGAAAATTTAGGCAGAAATTCAAAAAGAAAATTAGATATATTAAAAATTTTACAGAAAAATTTTCCACAATTTAAAACAACATTAATAAAACTACGTTCAACATATAGTGATATTTTCGGTTTACAATCAGAAACAATAACAACTTATAATTTTTATGAACAAAAATTAAGAGTAAAAGATAAAGAACCAGTATATATTAAAAATTATCGTATACCACATACACATAAAGAGGAAATTGGCAAACAAGTGAAAAAATTAATAGACGATAAGATTATAGAACCTTCCTATTCTGAATACAATAGTCCAGTCTTGTTAGTACCAAAGAAGTCACTTCCTAACTCTGACCAGAAATGATGGAGAATTGTCATAGATTACAGCCAAATAAACAAAAAATTAATTGCAGATGAATTCCCATTACCTAGAATTGATCTAGGCGCACTGCAGTGCGCTAGGCCAAGTTCCGGCCATTGCACGCAGTGTGTATATATACAGGAAGCCATTCGAGCTGTTTATACCCCCTTAAAACTTTGTTCCCCGCAATCGTAAAATTATAATATTTAAATAATTAGAATAAACTTATGTGACCTCATATGCAAAGTTTGAAAGTTTTACAATGAAAGGTTACGGACCTATGGAGGTGCAAAAAGTACATATTTTAAGACATACTCACTGACCACTGAGGCACTCATCAATATTATGAAGCACTTCCGCTATAGCTAAAGATCTGGAATTTGGTACACAAGTAGATCTAGATGAGCGATGAAAATCTGAAAACCCGAAAATTTTAACCAGGGGGGTGGGGCTACGCACATAAGGCTCTGAATTAAAAACACATATCTTAAGCGTTTAACTCCAGCAATTTTATTGAAATTTGGCACACATGTTACAATAATACAAGACAATAAATTTTTATAAAAAAAGTGGGCGTTAGCACGCCCATACAATTTAGACCTCCTATTTTATGTACTTCCAGCCAGTACATTTAAATGTACTATTTATGTAACTACTATTATCCGTTTCCAACGAAACTAAACAGGAAAGAAAAACACTAGCCAAAAAAATTTTAGATTAAAAAAATTGGGCGGCAACACGCCCATAATAATAAAATATTAAAACTTGCGCTATTGAGCTGAAATTTGAAAAAACGAGTAGTTATAGATTAGCAAATTACTAGAAAGATCTGAAAACTCAAAAATGTTAATGTTGGGCGGGGCTGCGCTCATGAGGCTCAGAATTTAAAATACAAATCTAAGGCCTTTAACTGAAGCGATTTTATTGAAATTTGGCATACGTGTTGCAATGATGCAAGGCTATAGATTTACAATGAAAAAAGTGGGCGTTAACACGCCCATACATTTAAAACCTACTATTTCATATACATTTGAATATACTTCATATTTAAGAAAGATAACTACTGGCCAAAGAAAATCTTGAGATTAAAAAAGTAGGCGGTATTACGCCCACTAGAAAATATAATTAAAATTTGCACTAGTTAGGTGAATTTTGATAAGGAATTAGCTATAGATTAGGAACTCGCTAAAAAAAAATCTGAAAACCTGAAAATTATAGCCAAGGACGTAGCCCCGCCTAAAAAGCTCAGAATTAAAAAAAATCTTATCCGTTTAACTCAAGCAATTTTATTGTAATTTGAGTTACATGTTGCAATAACACAAGGTTATAAATGTTCTTTAAACAAAAAACCCCACAAAATTTGCATTCCTATTTAATGTATGTGATTTGATTCTGCACATTTAAATATACTATTTATGTATTCGTTATTACACGTTTCCAGCGAAACTCAACAGAAGAGATAAACACTCGCTAAAGAAAGCCTTGAGTTTGAAAAATCGGGCTTGATCACGCATATAAGAATAAAAAATTTAAATTTTCGCTAATGAGGTGAAATTTGATAGACAAATAAGGGCGGGGATACCCCCATTAAGTGTATAACTAAAACACGACATTTAAATCGTTTGCGTAAGCAGTTGTATTGAAATTTGGCATACATGTTTTAATAATGAAAGGCTATAAATTTTCCTTTAAAAAAGTGGGCGTTAACATGACAATAAAATTTAAGTCTCTCCTTTCATGTACTTCGGATCAGTAGATTTATACTACTTATGTAGATATTATTGTCCGTTTCCATCGAAACTTGACACGTATGATTGGCACTGACTAAAAAAAATTTTATTTTAAACAAGTGGCCAGGAATACGCCATAAAAATAAAATAATTAAATTTGCGCTAGAGAGCTGAAATTTGATACGCCAGTAGGTCAAGATGATAAATCAACTAGAAAAATCTAAAAAGCCAAATATTTAAACCAGGAGTGGCAGGGGCCACGCTAATACTGTACTGAAGCTTTTAACTGAAACTTTAACTTAAAACAAAATCTTGAGTTTAAAAAAGTGACGGAGAGTGGGGGTAACAGCTATAATATTTAAAGCTAGAATTTGCACTAGAGAGTTTAAATTCAATACCCTTAAGTTGAGGGGTGAGTTGCGTACAGGAAAAAACAGAAAGCACTGGTTATTACATAAGGGATGTAGGGCCATGTTTATAAAAACTTAGCATATTATCTAAAAATTATGTGACACTCTTGCGGTTACAAGTTTATATAATGCATAGCATATTACAGTGATAGGTATTGTGCCAAACAAGAACTTGGTCAAAATTTGTATCTCACTACTTATAATGGCCGAAATTTTGGAAAGGAACTTTACCTTTTTTCACATTTATGTTTTAGTGAGGATAAATATTTACCTATTGCCTGTGCATCCAAAACATTCACAAAAGGAGAAAGTAATAAATCAACAACTAAGCAAGAATTAACTGCAATTCATTGGCAATTACTCACTTCAGACCATATATATATGGAAAACATTTTCATGTCCGTACTGATCATAGACCACTTTCTTATTTATTTTCAATGAAAAACCCAAGCTCCAGGTTAACGAGAATTAGACTCGATTTAGAAGAATATGACTTTACACTAGAATATCTTAGGGGAATATATATCCATATTGCTGACGCTGTATCACGAATAACAATAAATGAATTAAAACACATGAATAATAAAATCTGTTCTATATTAAGAGTCATGACTGGATCGATGACCAATACAGAAAAAGAAAAGAATAGTAATAAACTAAATAAACAGCATAAATCTAATAAAAATAATGATAAGGCCAGTATATATGTACCTTTAACAAACACTGACGTTAGAAAATACTATGAACTAAAGATTTCCTCCGGAAGATGTTATATCAAACGTGGAAAATCTATAGTAACATATATTTATATTAAAGATTTGTTAACTAACGAAAATTTTGACTTAGGACAATATTTCTCTATGCTCGAAAAAGTGGCCAGTAAACAAAATATATATAATTTACAAGTGACACCTTGTGAGAATATTTTCGAATTTACCTCTATTAATGAATTTAAAATTATGGGCAATAAAATAGTAAATAAAATTAAAGTAGCGCTACTAAATAAGGTGACCCAAATTGATAATAAGAATGCCAAGGTAATTCTTGAAATTATGCTGAAATATCACAATAATCCCATAGAAGGAGGACATTGTGGACTATATAGAACATTAGAAAAAATAATGAGATACTACTACTGGAAAAATATGTCGAAAGAAATATCTAAATATGTAAAAACATGTCATAAATGTCAAACAGCTAAAACCTTAAAACATAACAAGAGTCCAATGACTGTGACACCAACGCCAACAAAACCATTTGATACGGTTGTGGTAGCCACAATAGGACCATTTCCAAAATCATTATTTGGTAATGAATACGCAATCACAATAATATTTGATTTAACTAAATATTTAGTTACAATACCAAAAAGAGACAAAAGCGCTAAAACAATCGCTAAGGCAATATTTGAAAATTTTGTATTTACCTATGGTCCAATGAAGACGTTCATTTCGGACATGGGAACAGAATACAAAAATTCCATATTAACAGAACTTTGTAATCTACCAAAAATTTAAAAATTAACTTCGACAGCTCATCACCACCAAACAGTAGGCACAATAGAAAGAAGTCAAAGAACTTTCAATGAATACGTACGTTCCTATATATCTATAGACAAATATGATTGGGACGAATGGCTAAAATATTTCACTTATTGTTTTAATACAACACCCTCAACAATACATAATTATTGTCCTTATGAGTTAGTCTTTGCAAAAACTCCAAACAGTTTTCAGACATTCAATGTAGATAAAGTAGCACCATATAAGAGAGCTCAACAATTACTAAATAAGCATAAACTTAGACAAAAATTAAATTACGATAAGGATATAATTGATTATAACTTTTAAATAGGAGATCTAGTTTTACTGAAAAATGTATCAGGTCATAAGTTATTTTTGGGCATGAGCCAAAATCTTATGGACCGTAGGAGTAAGTTTCTTCATTACTCTATTTAGCCAGTCTGAGTACTTTGACATAAAGGTTTTTGTTTGTGGCAAGCCATTTTCTACGAATATCCAAGAAAACGAAGTGAATTTTGTTTTTAACAGCCTTTTCGTGGTATCCTGGTAAACCGTGCAATTTTTCCACAATACCCAAATTAAATACATTTTCATTATGTGATTTTTCTAAATAACTCGAACAACTCCGAATTTTGAAATGACATTATGAGTTGTGGTACTGATCACTACTTTTGCAAACTAAAACCTTAACTGATTGTATTACACAATTGCAGATTAATTTATACCCAAAAATAAAAAGGTTCAAACTACCTGATTTGCGAAACATAAATCTAGGCCACAATTAACTGGAATATATACAACTGCAGTTTTTATTTTACTTAGTATAAAAACCAAGTAACTACCTACCTATTTTTATAATGTGTTCTTAAATTTAAAAAAATAAACAAATTGTAATATTTATGCCTACCTGCGAAAATTTTGTATTAACAAGAAGCAATAAATATAAGTAACAAGTGATGCAGTGAAAACAATTTTATAGAGAGAATAATTTCTTTTCATATCTGTAACGCATCTTTGTTACATATATAAAATAATTGTTTATCTTTTAGTAATAAAATACATTTTATAACATAAAGTATAAGTTATTCTTCTCTTATTTTTGTAAAAAAAATAAGATTTGATCTTTCTGTACGATTATATATATTTCAATGAAATAAGGCTACATACATATTTATAAGTAGGCACATATGCATACATTAAAAAAAATATGTCAATCAGTTCCACTTATATTTACATTTTTGTGATGTAAGAAAACATAAAATATAAAAAAAATATTAAAATTTTGGTAGCTTTTTTGCTTATTTGGCAATTTTTTTTTTTAATTTTGGTTGCAAAAATATCTTGGCTGTGGCAGCGCTGGCTATAAGATTGTAACATCTGTCTTCAAATTTCTAGAAAACCTGTAATTTTTTGTTGCCCAATTTAGCTTAATTATTTAAAGTACTGTGGAGTAAATATGCTAAGAAAAAATGGGCGTGACCATTTTTGCCAATTTTTAGATATTTTCTATTTTATTTGTAAAAAGTACCTAAATATAGGCAACTGCCGAAAAAGTAGGGTATCTGGTGGACATTTTGTGAGACTTTTGGTTTTGTGGTTTGTTACTATTAAGTTTATTTATTTATTTTTTGCCACAGGCCCATGGCTATAAATATACTTAATAGTAACTAACCAAAAAAGTTTGTATTAAGTAGAACAAAAATAAGCAAATTAAGTAACAGTAGACCAAAAATAATAATTAAGTAAGATGTGCATAATTAGTAAAGAATAAACGACAATGGTAAGTCCGCTGTAAATTAGGGATGGTAAATTTAGGCTTTCATTACAAAACACGTTTCAGCAAATTGAAATAACATGAATCAAAACAATTCACATATTCCATTTGCAAGAAAGTTTCGTATATAAGGAAGAAATCTACATCAACTGACATCACACACAGTAGACCAACACAGAAGAACGCTGATGATGAAGGTTTAGTGGCCTTCGAAAACGGCTGGCTGTTCCGTTCAACTATGTGTTGTCAGAATATTTACAACTAACTTTGATGTTATTTGTTCAATAATAATTATCACATGCAATTTGGCTAAAAAGGCGATACGAACTTTTGCCCGTTCAAATAATAAATATAGAAACAAATTAAGTTCGAAAAATAATAATTTAAAAAAAAATACTTTATTATTATATCACAATCATATTTATTCAAGTTATTACTATAAGATGTGAAACGAGCGTAGATATTGCTATACATTCTTAGTTCGTTAATAATTCGCAGAAGTAATTTCTTGTAGTCCTTATCATGTAATAACCATGTAATGGTTCCTATAATTTAGCTGCTGAAACCATTTCAGATCAAAACCAGTGTAGCTCGGAACAGGACGATTGAATAACTAATTGCAGTTTATAAGTTAAAGATTATAATTAATCATATTATCATCATCTCGTTCACTATGAACGGTTGATTTTCATACTTAAAATACAATAAAAAAATTATAAAAAAAATATTCGTAGTACATATTATTCGTAATAGGTACATACATACTGTCTTTAATAAATAAGCTAGCTTTATTTGCTTTGCTAATATATTTTACATAGTATAAATAACAAACACAAATGAATTCGCAAACAAACAAAGAACACAAACGAACAGACTGCCCTGGAGGAATACTCTATATGAGTACATCAATAACAAAAAATTTAGAAGTGAGCTCTAACGGCAGAAATGCCTATTTTAATGTGAGTTCTTGATGATGAGTTCTTGATGAAAACAATAAAAACAAAAAATCTGATTTGAGGCTTACTGTGAGTTCTGAAAACATGAAAACAATATAAATTAAGAATCTGATGAAAGACTTTTTCTAACGGCAATGCCACTACTTCGTCAGCGACCAACCTCGCTTTGTGCAATGACAACTAGTGATTCGTTAACATTAACGTTGCCTTGTACTTCTACATTTAACTCAGAGATATCATTCGCCTCAGGCTCGTGGAGTCCAACTCGGAATTGACAGATATATAACTGTAATAAAGCGCGGAGGAAGCCCAAATTCCACTAAAATCGCATCTGCCCCAAAAATCGTCAAAACCATTTTAAAATAATGCACTATAACAACGACAAACCCGATGTACCCACGAGCAAAACCTCCAAGCCGCCCCAAATATATTTGAGAAAAAAAATTCAAACCGTCTTATCAAAAAATTAATTTCGGTCATTGGTGAGAATAAATTTCATATTGTTCCAATAAAACGTGGTAACATCGATGTAACAAAAATTAAAATTATCACGAAAAAAATTTCCGCAAAATTATTACTGTATTTGAAAAGAGTAAAAAAAGTTTCTACACATATCAGCTTAAGAGTGCTAAAGACCCACAGATCGTATTGAAGGGCATAGATTCTTATGTTGCTCCCGAGGAAATAAAAGATGCACTCGTCCTCCAGGAATTTAAGACAAACAATGTATTCAATATAATTAATAAGGAGAAATTCCCCCAACCTCTATTTAGCGTTGAACTTGAGCCGAATGATATACAGCTGAAAAATACGAGATTCATCCAATTTATAATTTAAAATACCTCTTATACCAAAAAAATCATAGTTGCAGAGTCACATAGTGAATTTACTCTCTGTTTGAGTTATTTGCGGCGAACTACACGGCACTGCTAGTTGCAATAAGCAAAAGATCTAAGTGATAAAAAATGCAGTAATTGTGGAGGTAATCACATCGCTAACTACATGTTATGGGTCAAAAATTTAAATTATTTCCACCTGAACCATTGAACGCGTACTCCGCCACTTTTTCACAAGTGAACCAACCTGTCACCTCCCGTGTATCGTATACCGCTGCTGCTAAGGCTAGTTCTATTCCCACACAAAATGTTTCTCCACCAAATAGTTCAACGAATGTAAGCTCAAGTTTTAATTTTAATCGCCTTGAAGCTACTTTTGAGAATCTGGTGCTAACTATAAACAACTTTACAACAAATATGACTAGCATGACGCAAGAAATGCCGCGAATGCAGAATACACTGCTTCAAGCATTAGTTAACAAACCATGAATATGTTAAAAATATGTTTCTGGAACGCAAACGGCATTCGCCAACATAAAAATGAACTTGAGCACTTCGTCATATATATGATATAATGTTGGTTTCTGAGATTCATTTGACTTCAAGAAGTCTATTCAAAATTAATGGCTACATTTTATATGATTCAAAGGACCCAAGAGGAAGAGCTTGCGGGGGATCAGCAATTTTGTTAAAGTCAAGACTCAAGCATTATATTCTAGACAACATTTGTAAAGAACATCTGCAAGCAACGAATATTTGTGTCGGAAATTTTTGCACAAAATTTGTCATATCATCAATTTACTCCCCTCCTAAATTCGCAATTACTGAGCATCAATACGAGGATTTCTACAAATCTCTTGGCCCTTGTTTCGTAGCAGCTGGAGACTATAATGCAAAACATACTTTCTGGGGTTCGCGTCTTATCACACCTAGAGGACGAGCGTTGTTCAACACAATTTCAAAAATTGGCTTGGACTGCATTTCGAGTGAGGAGCCCACTTACTGGCCTACTGGCATACATAAGATTCCGGATGTTATAGATGAAAAATATTTTTAGGGAATTAATCATGTTGAAGCTTTCCTAGATCTATTGTTCGATCAGTCTCCCACGATCGTTACAATCTGTAGCCCACTGAGAAGTGCTCTACCTCACCCATATATGAAAATGGTCAATCGTGTTAATTGGCTGCGATTCAAAAAAAATCTTAATAGTCATTGCACTGAAAACATTAAGCTAAGAACTCATGATGATATTGAATCTAATATTGCTAATCTTAATGAAAATATTAAGTAGGCTGCTGTACATGCCACTTCGTCCCATCCGCAGACTGGGTTTAATAGAATATATTCTAGAGATATTGAACATTTCGTATGTGAAAAAAGAAGAGCTAGAAGAGAATGGCAACAGCACAGATCACCCTAAAATAAAAATAGATTTAAAGAGCGCACTAAAAGACTCCAAGAGCTGCTTGCACATGAAAAAACTGCATCTCTTAAAAACTATCTGGAAAATCTCGATGTCACACCAGCAACTAATTACTCTTTGTGGCGCGCTGCGAAAAGAATTAAAACACCCGTTGAGTTTAAACCACCTCTGCGCACTTCTAGCGGAGTTTGGGCCAGGAGTGATATTGAAAATGTAACTTGTTTGCAAAGCATTTAAGATCCGTATCTACCCGAAACACATGATTTCCCGAGTGTAGTTGCGCTACCCCCTCGACCCATAAAATTTAAAATGTGTGATGTACAAAATCTAATTGCTGAACTCAACTCGAAGAAAGCACCGGGTATTGATGGACTTAGTAACCAAATGCTAATAAAATTGCCTCGTATTGCATTTAGAATCATGTTATTAATTTTTTATGCCATTTTACGACTATAGTATTATCCCCACAGCTGGAAGCTTGCCAAAGTTAAAATTATTCTAAAGCCAGGCAAAGATCTTACCAAGGCAGAATCATACAGGCCAATAAGTCAACAATGTTAAAACTTTCCGAAAAACTGCTCATGCCAAAATTGTCCCCAATTCTAATTGGTAGTGGGTGCATCCCAGACTATCAGTTTGGTTTGAGAAGTCAGCATAGCACCATTGAACAAACGCATAGATTGGTTCAATGTATAAGAACATTTGAAGAAAAGAAGTACTGTTCTGCACTGTTTATTGACGTTTCGCAGGCATTTGATAAAGTGTGGCATGAAGGCCTAATTTTAAAATTAAAATCATATCTACCAATAAATTTATTAGAAAGTTACATTACTACCCGGAAGTTCACGGTTGTGGAAGGAGAATTCATGAGTGTGCCCGAAACTATATCATCCGGTGTGCCACAGGGGAGCATACTGGGGCCAGTTTTGTATTTAATTTATACTTGTGATATGCCTTTGAGCAGCAATATCCATACATCTACGTTTGCCGATGATACAGCCTGCCTAAGTATGCACGAAAATCCTCATGAGGCTTCCCAATATCTACAAGAATATATTACACAACTGGAACTATGGTTAAAATTATGGAGAATTAAGGTGTACGAGCAAAAGTGTGTTCAGGTAACATTTACCCTGCGAAGAGATACTTGTTCCCCAATTCGAATCAACAATCAAGTTGTTCCTCAGCATTCACATGTAAAATACCTTGGTATACACCTTGATCGACGACTTACATGGAAACACCATATTGACTCAAAGCTAGTACAAATGAAACTTAAACTAACTCAGATATATTGGCTGATTGGTAGAAATTCAATACTCAGCCTAGACTGCAAACTTTTATTATACAAGTCGCTTTTGAAGCCAATATGGTGCTACGGAATTCAGTTATGGGGCACTGCTTCAGCTTCTAACGTCGAGAGAATCCAACGAAGGCAAAACAAAATTGTACGTTTGATAACATCGGCTCCATGGTACATCAAAAACTCAAATATACATCGTGATTTGATTATGCCACAAGTGATTGAAGAAATAGCAAAATATGCAGGCAAATATTTAACAAAACTCGAGACACATCCTAATCCGCTTGCTCGTAACATCTTGAATTTTACTGGCCACATCCGCTTGAAAAAGAAGGACACAAGGGCTCTTATACTCAACACTCCTGATGGGATTGCTTGAAAATATTTTTTTTTCTCTTTTTTTATTATCACTACTTATGTATTATTTATAACTATCACTAAGTTTATGTCCGAGTGGTCGGGCCTAATACTTATATTTTAGATTTAAGATTTGAATACTTATTGTTAGTTCATAATTGAAGATACAATAAATAAATAAATGTATTAAAAAGAAAAATTTATTGCCCAGCATTGCGCTTTTGTGAATCAAGAATGTTTGAATATGAACTTTGCATACTGTAGAGGAAATTTACACACACATGTATCAAAATGTATGAATATATATAATCATATATGCCCATATACCCTCATTTTTCGGATCCGACCCATTAATGGGATATCATATATGCTCCATACATATTTTTTTAGCTGGGCATGTATAAAAAAATATTATCATCATAACCTTCAGTATAATCAAAGTTATAAGAACTATCATTGGATAGTAGTCATGGAAATTTTGAATCTGCAGATAAAAGCAGATACAAAGCAGAGAAAAGCAAATAAAAGCAGATAAAAAACAGATATAGAGCAGATACCAAGCAGATACAGAGAATTTTACAACCAAATGCAAACCAGATTAATATCAGATAGAAAGAAGTTCGCAACCAGATACGAACCAGTTCAAAATAAATAATAACAACTTATTAAAAGATATTGTTAAGACAACTACGGCATTAAAACAAAAACTAAACTATATAAAATTAAACGAAGTAGATAGACTTAGTTTATTGGAAAATATGTACATTTAAGCCTGAAAAGAAAACCCCTGAATAAGATAATTAAACAAATTGATGATGATTATTAATTCGTTGATTTGTTGGAAGAAACATATATACCTATAGCAAATCCTTTCTATAAAATCATTAAAAATACTTGATTACAAATCAGATGCTTATCATTCAAATAATGATATCTCAGATTCAAAATTTCCATGACTACCATCAAATGGTAGTTATGATAACTTTAATTATACTGAGGGTTATGATGATAATATGATTAATTATAAACTTTAACTGATAAATTTCAATTAGTTATTCAATCGTCCTGTTGCGAAGTACATGTGTTTTGATCTGAAATGGTTTCAGCAGCTGAATTATAGGAACTATTACATGGTTAAAGTTGCTTTAATGATAAGGGCTACAAGAAATTACTTTTGAGAATTATTAACGAATTAAGATGTATAGCAGTGTCTCCTTTCAAACGCTCTTTTCACATATTATCGTAATAACTTGAATAAATATGATTATGATATAATAACAAAGGATTATTTTCAAGATATTATTATATGTGTATGTAAATTACATAATAATGAATATTTATTAACTCAAAAACTTTTTAATTTATATAAAGTAATTTTTGACTATAAACCTATATCTCAAAATAAAAGAAATATAAAAGACTTTTAAATAAAATTTATGTTATAAAT
The DNA here is from genome assembly GCA_905220375.1 of Tachina fera. Classification (NCBI taxonomy): domain Eukaryota; kingdom Metazoa; phylum Arthropoda; class Insecta; order Diptera; family Tachinidae; genus Tachina; species Tachina fera. Next base: position 114,850,190 of record LR999963.1, read on the forward strand.
ACAAATGTATAATTTGCTTTTATTTATTCGATCAAAAAACATATGTTAATATATTTGTTCTTTCCATAACAATAGAACTGACCAATGCTCACAAACGCACACACACACAATTTCAGGTAGGTAAATTATCTAATGCAAACACAACTCACACACCCACATATAACATAATAAAATATCCTAATGCAGAGACTCAAAATAACTAAAATTTTTTTCTTATTTTATTGTACCATTAAAATGATAAACTGTAAAAGAGAAAGCTTTTCTTAAAAATTTAATTTTAAACGAAAAAAATAACAATTCTAACCGTCATAAACTATTACATCTTGCGCGTGCACCTTTTCTACACGCAATAAACAATTCAATACAATAACGTACAAGACTCAAGCCACTAACAAAAAAACAACAACTCAATTTCTACACAACAGGCACTGCGTTTCACCACCCTAATTGAACGATTTTTTCCAACTCTGAGAATTCATCTCCTTTTGTATGTCTTTCCGCACGAACAAAATGAAAAAATTAGAAATAAAAATTTTAACCCAAAATGTGGAATAAGCAAAGATTTACATATCAAGTGTTCTAAATGCAAGACATATGTTTGACATATGTCAAGATTTCTCCAAAACAAATGTACGTTTGTTTTCTTTCATACTTTTTTTAATTACTGATCCTTTTTCCTGGAAAAAATTTAAATTTCATTTAAAAAATAAAAATTCAAACCAAAAATGTGAACTAAGAAATGATTTACATATCAAGTGGTCTAAATATTAGACATATGTATGTTTAACATGTGTTAAGACTTTTCAATATACGGTATACAATTTGGTGCTGCAAATGCACATTTGTTTTCTCTCATCCTTTTTTTTTTATTACTGATCCTTTTTCTTGAAAAAGCTATAAAATATGTGTAATAAAAATAGCCACAACATGTTGAAGATACAATAAATAAACATATGTATTAAAAAAAAAAAATAAAATAAAAAAAAAACATGTTGCTAGATAATTTATACAAACTACTATCCATAACAATAGAACTGACCAATGCATACAAACACACGCATTTGAAATAAAAAGAGACAACAACGAGATATGTGATATAAAAACACAGTTAGTAAATTATTCAATGCAAACACAACCCACACAGCAATACATAACATGATGAAATATCCTAACGCACATAAACACAATAACCAATAGAAATGTCCCTGTTTTTTGGAACAATTCTATACTAGTTATAAAGAGACAGAACTAAGAAGCTTGATGAAATATCGGCTGCACTTCTCTCTCTTTTGTTTGTTATGTAAACAACATGGAAAAAAATAATTTTTATAAACTAGCATAACAGCAACTAGTCCTTCAACTAGTATGCAACTCTACACAAAACAACGAGTTGTGCTCCTATGACAACACAATGTAAAAGTCGATAGTTCAATGTATGAAAAAAAAATAAATGTGCAACCAGTCTGAATTCAAAAGCAAGTAGTATGTTTCTGAACAGATACTACTCCATTTATCTTGTAGGTTCATAAAATAGAAAAAGATAAAATAAAGATACGAAATATTTAAAAAATTTCCATCTTAATATAATACAATTTCCTAACGCGCACACACAAAATAACCAATAATCACTTGTAAGTGAATAGAACAGAAAAAATTAAATAAAGATCCGAAATATTTAAAATATATGCCTCAACAAAATTTTCATTTTAAATTATCTTCCATTAAAAATAATCGTGGTGACGGAAAATAACACCACGGCCATACCTATCATGATGTGCACTTTTACATTGAACTTTGATACATACATAAAATAGCAAATAACACAACGGCAACACCTAGCATGATGTGCACTTTTACAATAATCCTTATAGGAGACCTTGATACACATGAAATAACATGAAGAAAAATATCACTACAGTCTTTGTTTTTAGTGGTACTACCTATGCAAATTTTGAGAATGTATCAATTACAGCCAACAAAAATTTATAATTTCAATTTTATCTAGAATAGTTCCCCAACTAAATCAGCTTGAAAAAGATTATATATTCCTTTCATTAAAACTAGAGATCTGTTCGTGAGCAACTTTTTTACTCTCGACACGCACGCTTACGCGGAAAAATATTCTACTCGCGTACTTTCACGCGATAAATAAAATAAATTAAATAAATAAAATATTTATTTAAAATAACTTCCTTTTACAATAGCACTCTTACTTATATCATAGTTATTCATCTGTATGAAATAAAATCATGTTGCTGTTTCTAGAGGTTTGCAGGTAATTCTATTGGCCGCTTTTTTTTAATTTCGAAGTAACGATTTTGCGGTGTACTACTGCTTGCACGTAAATATGTGTGTACGTTTAGTGCTTTAGATAAATACTGCCAGATAGTTCTTTGCATTAACCATGTAAGAATATTTTCGCGTAAAACTTACATTAACCCTGTGTAGTGTACCACACTTATGGTAGTGCACTGTAACATAAATTACTTGCATTGCTTTAATAGCAGTTCAATGCACAAGCATTGCAACATAATAAGAATGCTGAATGCAAGAAATTGAGTGACATACTTTTGAGTCATAATTTAATTACATTTTACCAAATTTTGATTGGTTGTTTAAAAATATGCTTATCATTGTTATAGTGAAGAAAGGAACAAAACATAATTGTAAATATGTAAACGTAAGTTAGAAAGGCTAAGTAAGAATTGTAAAAATAGTATATAAGCAGAGCAAATTGTGAATAAAATTAGAATTTAATTTCTGAACGTAATCCGGCAATAACTGGCCTTGTTTTTTAATTGAATTTTCAAACCTTTTTGGCAGTTCCTTTGAACGCCTATTTATAAGCTGGACCCCCTGTACAGCTGGATAAAAACAATAATTGGGCTATAGGGCTTTACATCCACAACACACTACCAAACATACAATACACATCCTTTACATGGCGATCCTGCAACTACGATCCTGCGGACCAAAAAGAGCCTTGTGACAAAAAGTTAATAGCTGAAATGGACTTTTGGTAAACAATGAAATAATATCCTAAAATCACCGTACACTAAAAATATTCGTTAACATTTCTACAAACTGGAATGTAACTCGTGACTTTTAACAAATGCCCGAAGAAATAGTCGAGGAAGTTATACAATATACCTACAAAAAACTTGCAAAAACTTTTCAACAAGAAGCAACAAGATGTCTTCAATAAATACAAAAATTTACATTTGAAATCTTTTTTTTTAAATCCCAGCTAAAAAAATATGTATGGAGCATATATGATATCCCATATATGGTTCGGATCCGAAAAATGAGGGTATATGGGCATATATGATTATATATATTCATACATTTTCATACATGTATGTATGTGTAAATTCCCTCCACAGTATGCAAAGTTCATATTCATACACTCTTGATTCACAAAAGCGCACTGCTGTGCAATAAATTAAATTACTAAAATTAATTTTTTTTTAGACTTGAGAGAGAGGTTGTATTTAATGAAACATTTGTTTGGACAAATAATTCAAAACGAACTAAACGTCATTTCATTCATCAAGAGGTGAATCAATTATTTAAAAAAACACATAAATCATATTCGTACATAACATTTAGCTTAAGAAATAAGATTAAAAACTAATGCAATTAATTATAAAAGAAAAAATAATCCGTCTAACAATAGTTTTCAACACAGTAATATGAACTTTGTTTCTTATCTAGAAAATTTTGTTATTTTCTATAAAATTAATGACTGGATTATCCTTTTGATTATCTGATATATTAAATGGGGCCACAATGTATAAAATCATACAAGAATGGTTTTTTTTTGTAACAAAACGTGTTTCTTTTTTAAACGTTGAGGGTACGCATATAAACTTTGCATACCGTATGTATTTTCCAATGGATTTTCAACTCAGCAGTGATAAATTCCAAGCTTTTTTGATTGCAAAAACGACCTTATGTGAGATATCATGTATGCATTCTTATATGGCTCCATATATAAAATCTTATATTTATATATGGATCCACATATGAAGAGCTTCATAATTAAATTTTCATATATGAGCTCATGTGTTATAATACATTTCATATATTAGTCCATATATTAGTTCATATATAATAGTTTTGCCCTGTATAATTCCATATATATCCATACATGAATTCATACATATTCATATATAGTTATATACATTAATATATTAAAAATATATGGACCATATATAATTTTTTTAGCTGGGATACCAATGTAATTAAATCACACTTTGTAATTGCCGAACGAAAATTAGTTCAAGATTGTCAGCACTCTAATGAATTATAAATACATTGATGAATATAAAAACTACTTTTTTAGCAATTATTATTAAAATCTTAATACATATATTAGAATAACTTATTCGTTAGTAAAAAACACGTAAAAAAAATACATTTAAAAAAAATAGAAAATTACTAAAATGGGAGGCAAAACGTCCAAAATAGATAATCCAAATGCCAATGTAGTAAATAATGTAGAAATCATAGACCACACTAAACAAATAGATTCAGTATTTATACTTATGTTAATATTAGTTATATTAAACGCATTAAATATATTAATTAAATTATATATCTTACACAAAAGATCCCTGAGAAAATAGTATGCTAGCCGTAGTGACAATTTAGATAAAATTTAATTTTAAAAGAATACAAAAATAAATAAACATACAATTTTTAAATCAATGGAATGGCAAAATATTGTTAGTAAAATTAGATTGATAAAAGAAAATTTTGATAAATCCTATAAATGTTTAAACACTGATAGAACAACAAAAGACGAGACAATTGAAAAACTCATACAGAATGCAACAACCAAATTTGAAGAAATAAGAGTTATATTAAACGTAAACTATAATCGACTGACAACTTCACACAAAGTCGCTGCCGATGAATTTTTCCTAGACATAGGAGACAAACTTTCAAAAATAGCAACAAGAAAAATATTAGAATTAGAAATACCTAGCTCTCTACATCAACAAATAATTAGAAAAATTTCAAAAAACTCAGATATGACAAACAACACTTCACAATCAACTGCAACAATGACAATGAACGCTTCAGAACTTGCATCAATTGCAAAATTAATCCCCATATACTCTGGTAGAAAGAAAGAACTTAACCCATTCATAGCCAATTTGGAATTGATTCAAGAGACCCTAGATGATACAAAGAAACACAATTTCTTTCAATTCATTTTTAAAACCAGGTTAGATGAAAAAGTACAAAACAGAATTAAGCAAACTAGAATTCCAAACAATTTAGAAGAATTAATCAGTGAACTAAAGAAAAATTATAAGACAAAACAAACACCAAATAACATCCTAAATGACTTAAATAAAATAAAACAACAAGGTGACATACGAAAATTTGCAGACAAAATTGAAAGTTTAATTTCAGAATTAAACGAATTACAAATATCAAGCATAGGTGAAGAAAGCAGAAATGCAATAATACAATCAAATGGTATCATTGCACTTAACGCATTTAAAAATGGATTAGCCAATAGAGAAATAGTCAAAACAATAGAAGCAAGCAGAGTAAAAACATTTGCAGAAGCCTTAGAAATTGCAGAAGAATCCAACAATTCAAATGCCCAAGCACATATTATGCATCAGAGAATTAGATTTAATAATAATAATAGAAATCAGAATAGAAATTTTAACAACACAAACCGCATGAATAACCATAGTAATAACAGAAATAATAATTTTGTTAACTTCAGAAATAACAATTTTAGTAGGGGAAACAATTTTAATAACAATAGAAACAATAAAAATTTTAATAGAAACAATAATCCCAACACTAGAAATGGAAACAATTTTAATAGAGGTAGACAAAATAACACATACAGAAATAACAACAACAGACATGTACACACCATACAAGATTCGGGAAACGCATCAGGCTCGGAATACATTGGTATTCCGGACAGCCAAATTTAAAAATACACAAAGTATCTGATAATAACACAAATTTTATAACTATTAAATACAAAAATAAAACTTTCACATTTCTTATTGACACAGGAGCCGACATATCACTTTGTCGAATGCAAAATGAATTCCAATATGAATTTTTAAATGAAGAAGAAAGATGCAAATTAACAGGCATTACCACAGAAGAAATCCATTCACTAGGCACAATAGAAATAGAACTTAATTTATCAAATGAAATATGCTTACACCCATTTCATATAGTAGATTCAGACTTTCCTATAGAAACAGACGGAATAATAGGGAGAGACTTTCTTAAGAAATATCTTTGCAAAATAGATTACGAAACATTCACAATTTCAATATTTACAAATAATACAACTATAACACTACCAATGCATACAAAATCATTTACGTCACTACAAATAAAAATACCACCAAGAACAGAAATAATACAAGTATTAAAATTAAACTTAACTGAAGATAGCGTAATTTTTAACAATGAATTAAAGCCAGGCGTATTTCTAAGTAATTCAATAGCACCAAAAACCGGCATGACTCATTTGAAAATATTAAATACAACAAATGATGAAGTAATTTTAAAAGGCATTAAACTCCAAACTGACCCACTTAAAAACTATGAAATATTAAATTACAATAATGTTAATAACCCCCAACGTTTCGAACAAATACTAAATGCCTTGCAAATAAATAATAATGACAATTATGCAAAAACAGAATTAATAAAAATTTTTAGGAAATATCAAAATGTTTTTCACCTCGAAGACGAAAAATTAATCGTCAACAATTTTTACACACAGAAAATCATGACCTCGGACAATACACCAGTGTACATAAAAAACTACAGATTACCTCATGCACATACTGAAATAATAAACGAACAAGTACAAACAATGCTTAAGCTACGGTCACACTTGTCAAACATTTGCCCAAAAAAGCGTAACCAACAAACACTAATGAAAAAAAGTTTTGATCCAGACACTTGTTTATCAAATTAAACATTTTCGAACACAACTAATAGACAATTTCATAGAATCCAACATTATTGTCAACTCTTTAACTTGACAAACTTTTGTCTGAATTAAACATATGTTCATTAGCATTTAGGGGTTACGTTTTTTTGGGCAAATGTTTGACAAGTGTGACCGTAGCTTTAATGATGATATAATAGAACCATCAATTAGCCCATATAATGCTCCACTCCTCTTAGTACCCAAGAAGAACACGGAAGACAAAAAGAAATGGAGAATAGTAGTAGACTTTAGAAAACTGAACGACAAAATTGTAAGCGACAAATTTGTACTAACTAGATTAGAAGATATCTTGGACAAACTTGGTAGAGCCAAATGGTTTTCTACACTAGACATGACAAGCTCATTTCACCAGATTGAATTAAATGAGGAATCTAGACCACTTACAGCATTTTCTACGCCACAAGGCCACTATCAATTCAAAAGACTCCCTTTCGGACTAAAAATTTCTTCAAAATAGTTTTCAACGAATGCTAACAATTGCACTTTCCGGACTAGAATCCGAAGCATTTCTTTATGTAGATGACATAATAGTATATGGATGTAGTTTAAAACATCACAACCAAAATTTAATAAACGTACTGGACAGACTTCAAAAATACAATCTAAAACTTAATCCAAAGAAATGTTGTGTTTTAAGACCAGAAGTGATTTACTTAGGACATTTAATAACAAAAGACGGTGTAAAGACAGACCCATCCAAATATGAAACAATAAAAAATTACCCAATACCCAAAAACGCAGACGAGGTAAGACGATTCATTGCATTTTGCAATTATTACAGAAAATTCATACCTAATTTTGCTGACATCGCTAAAGACCTAAACTCACTATTAAAGAAATCGACAGAATTCAAATGGACAGAACAATGCCAACATGCCTTCGAAACACTAAAAGAAAAGCTAATTAACCCTCCTGTATTACAATACCCAGATTTTGAAAAACCTTTTATAATAACAACCGACGCTTCAAACTACGCGTTAGGTGCAGTACTACCACAAGGAGAAATAGTACAAGATTTACCAATTTCATATGCAAGTAAAGCATTACAAAAACATGACATGAACAAACCAGTCATTGAAAAAGAACTATTAGCAATACACTGGGGAATAAATTATTTTAAACCATATCTATATGGAAGACAATTCATAGTAGTAACAGACCACAGACCTTTAATTTCGCTCTTTTCACATAAGAATCCTTCATATAAAATGACAAGAATTAGACTAGATTTAAGTGATTACGATTTTACAATTTTTTATAAGAAAGGAAAAATGAACACTAACGCTGATGCACTTTCGAGAATAAAAATTGACTCTGACATATTAAAACAAATGATACCATCGGAAAACGATGAAAAAGAAAGGAAATTACTAGTAACTACAAGGGCAATGAAAAATAAAACTAATGAGGCAAATATAAAAGAAAATAATGAGGCAACTAACAATAATATAAATGAAAACAATACGCGCGCAACAGAAAGAAAGTCTGATCAACTTCAAATATGGGAATGCATATCCATTAATGACGTCAAAAATATTAAGAAATTACAATTTAATAAAATTTAAAATATAAAAGAGGCTGACATCAATATTGAAAATAACATTGTGCACATTGGACGTAATGATAATTCATCGAAACCAGATTCGAATATGAAGAAATCGCGTACCAAAAATATGAATATAGGATGTAATGATAATTCATCGAAATCAGATTCGACTATGAAGAAGTTACATACCAAAAATATGAATAATGAAATTATTAATGAAAATAATAAGCTAGCAAGATTCAGCGATAACTCAGCGAAACTAGATTCGATTCTGAGGAAACTGATATCTAAAATGAAGAAAGAGAATATAAAAGAATTAGCGCTATCAAATAATGATGAAATATTTAAAGTATATACAAAAGAAGAAATAAAAGAAGCATATGCCAAGATAAAGATAAATAACAAAAGTCCTCAACTTAAAATATTAATGTACAATGCCCCAACAAAAATAACAGATGCAATATTGCAATACAAACTAATTGACGAATTCCACAATGCCACACAAGCAGGCCACTTAGGAGTTAGAAAAACTATCATCAAATTAAAACAAAAATATATTTGGAAAAACATGTCAAAAATGGTAAAAAAATTTGTGTCATATTGTGACAAATGTACGAAAAATAAACAAACAAAACATATTAAGGAACCACTTACACTGACAGACACACCAAACAATAGTTTTGAAGTAATTTCAATTGACACCGTAGGACCTCTTCGTATTTCAAATGATTACCGATACATTTTAACCATGCAGTGCGAACTGACAAAATTTGTCGTTGCTCACCCAATGCCGACAAAAGATGCACTTACAACAGCCAAAACACTTGTTGAACAATTTATTTTGAAATACGGACAATTTAAAGTACTTAAGTCAGACAGAGGAACAGAGTTTAAAAATGAAATAATGAGTAACATATGTTCATTGTTAGGAATAAGACAAAATTTTTCAACACCTTATCATCATGAAACACTTGGATCAATTGAAAGAAATCACAGGGTACTTAACGAATTTCTATTAACAACCGCAAATGATTATGAGTGGGATAAGTGGATTCCATATTTTACTTTTGCCTATAAAACGGCACCACACATTGACACAGGCTACTCGCCATATGAATTAGTATACGGAAAATTACCATCCCTTCCATCTGACATTATAGACAACAATACAAAATTTTATAATTATGATGACTATGCACAAGAACTACGACTCAAATTACAATTTACACTAAAAAGAGCTAGAGACTTGTCAATAAAAGCAAAAGAAAATAGAGTAATAAACAATAAATACGAAAACAGACTTAATTTAAAGATAGGAGATTTAGTACTAGTTAAAGTAGAAAATAGAAAGAAAAATCAGAGCCCATATAAGGGACCTTACAAAATAATAAGTAGAAACGGTGTAAACACCACAATAGAATATGAAGGAAAAGCAAAAGAAATACACAACAATAATTTAAAACCCTACAAAACTTTATAAATATAATTTCTAGGATAATTATATAAGTACATAAACATAAAATTTATAAGAACATTATGTTAAATACAAATAAACTGTAAGAAAAACTAAATACTTATGAAAATTTTTTTATCTATATGTAAGCAAATAATACAAAGAAAGCCATTACAAAACAAACAAACAAAAAAAAATTATAACTTAGATAAAAAAATAATTAAACTTATCTTATAACATCTTATATACAAAAAAAATTTTATTTACATTTTATTTTTTTAAGAGAATTATATACACTATTATTTTAAGAAAATCATTAAACATTTTTATTTACATTTAACAAATTTATTAATATTGTAACTTCACTATGAGAATGGTAAGAAAAATAACTTACATAATTTTTCTCTTAAGAATGAGGGTGTAGTGTACCACACTTATGGTAGTGCACTGTAACATAAATTACTTGCATTGCTTTAATAGCAGTTCAATGCACAAGCATTGCAACATAATAAGAATGCTGAATGCAAGAAATTGAGTGACATACTTTTGAGTCATAATTTAATTACCTTTTACCAAATTTTGATTGGTTGTTTAAAAATATGCTTATCATTGTTATAGTGAAGAAAGGAACAAAACATAATTGTAAATATGTAAACGTAAGTTAGAAAGGCTAAGTAAGAATTGTAAAAATAGTATATAAGCAGAGCAAATTGTGAATAAAATTTTAATTTAATTTCTGAACGTAATCCGGCAATAACTTGCCTTGTTTTTTAATTGAATTTTCAAACCTTTTTGGCAGTTCCTTTGAACGCCTATTTATAAGCTGGACCCCCTGTACAGCTGGATAAAAACAATAATTGGGCTATAGGGCTTTACATCCACAACACACTACCAAACATACAATATTAACTTTACACCTGTTGGAATATTTTTACGTAACAATATGTATGTACGTATTACAAAAATTCAAGAAAGTAAAATTTCAAGTTGAAAGTAAAATTATTTTAAGTTGAGAAAAATAAAAAGTAACTCGTACACTTTATTATTAGCAGGATTGCCGCTCAACCAAGTGAGTGACAAAAAATGTTTGTAGATGGTCGAAAACATGAAAAATTAACGATAATACGAATCTAAAATAAGCATAAAAATATTTATAGGCTAATATAAACATTTTGCGAAAAAAATTAAATGATTTGTTTTTTGTTGGTTACGTTATTTTCGTAGTTATAACACGATATTATTACAGTAGTAAAGCGTGCTCCAAGGATATATAATCGTCAAAATCGTTTTTCATTATTTTAAGACAATAACTACTAGCCCGCTGTATCATGGCAAAAGTTTTTTAATCCACCCACCACCTATCTATCTGAGAGAAAAAAATTCTAACGTACTTCTTAAAAACTACTGTTGGTAATAGGTGAGAATACTTTTCACGTCATTCCAATTAAACGAGGTAATATTGACGAAACAAAAATTCAAACATATGAAGCAAAAGATTTTCGAAAAATTGTGACAGAATTAAAAAATAATAAAACAAGGTTTTATACAAACCAACTTAAGAGTCCTGTGTACTGAAGGACAAAGATTCATATGTTGACCCCGAAGAAGTAAATTGTGCACTCATCGACAAAGAATTTAAGGTAGAAAATTTTACTAATACATTAAACCGAGAAAAGGTCCCCCAACTCTTGTTTCGGGTTGAACTGGAACCAAATAATATACGAGTAAGAAAATTAAACCCATCCAATTTATAGCGTAAAGTTTCTCTAGACAGAAAATTCACTGTTAAAGAGCTACATAAGCGTTCAGCTCCAGTATAGCGCCATAATTGCCTAGAATATGGCAATAAAAAATTGTCTGCAATTTACCTACAGTTTGTTATTTGCGGTAATTTGGATTTAAAATTTTTTACAACAATTAACACTAAAATTTATAAAAATTAAAATTAAAGGGTGTTCTATCAGTTTATGTAATTTTGGCTATGTAATGTTGACAACTTGCTGTATCGTGGAAACCGTAAGAGGCAAAGTTTTAAAATTTTCAAAAACGGTAAAGCAAAAAAATGCTAATATTATAAAATCGCCAAGCCGAAGAAAGTCGCCGAACCCCGAAAAAATCACCAAAACGAAAAAAGGCGCCAAATTAAAAAAAATTCTAGCACTTAAATAAATTGCAGAAATGAAAAAAATGCTAAAATGAAAAAATCCCTAAAATAAAAACATTGGCAAAATAAAAACAAACGCATAAAACCTAAAAATATCGCTTTAACGAGAAAAAAGCATCAAAACTATGAAAAAGCACCAAATTAAGAAAAAAAAGCCAAAAAAAAATCGCTAAAACGAGGAAAAAGCACTAGCGCTTAAAAGCAGCAAATTAAAAAATAAATGCCAAAACCCGAAAAAAGTCACCAAAACGAAAAAAGCACCAAATTGTAAAAAAATCTATCACTAAATTAAATCAGCAAACTGAAAAAATTGCTTTAATAAAAAAATCACCTGAATGAAAAAAAGTCCCAAAAATAAAAATAAACGCCAAAAACTAAAAAAATCGCTAAAACGAGAAATAAGAACCAAAACTAAAGAAAGCAGGAAATTAAAAAAAAATGCCATAACCCTAAAAAATTCGATAAAACGAGAAAAAAAGCACCAAAACTAAAAATATCTCAAAATTAAAAAAAAAACACCAAAACCCCAAACAAAATCACATAAACGAAAAAAGCACCAAATTGGAAAAAACTAGCTGTAAAATAAATCACAAAAATTAAAAAATTGCTAAAACGAAAAATTTCACCAAAATTTGGAAAAATTGCCAATATGAAAATAAACGCCAAGAACTTAAAAAATGTCTAATACGAGAAAAAGCACCAAAAAATGCCAAAAACTTAAAAAAATCGATAAAACGAAAACAAGACCCAAAACTAAAAAAGCACCAAATAAAAAAATAAGGTAAAAAACGACAAACCTAAAAAAACCCTATTAAAAATCGCTTAAAACCGAAAAAACCCCAAAAACATGTTCCGTTTCATTTCCCTGAAGCCGTTCCTTTGTGCTGAAGAAATTCGAAAAAATTCTTTAGGAATAAACGTTTACATAATACCGCGATATATACCTTTTCCAATGGAATGTTTAAATTAAGGCACTTAACAATTTTGCAAAATCAGAGATTATTACATAAAACAAGTTAGTTCGAAGCTTTAGCGAACATTAGATTTTTTTAATTTTGCGAACAAATATTGAAAAATTTTGTTTCGAAATTTCTTCGCTTTAGTAAGCGTGCGTTTTTATCGAATCTCAGGTCAAGTGGGATATTAAATATTGTTTTAATTGGATAGTTTTGATATAACGGCATTATTTGTTTATTTAGCTATAAGTGCAACAAAAGAGTAACTTATTCAGTTTAAAATTTATTAACGCACTAGTAATCCCAAATTATTATTTTACTTATTCAGTAAAATAATTTTTTATTAAAAATACATTGAAATTGATTATTGAGGGGCTTAGCTGGATCCTATGCGCATTTCACTGTTGCTACTGCAGATCATCAGGAAAAATATACCCAAAGTTTCTTAGAACAACTAGAGTTATTATCAAGGCGCATTTATTAGGTGGCAGCACTAAGCCAGGCGACTAGTGTCATTATACCAATTCAAATGTCAAATTTGGATTACTTTTATTTGGGTATCCATAAACACCTAACGAATATTTGGTTTTGTATGGTGTTTGACATATCCAATAAGAAACGTACAATGTGACGATTCTACCCTATTTTTAAAGGAAAGATGGTAATTTATACCAACAAAATACATGTGGTTATTACTGTTGTAATATTTGTTGTACTAATGTGGTTACCTGATTGATGTGCCTTGGTTGTTATGTTATAAACCTACATTTAAGCAAATGAGAATCGCAACAAATAACAAAGTTGAAACAAGAACTCAATAATCAACATGATTTTTATTTTCTGACTTTACTACATTGGCTGACTTTTATTTGTTGAACTTCTCATTTGTTAAAATGAAAGTTTATAACATAATAGCTCTAGTTTTTCTAAGAAACTTTATGTAAAGGTTCCCTGATGATCTGCATTAGCACCAGTGAAGTGCGCATTGGATCCAACTAAACCCTTCAATCAGTGATGCCAACCCAAAATCTTTCTTAGAGGTAGATTCGATGTGAAAAAGATGTAGGTTCGAACAAATCCTATTTTAAAAAGAAGTAGATCTACAACACGTATGTTTCGGGGTTTTTAAACACCTTAAAAAATAATATTTTACCTCAATTAACCTTTCGTTTCGATAATAAATATTTTATAAGCGATTTTATGACAATCTTAATTGCGAATGGTTAATATTCAAAACTTGAATATAAAAAAACAACTAAAAATTATATGAATTCAATTGTCACCATTATTTAATTACATAAAGCCTTATTTATACAAATTATTAAGGCTTTACAAAGGCTTAATAAAAAAAGTTTGTATGAAAATTTGTTCTAAAAATCCTTTATAAAGGCTTAATAATTTTTATAAATAAGTGCACTAATTTTAAAATTTTTATTATTCTCATATTTACAGGAATGAATATTTTCATTAAATAATTTCTAATGCTCCTCTGTAGTTTTAGGTTGCCCAGCGCTAGCATATATCGTGTAGCTTTCGTTGCAGAATATCAGTAAAGATTGTTTCTACAAATACTTTTTAACAAATTAACTTTCAACAACTGAGTCTGCAATTTTCTCACAAACTGGCCCCATGAAGGAAATATTTGAACTTGTAGCATTCTTTAAATAGTGAAATTAACACAGCGTTGTTTAGATCCATTGCTAAAATATATTTTAGTTAAACTTCTAACTTGGATTAGATAAAATAAACTAGGGTAACTATAATTTAGCATTATTATTGAAAAACTAAAAAAAAGGCAGATTTTTCTCGGAAAGTGGTAGAGTTGAGTGAGATACCCAAAAGAGGTAGATCTTCCACAAAAGTGGTAGAGTTGGCATCGCTGCCCTCAATAATCAATTTCAATGTATTTTTAATAAAAACAATATTTTACTGAATAAGTAAAATAATAATTTGGGGTTATTAGTGCGTTAATCAATTTTAAACTTAATTTGTAACAATTCCCAAAAAAAACACTAAAGAGTAACTTATTCATCAAGTATAAATAATTAAAATTAGTCTTAATGCAGCAAACTCGTATCTCAATAAATGCGTTTCAAAATTAAACTAAAAAAGATTAGTGTATTATTACTACTAATATATATAGATGCAATCAATTCCTTAATAATTGCATATGAACTTTTATCCAAACACCGAAGTATAAAGAGATGAACCGTTTCTTTTTTGCTCTCCTGACAACTTGTATTTTTTAAGAAAGTAAGGCACCGATATTAAACTTATTGCTTATATCAAAAAAATATTTAATCAAAAAATACCGAGACTAAAAATTGCACTAGAACAAAAATTTGGAATATTTTTCACAAACTAAATATGTACCTACATATCTACATATGTGCTCATGTAAAGGTTATATAAGATTCAGCACAGCCGAATATAGCACTCTTACTTGTTGTTAAATGTTATTAACTTATTATGGGTTTCTTTAAGCGCATTTCATTGGCGCTTGGACCAAATCATCAGCAGACTTCAACCACAAATTTTGAACAGTCACAAACCTCTTCCTTTATGCACAGACTTTCAAAAACTATATGAAAATCTATAAAATAATATTTTTGAAAATCACATAAGAAAAAATAAGCTTAGTAGGCTTTGAAACTGATACAAAACCCAGCAAATAATTTATATTCAGGTGAACTCATTTTATTTTTCTACATCCTTATACAATGAGAAATCCATCAATGTAGTGTATAAACTCCAAATTAAATTTATTCAATGTTTTATAACATAAAATACATTTCATATTGCGGAAAGCATTTTTTTTATCACGAAATATCTCTTAGCTTCCATGATTATTATTTTTTTGCTGTACAAATTTATTAAATATGAACTTTAATTTCGTACGGTGTTCTTAACAAAACAAAACAAATAAATTCAGCAAAGTGCGACTTTGACCCGCGCACGAAGGGTTCCGTACGGACACAAGATATGTAATTCAATACGAACTTTAGTAGTCTATATAAAATATAGTTTTTTTCGTTTTTGACGTTTTTTTAATTTTTAGCGATTTTTTTAATTTTGGCGATTTTTTTTGTTTTGGCGATTTTTTTTTGTTTTGACGATTTTTTCGGTTTTTGGATTTTTTTCCCCATTTTGGCCATTTTTTTGTTATGACAATTTTTCTCGTTTTGACGATTTTTTGCGGTTTTTGACATTTTTTTATTTCTTGGCGATTTTTTCGTTTGGGGGATTTTTTTTTAATTTTGTCGATTTTCGGTTCTTGGCGTTTCTTTTCTTTTTGGCGACTTTATTCATTGATGCGCTTTGTTGTAGGTTTGACACTTTTTTCTCATTTTGGCGCTTTTTTAATTTGGTGATTTTTTTAATTTTGACGATTTTTTCGAATTTTGCGACTTATTTTAGTGTTAGATTTTTTTTTAATTTTGGCGATTTTTTCGTTTCGGCGATTTTTGGCGATTTTTTTGGCTTTTCAATTTTATAATTTTCAGATTTTTTAGTTTTACCGTTTTTGAAAATTTCAAGAGTTTACCTCTTCCGGTTTCCAAGATATAGCAAGTTGTCAAAATTGCATAGTCAAAATTGCATTAACTGATGGACCACCATTTAATTAAAATTTTTTTTGAACTTTAGTGTTAATTGTATATATATATTACATGGGATTTTAACATTTTTCGTTGCTCTTTTTGGAACACCCTTTAATTTTTAATTCTCATGTAGTTGTTGTTGTAGCGGCCAGGTTCTACATACTCTGTCCAAATTTCAGCTCCTTAGCTCTTACGGTTCCTGACGAAATACCGTGTGACGGTCAGACGGACAGCGTAGCGAAAACAATAGAGTTCCTTTTTTCGCCTTTGGTAAACGGAATCCTAAACACCAGGAAAAAATTCGCATATGCGTGTTCAACTTCATTCGTCGCTTTCTCAGTGGCGACTAAATGAAAGAGCATAAGCATCTTTGTGATTTCGTTGTCCACAATTGCTGTATGCAGTGTTGTTGTATATGACGATTTTACGTCCTTTTGACGATTTTTTATAACGAATTTCTCAATATGACGATGACGATTTTGGTTCAAATATTCCTCATATTTTGACGATTTTTTTAAAGAAGTATTTAGTAACATAAAAAAGAGAGAAAAGAGATTTTATTTCGATAAAACAATCAAAAATTTTAATTTAATTACAGCATCATTTATGTTAAATATAGACTCTGAAATTCTTCTTTTACTAAAGTTTTCCAAATTTTGTGTTTAAAGTGTTGAAAGCATATTAAGTAGAAATCTTACTAACACCAAGGTCTGAAATAGACTGGAAAGAAAAGCCCTTGAATTCATTGTGTTTTCAAAAGATTATTTAAAGTGTAACTCTTCGGAATGTTACAATATTGAGTTAAAAAAATTTTCTCAAAAACCACAATTCTAAAATTTATGTATGTATAGTTTTATTTTGAAACTAGTTTTAGTAAGATTTAACATTAAGTCGGTAAATTGTTTTTTGTTACATAAAATAGTGTTTTATTTCTACTATGATATATTAGTTGTTTAATAAAACGTATAATTCTTGTATGACGATTTTTCGACGATTTTTGTGGAAAAATTTGACGATTTTATTCAGCACTGCTAGTTGCAATAAGCCAAAAAATCAAAGTGATAAAAAATGCAGTAATTGAGGAGGTAATCACACCGCTAACTACAGAGGTTGTCCTGTGTACTCTTTTGTCAAACAGACTATGGTGCAAAAACCCAAATTAGCTCCATCTCAATCAGCAAACGCTTACTCCGCCACATTTGTGCAAATGAGCCAACCAGTTACTTCCCGTGTATCGTATGCCGATGCTTCAAAAATAAATCCTATTCCCCCACAAAATGTTCCACCTCCAAATAATTCAACGAATGCAAACTCAAGCTTTAACTTTAGTCGAATTGAAGCTACTATTGACAATTTGGTGCAAACCATAAACAACTTTACAACAAATATGACTACCATGATGCAAGAAATTATTAGAATGCAGAATACTCTGCTTCAAGCATTAATTAACAAGCCATGAACACGTTAAAAATATGTTTCTGGAACGAAAAATGAACTGGAGCACTTCATTACGGAAAAGATATTGATATAATGTTGGTCTCTGAGACACAATTGACTTCGAGAAGCTTTTTCAAAATAAATGGCTACACTATGCATGATACAAAAGACCCTAGAGGGAGAGCATGCGGTGGATCTGCAATTCTAATTACGTCAAGACTCAAGCACTTGACAACGTTAGTAAAGAATATATGCAAGCTACGAATATTTTTATAGAACATTTTTGTTTTAATTTCGTGATATCATCAATTTACTCACCTTCCAGATTTTCAGTTACCGGAGATCAGTATGTGAAGTTCTACAAATCGCTTGGATGTTGTTTCGTGGCAGCTGGAGACTACAATGCAAAGCATACGTACTGGGATTCACGCCTTGTATCACCTAGATGTCGAGTTTATTTTAATATAATTTAAAAAATGGGCTCAGATGTTATTACGAGTGGGGAGCCCACTAACTGGTCTACTGACGCACGAAAAATTCCGGATGTTATTGATTTTGGCATCATGAAAAATATTTGTAGGGATTTAATAAATGTTGAAACTTCTCTAGATCTCTCCTCCGATCACTCCCCCACTATCGTTACAATTTGTAATCCACCAAGAAGTGACTTACCTCACCCATATATGAAGATGACCAATCGTGTTAATTGGCTGGGATTGAAAAAATATATTAGTAGTCATTGCACGGAAAATTTGCGTTAAGAACACCCAATGACATTGAAACTAACATTTCCAATCTTAACGAAATTATTAAACAGGCTGCTGAACATGCCACTACCTCCCATCCGCAGTCTGGGTTTAATAAAATTTATTCCAGGGATATTGAACATCTCGCGCTGCTAGAAAGCTTAAAACACCCGTTGAGTTTAAGCCACCTCTGCGCACATCTACCGGAGGATGGGCAAGAAGCGATACGGAAAAATGTAAAATATTTGCTGAGCATTTAAAATCCGTCTTTACCCCAAATACATGTACTGGTGTTGCTTATTTGCTGAGTGTAGTTGCTCTACTCCCTCGAGCCTTAACGTTTAAGATGCATGATGTACATAAAGTAATTGCTGAACTCAAGCCAAAGAAAGCTCTAGGTATTGATGGAATTAGTAACAAGGTGCTGATGAACTTGCCGCATATTGCAATAAGAATCTTGCTGTTTATTTCTAATGCCATATTACGACTGGAGTATTATCCACAATTCTGGAAGCTTGCAAAAATCAAAATGATTCCAAAGCCGGGCAAAGATCTTACTAAAGCTGAGTCATATAGGCCAATAAGTTTGCTGTCAACTATGTCAAAACTCTTCGAAAAGCTGCTCATGACAAAATTGTCCCCAATTTTAACTGATAGTGGGTGCATCCCAGACCATCAATTTGGTTTTAGAAGTCAGCATAGCACCATTGAACAAACTCATAGATTGGTTCAATTTATAAGAAAAACATTTGCGGAAAAGAAGTATTGTTCTGCCCTGTTTATTGACGTTTCTCAGGCATTTGATAAAGTGTGGCATGAAGGCCTAATTTTAAAATTAAAATCATATCTACCAATAAAATTAGTGAATTTTTTAGAAAGTTACATTACTACCCGGAAGTTCACGGTTGTGGAAGGAGAATTCTTGAGTGTGCCCGAATCTATATCATCCGGTGTGCCACAGGGTAGCATACTGTGGCCAGTTTTGTATTTGATCTATACTTGTGATATGCCTTTGCGCAGCAATATCCATACATCTACGTTCCCGATATCTTCAAGAACATATTACACAGTTGGAAATCTGGTTGAACTTATGGAGAATTAAAGTCAATGAACAAAAGTGTGTCCATACAACGTTTACCCTAAGAAGAGATACTTGTTCCCCAATTCGAATCAATAATCAAAATATTCCTCAACACTCCCAAGTGAAATACCTTGGTATACACCTTGATAGAAGGCTTACATGGAAACATCATATTGACTTTAAGCTAACTCAGATGAAACTTAAGTTATATCAAATACACTGGTTGATTGGCAGAAATTCAACATTTAGCCTGGACTGTAAACTTTTAATATACAAGTCGCTTTTGAAGCCAATATGGTGTTACGGTATCCAGTTATGGGGCACTTCTTCAGCTTCCAATGTAGAGAGAATCCAACGAAGGCAAAACAAAATTTTACAGTTAATAACATCGGCTCCATGGTACATCAAAAATTCCAATATCCATCGTGATTTAAATATGCCACTACTGATTGAAGAAATTGCAAAATACGCAGGCAAAATTTCACAAAACTCGAGTCACATCCTAACCTGCTTCCTCGTAATATTTTGAACTTTACGGGACACATCCGCTTAAAAAAGAGGGACACAAGGGCTCTATTACTCAACATTCCAGATGGGATTTCTTGAAAATACTTTTCCTTATACTTTTTATAAATTTTTTTCTTTTTTTGGATTATCACTACTTATGTATTATTTATAACTATTAACAAGCTTATGTCCGACAGTGGTCGGTCCTAATAATTATATTTTAGATTTAAGATTTGAATACTTATTGTTAGTTCATATTTGAAGATACAATAAATAAATACATGTATTTATAAAAAAAAGGATTTTATTCTTAAATTTTGACGATTTTTAGAAAAAATTTCGTAACAACACTGGTTGTATGACTTGCGGGATAAGTACATACGTTGCCTGCTCTCAATTAATAAAAAATTAGAATGGCATAATGCTGTCATATTTAAATTTAAGTGAACTCATTGTGAATTCTCTATATATGTATGTATGTATGTTTGTATCAAATAATGTGCGTACAACCTTGCATGCACATATTTTGTAAATTCACGAAAAAAAATCATTAGGATTCTTTTCACAAATCAAAATTAAAATAAATAAGTACAATTAATAGAAATATACAAATTTTTTTAATAATAAATAATAAATTTTTTTTTTTAATAAATTTTAATGGTTAAATATAATCTTTTTGTCATTTCTCTTATAACTGTTATGTCCCTGGTCTTTTTATAACAAGGATCCTAATTTGTTTGTGAATTAAAATAATATATACGGGAATATACGCAGATTTTTTTAAAGAAAAATGTACTTGCCGCTATAGTGTATATTTGTGTGAAGTTTTGTTGAGATATATTCAATGGATCACGAGCTGTACGATAATTTCCAAATACATAACAAAGCTCCTAATAAACTGGTCTGTAATTTTTGATCCTTTATTATTAATTGATACACATTTGGTCCACTGTGATGGGGATAAATAATATATAAATCTTACTTTATATAATAATGAAAAAGGCTTATACTTATCCCTAATCTATGCATGTTTGCACGCTAACAGTACAATTTTTGCGCACGTGTAATTTTTTATGTCCAGTCTATAAGAAACTGCGGGCAGAGCGAATAACATAAATACTTTCCGCATACCATACATTTATTTTGGTGGTCTCATGTACATACATACATAAAAACATACGTTAAATTTGCTTTATGTCGATAAATATATAAACGTAAATGATCTCTTGCTTTTATTTCGTAAAATATGTACATATGTTATTTTTGAGAGTGGTAAAAGTCCATTTGGAGCGAAAAAATTTACAATTTTTTAATTATTACACTAAAAAAAAGACATGTACTATCATTAAGAAATTTTTTTTCTTAAATTCAAGTAAAAAATTTCTAAGTTTAAGTAATTTTTTCTAAGTTTAAGTAAATTTTTACAAAACTCTAGTAAAAATTACTTAAAACGAGTAAAAAAATAAAAAATTCATATCCTCAAAAATAGTTCATAAAAATACACAATAAATTTCTCACATTTCAGGAAATGTTTACTGAAATAAAGGAAATATTTACTAAGAGTAGGAAAATGGTTATAAACTGAAGGAAATTTTATATCAAGGATTAGTCAATTTCGTTTCAAGTAAAAACAGCTTTGGCACCATACGTCAACTTTTTTATTATTCAAATTTAGAAAATTTTCCAAAGTTTTAGTTGATTTTTTTTTTGAGCGTATAATGATTAATTTTTCAAAATAAAATTTTAAGGTTGAAGTGTGGTAAAAACGTTATTCTTATAAATTATCGTTCTTGAATTAAGTGAGACGCAAATCCCTAAATATCTCGATACTTGAAAATATGTACTTATATTACTTTCAAATACAACAGCTCACATGTATTTTTATAAACGCCTACTATTTTAACCACCGTATTTGAAGTAGAATTTTTTATACTTGCAGTACTCTTACGCAAATTTGACTTTCGTCATTAATTTTTTTATAAATTTTAATATTTAAATAACGATTACTTATAACTATAAATCTTATAGGGGAAATATTCAAGTCCTTTTTTAATTTTGAAGACAAAATTTATATTTTAGCTCTCCAAGCTATGGCTTTCTACTTTTTCATAGCTTTTTCTTTTGCTCTTGTTAAATAACAACTAGCATAATTGTAGTTTTATCCCTAATCTCACTAACATTTGTCTGTGAGACACATTTGGATGTTCCATTCAATGTAAGTACAGAAATATATAACATATCGCAACCAAACCTTATGACTTTTATTAAACATATGTTTTGTTTAATTTAATAAAAAAAATTTGGTATTGCCTTCTTCTTCTTACGAGTTCTCGTTGTACCTTCATACTGAACTAACGTTATAGCAGAGTTTTTTCTTACATACACACTAAACAAAAAAATATAATAAAAAAATATTCGTAATACATATTATTAACTTTGATAAATAAGCTTTAATTGCTTCGCTAATGTTTTTTACATAGTCATAAATAACAATAACAAAAAAACAAAAACTCAAACACAATTCCCTTGAGAAATACTCTATATGGGTACCTCAAAAACAAATAAATGTTAAGTGAGTTATAACGGCAGAAATGCCTATTTTACTGATGCTCATAATGATAACAATAAAAATAATAAACCTGATGATAGACTTCTGTGAGTTCTGAAGCTCTTAATAAAAATAAAAAATCTGATGAAAGATTTTTTCTAACAACAACTCCACTTTTTCGACAGCAATCCACTTCGCTTTGTCCAATGCCAACTAGTGATTCTTTAACATTACAGTTGCTTGGTACTTCGTCAGTTAAGCCATCGACATCATTCGCTTCGGGCTCGTGTGCATCACCTAACCAAGTTATCACTACAAATAACAGTAGCTCAAAACCAAAGGTACAAGTCGGAATGGCGAAGACTGAATTCTTCTAAAATTTCATCTGTTCCGAACATGTCTAGTGATAACAGCGCATCATCTTCGATTCGCCAAAATCGTTTTTCATTATTGCAAGACGACAAGACCGCTGCATCATCTCATAAGTCTTTTAAGCCACCACCTATATATGTGAGGGAAAAAAATTCTAAAGCGCTTCTAACAAAACTACGGTCGATCATTTGTGAAAATACTTTTCACTTAATTCCAATTAAACGAGGAAATATTGATGAAACTAAAATCGAAAAATATATGATGAAAAAGATATCCGAAAAATTGTTAATGATTTTGAAAAATATAAAACACATTTTTACACATACCAACTTAAGAGTGCTAAAGGCCTACAGATAGTATTAAAGGGCATAGATTCACATGTTCAGCCAGAAGAAGTAAAACGTGCACTTTTCGACCAAGGATTTAAGGTAAAACATGTAACTAAGATAATTTATAGAGAAAAGAGAAAAAATGAAACCCATCCAATTTATAGCGTAAAGTTTCTGTTATACCGAAAAATCACACTTGAAGAGCCACGTAAGCGTTCAGGTCCTATACAGTGCCATAATTTCCAAGAATATGGCCATACAAAAACTTACTGCAATTTACCTACAGTTTGTGTTGTCTGCAGTGAATTGCATGGTACTGCCAGCTGCACTAAGCAAAGATCAAGCAGAAAAAAATGTAGTAATTGTGGTGGTAATCGCACCGCTAACTATAGAGGATGCCCTGTATATTCTTTCGTTTAACAGACTATGAGTCAAAAACCTAAAACGCGTACTCCGCCTCTTTTGCTCAAGTGAGCCAACCAGTTACTTCACGTGTATCGTATGCCGATGCTGCTAAGGCTAGTTCTATTCCCACACAAAATGTTTCACCGCCAAACAATTCAACGAATGCAAACTGAGGCTTTAACTTTAGTCGCCTGGAAGCTACTATTGAGAATCTGGTGCTAACTATAAACAACTTTACAGAAAATATGACTTGCATGATGCAAGAAATGCTGCGAATGCAGAATGACAATTTTTCTCGTTTTGACGATTTTTTGCGGTTTTTGACATTTTTTTATTTCTTGGCGATTTTTTCGTTTGGGGGATTTTTTTTTAATTTTGTCGATTTTCGGTTCTTGGCGTTTCTTTTCTTTTTGGCGACTTTATTCATTGATGCGCTTTGTTGTAGGTTTGACACTTTTTTCTCATTTTGGCGCTTTTTTAATTTGGTGATTTTTTTAATTTTGACGATTTTTTCGAATTTTGCGACTTATTTTAGTGTTAGATTTTTTTTTAATTTTGGCGATTTTTTCGTTTCGGCGATTTTTGGCGATTTTTTTGGCTTTTCAATTTTATAATTTTCAGATTTTTTAGTTTTACCGTTTTTGAAAATTTCAAGAGTTTACCTCTTCCGGTTTCCAAGATATAGCAAGTTGTCAAAATTGCATAGTCAAAATTGCATTAACTGATGGACCACCATTTAATTAAAATTTTTTTTGAACTTTAGTGTTAATTGTATATATATATTACATGGGATTTTAACATTTTTCGTTGCTCTTTTTGGAACACCCTTTAATTTTTAATTCTCATGTAGTTGTTGTTGTAGCGGCCAGGTTCTACATACTCTGTCCAAATTTCAGCTCCTTAGCTCTTACGGTTCCTGACGAAATACCGTGTGACGGTCAGACGGACAGCGTAGCGAAAACAATAGAGTTCCTTTTTTCGCCTTTGGTAAACGGAATCCTAAACACCAGGAAAAAATTCGCATATGCGTGTTCAACTTCATTCGTCGCTTTCTCAGTGGCGACTAAATGAAAGAGCATAAGCATCTTTGTGATTTCGTTGTCCACAATTGCTGTATGCAGTGTTGTTGTATATGACGATTTTACGTCCTTTTGACGATTTTTTATAACGAATTTCTCAATATGACGATGACGATTTTGGTTCAAATATTCCTCATATTTTGACGATTTTTTTAAAGAAGTATTTAGTAACATAAAAGAGAGAGAAAAGAGATTTTATTTCGATAAAACAATCAAAAATTTTAATTTAATTACAGCATCATTTATGTTAAATATAGACTCTGAAATTCTTCTTTTACTAAAGTTTTCCAAATTTTGTGTTTAAAGTGTTGAAAGCATATTAAGTAGAAATCTTACTAACACCAAGGTCTGAAATAGACTGGAAAGAAAAGCCCTTGAATTCATTGTGTT
Organism: Tachina fera; assembly: GCA_905220375.1. Taxonomy (NCBI): domain Eukaryota; kingdom Metazoa; phylum Arthropoda; class Insecta; order Diptera; family Tachinidae; genus Tachina; species Tachina fera. The sequence goes on from LR999963.1 coordinate 114,875,817, forward strand.
TTCAAAAGATTATTTAAAGTGTAACTCTTCGGAATGTTACAATATTGAGTTAAAAAAATTTTCTCAAAAACCACAATTCTAAAATTTATGTATGTATAGTTTTATTTTGAAACTAGTTTTAGTAAGATTTAACATTAAGTCGGTAAATTGTTTTTTGTTACATAAAATAGTGTTTTATTTCTACTATGATATATTAGTTGTTTAATAAAACGTATAATTCTTGTATGACGATTTTTCGACGATTTTTGTGGAAAAATTTGACGATTTTATTCAGCACTGCTAGTTGCAATAAGCCAAAAAATCAAAGTGATAAAAAATGCAGTAATTGAGGAGGTAATCACACCGCTAACTACAGAGGTTGTCCTGTGTACTCTTTTGTCAAACAGACTATGGTGCAAAAACCCAAATTAGCTCCATCTCAATCAGCAAACGCTTACTCCGCCACATTTGTGCAAATGAGCCAACCAGTTACTTCCCGTGTATCGTATGCCGATGCTTCAAAAATAAATCCTATTCCCCCACAAAATGTTCCACCTCCAAATAATTCAACGAATGCAAACTCAAGCTTTAACTTTAGTCGAATTGAAGCTACTATTGACAATTTGGTGCAAACCATAAACAACTTTACAACAAATATGACTACCATGATGCAAGAAATTATTAGAATGCAGAATACTCTGCTTCAAGCATTAATTAACAAGCCATGAACACGTTAAAAATATGTTTCTGGAACGAAAAATGAACTGGAGCACTTCATTACGGAAAAGATATTGATATAATGTTGGTCTCTGAGACACAATTGACTTCGAGAAGCTTTTTCAAAATAAATGGCTACACTATGCATGATACAAAAGACCCTAGAGGGAGAGCATGCGGTGGATCTGCAATTCTAATTACGTCAAGACTCAAGCACTTGACAACGTTAGTAAAGAATATATGCAAGCTACGAATATTTTTATAGAACATTTTTGTTTTAATTTCGTGATATCATCAATTTACTCACCTTCCAGATTTTCAGTTACCGGAGATCAGTATGTGAAGTTCTACAAATCGCTTGGATGTTGTTTCGTGGCAGCTGGAGACTACAATGCAAAGCATACGTACTGGGATTCACGCCTTGTATCACCTAGATGTCGAGTTTATTTTAATATAATTTAAAAAATGGGCTCAGATGTTATTACGAGTGGGGAGCCCACTAACTGGTCTACTGACGCACGAAAAATTCCGGATGTTATTGATTTTGGCATCATGAAAAATATTTGTAGGGATTTAATAAATGTTGAAACTTCTCTAGATCTCTCCTCCGATCACTCCCCCACTATCGTTACAATTTGTAATCCACCAAGAAGTGACTTACCTCACCCATATATGAAGATGACCAATCGTGTTAATTGGCTGGGATTGAAAAAATATATTAGTAGTCATTGCACGGAAAATTTGCGTTAAGAACACCCAATGACATTGAAACTAACATTTCCAATCTTAACGAAATTATTAAACAGGCTGCTGAACATGCCACTACCTCCCATCCGCAGTCTGGGTTTAATAAAATTTATTCCAGGGATATTGAACATCTCGCGCTGCTAGAAAGCTTAAAACACCCGTTGAGTTTAAGCCACCTCTGCGCACATCTACCGGAGGATGGGCAAGAAGCGATACGGAAAAATGTAAAATATTTGCTGAGCATTTAAAATCCGTCTTTACCCCAAATACATGTACTGGTGTTGCTTATTTGCTGAGTGTAGTTGCTCTACTCCCTCGAGCCTTAACGTTTAAGATGCATGATGTACATAAAGTAATTGCTGAACTCAAGCCAAAGAAAGCTCTAGGTATTGATGGAATTAGTAACAAGGTGCTGATGAACTTGCCGCATATTGCAATAAGAATCTTGCTGTTTATTTCTAATGCCATATTACGACTGGAGTATTATCCACAATTCTGGAAGCTTGCAAAAATCAAAATGATTCCAAAGCCGGGCAAAGATCTTACTAAAGCTGAGTCATATAGGCCAATAAGTTTGCTGTCAACTATGTCAAAACTCTTCGAAAAGCTGCTCATGACAAAATTGTCCCCAATTTTAACTGATAGTGGGTGCATCCCAGACCATCAATTTGGTTTTAGAAGTCAGCATAGCACCATTGAACAAACTCATAGATTGGTTCAATTTATAAGAAAAACATTTGCGGAAAAGAAGTATTGTTCTGCCCTGTTTATTGACGTTTCTCAGGCATTTGATAAAGTGTGGCATGAAGGCCTAATTTTAAAATTAAAATCATATCTACCAATAAAATTAGTGAATTTTTTAGAAAGTTACATTACTACCCGGAAGTTCACGGTTGTGGAAGGAGAATTCTTGAGTGTGCCCGAATCTATATCATCCGGTGTGCCACAGGGTAGCATACTGTGGCCAGTTTTGTATTTGATCTATACTTGTGATATGCCTTTGCGCAGCAATATCCATACATCTACGTTCCCGATATCTTCAAGAACATATTACACAGTTGGAAATCTGGTTGAACTTATGGAGAATTAAAGTCAATGAACAAAAGTGTGTCCATACAACGTTTACCCTAAGAAGAGATACTTGTTCCCCAATTCGAATCAATAATCAAAATATTCCTCAACACTCCCAAGTGAAATACCTTGGTATACACCTTGATAGAAGGCTTACATGGAAACATCATATTGACTTTAAGCTAACTCAGATGAAACTTAAGTTATATCAAATACACTGGTTGATTGGCAGAAATTCAACATTTAGCCTGGACTGTAAACTTTTAATATACAAGTCGCTTTTGAAGCCAATATGGTGTTACGGTATCCAGTTATGGGGCACTTCTTCAGCTTCCAATGTAGAGAGAATCCAACGAAGGCAAAACAAAATTTTACAGTTAATAACATCGGCTCCATGGTACATCAAAAATTCCAATATCCATCGTGATTTAAATATGCCACTACTGATTGAAGAAATTGCAAAATACGCAGGCAAAATTTCACAAAACTCGAGTCACATCCTAACCTGCTTCCTCGTAATATTTTGAACTTTACGGGACACATCCGCTTAAAAAAGAGGGACACAAGGGCTCTATTACTCAACATTCCAGATGGGATTTCTTGAAAATACTTTTTCTTATACTTTTTATAAATTTTTTTCTTTTTTTGGATTATCACTACTTATGTATTATTTATAACTATTAACAAGCTTATGTCCGACAGTGGTCGGTCCTAATAATTATATTTTAGATTTAAGATTTGAATACTTATTGTTAGTTCATATTTGAAGATACAATAAATAAATACATGTATTTATAAAAAAAAGGATTTTATTCTTAAATTTTGACGATTTTTAGAAAAAATTTCGTAACAACACTGGTTGTATGACTTGCGGGATAAGTACATACGTTGCCTGCTCTCAATTAATAAAAAATTAGAATGGCATAATGCTGTCATATTTAAATTTAAGTGAACTCATTGTGAATTCTCTATATATGTATGTATGTATGTTTGTATCAAATAATGTGCGTACAACCTTGCATGCACATATTTTGTAAATTCACGAAAAAAAATCATTAGGATTCTTTTCACAAATCAAAATTAAAATAAATAAGTACAATTAATAGAAATATACAAATTTTTTTAATAATAAATAATAAATTTTTTTTTTTAATAAATTTTAATGGTTAAATATAATCTTTTTGTCATTTCTCTTATAACTGTTATGTCCCTGGTCTTTTTATAACAAGGATCCTAATTTGTTTGTGAATTAAAATAATATATACGGGAATATACGCAGATTTTTTTAAAGAAAAATGTACTTGCCGCTATAGTGTATATTTGTGTGAAGTTTTGTTGAGATATATTCAATGGATCACGAGCTGTACGATAATTTCCAAATACATAACAAAGCTCCTAATAAACTGGTCTGTAATTTTTGATCCTTTATTATTAATTGATACACATTTGGTCCACTGTGATGGGGATAAATAATATATAAATCTTACTTTATATAATAATGAAAAAGGCTTATACTTATCCCTAATCTATGCATGTTTGCACGCTAACAGTACAATTTTTGCGCACGTGTAATTTTTTATGTCCAGTCTATAAGAAACTGCGGGCAGAGCGAATAACATAAATACTTTCCGCATACCATACATTTATTTTGGTGGTCTCATGTACATACATACATAAAAACATACGTTAAATTTGCTTTATGTCGATAAATATATAAACGTAAATGATCTCTTGCTTTTATTTCGTAAAATATGTACATATGTTATTTTTGAGAGTGGTAAAAGTCCATTTGGAGCGAAAAAATTTACAATTTTTTAATTATTACACTAAAAAAAAGACATGTACTATCATTAAGAAATTTTTTTTCTTAAATTCAAGTAAAAAATTTCTAAGTTTAAGTAATTTTTTCTAAGTTTAAGTAAATTTTTACAAAACTCTAGTAAAAATTACTTAAAACGAGTAAAAAAATAAAAAATTCATATCCTCAAAAATAGTTCATAAAAATACACAATAAATTTCTCACATTTCAGGAAATGTTTACTGAAATAAAGGAAATATTTACTAAGAGTAGGAAAATGGTTATAAACTGAAGGAAATTTTATATCAAGGATTAGTCAATTTCGTTTCAAGTAAAAACAGCTTTGGCACCATACGTCAACTTTTTTATTATTCAAATTTAGAAAATTTTCCAAAGTTTTAGTTGATTTTTTTTTTGAGCGTATAATGATTAATTTTTCAAAATAAAATTTTAAGGTTGAAGTGTGGTAAAAACGTTATTCTTATAAATTATCGTTCTTGAATTAAGTGAGACGCAAATCCCTAAATATCTCGATACTTGAAAATATGTACTTATATTACTTTCAAATACAACAGCTCACATGTATTTTTATAAACGCCTACTATTTTAACCACCGTATTTGAAGTAGAATTTTTTATACTTGCAGTACTCTTACGCAAATTTGACTTTCGTCATTAATTTTTTTATAAATTTTAATATTTAAATAACGATTACTTATAACTATAAATCTTATAGGGGAAATATTCAAGTCCTTTTTTAATTTTGAAGACAAAATTTATATTTTAGCTCTCCAAGCTATGGCTTTCTACTTTTTCATAGCTTTTTCTTTTGCTCTTGTTAAATAACAACTAGCATAATTGTAGTTTTATCCCTAATCTCACTAACATTTGTCTGTGAGACACATTTGGATGTTCCATTCAATGTAAGTACAGAAATATATAACATATCGCAACCAAACCTTATGACTTTTATTAAACATATGTTTTGTTTAATTTAATAAAAAAAATTTGGTATTGCCTTCTTCTTCTTACGAGTTCTCGTTGTACCTTCATACTGAACTAACGTTATAGCAGAGTTTTTTCTTACATACACACTAAACAAAAAAATATAATAAAAAAATATTCGTAATACATATTATTAACTTTGATAAATAAGCTTTAATTGCTTCGCTAATGTTTTTTACATAGTCATAAATAACAATAACAAAAAAACAAAAACTCAAACACAATTCCCTTGAGAAATACTCTATATGGGTACCTCAAAAACAAATAAATGTTAAGTGAGTTATAACGGCAGAAATGCCTATTTTACTGATGCTCATAATGATAACAATAAAAATAATAAACCTGATGATAGACTTCTGTGAGTTCTGAAGCTCTTAATAAAAATAAAAAATCTGATGAAAGATTTTTTCTAACAACAACTCCACTTTTTCGACAGCAATCCACTTCGCTTTGTCCAATGCCAACTAGTGATTCTTTAACATTACAGTTGCTTGGTACTTCGTCAGTTAAGCCATCGACATCATTCGCTTCGGGCTCGTGTGCATCACCTAACCAAGTTATCACTACAAATAACAGTAGCTCAAAACCAAAGGTACAAGTCGGAATGGCGAAGACTGAATTCTTCTAAAATTTCATCTGTTCCGAACATGTCTAGTGATAACAGCGCATCATCTTCGATTCGCCAAAATCGTTTTTCATTATTGCAAGACGACAAGACCGCTGCATCATCTCATAAGTCTTTTAAGCCACCACCTATATATGTGAGGGAAAAAAATTCTAAAGCGCTTCTAACAAAACTACGGTCGATCATTTGTGAAAATACTTTTCACTTAATTCCAATTAAACGAGGAAATATTGATGAAACTAAAATCGAAAAATATATGATGAAAAAGATATCCGAAAAATTGTTAATGATTTTGAAAAATATAAAACACATTTTTACACATACCAACTTAAGAGTGCTAAAGGCCTACAGATAGTATTAAAGGGCATAGATTCACATGTTCAGCCAGAAGAAGTAAAACGTGCACTTTTCGACCAAGGATTTAAGGTAAAACATGTAACTAAGATAATTTATAGAGAAAAGAGAAAAAATGAAACCCATCCAATTTATAGCGTAAAGTTTCTGTTATACCGAAAAATCACACTTGAAGAGCCACGTAAGCGTTCAGGTCCTATACAGTGCCATAATTTCCAAGAATATGGCCATACAAAAACTTACTGCAATTTACCTACAGTTTGTGTTGTCTGCAGTGAATTGCATGGTACTGCCAGCTGCACTAAGCAAAGATCAAGCAGAAAAAAATGTAGTAATTGTGGTGGTAATCGCACCGCTAACTATAGAGGATGCCCTGTATATTCTTTCGTTTAACAGACTATGAGTCAAAAACCTAAAACGCGTACTCCGCCTCTTTTGCTCAAGTGAGCCAACCAGTTACTTCACGTGTATCGTATGCCGATGCTGCTAAGGCTAGTTCTATTCCCACACAAAATGTTTCACCGCCAAACAATTCAACGAATGCAAACTGAGGCTTTAACTTTAGTCGCCTGGAAGCTACTATTGAGAATCTGGTGCTAACTATAAACAACTTTACAGAAAATATGACTTGCATGATGCAAGAAATGCTGCGAATGCAGAATACACTGCTTCAAGCATTAGTTAACAAACCATTAACATGTTAAAAATATGTTTCTGGACCGCAAACGGCATTCGCTAGCATAAAAATGAACTTGAGCAGTTCCTCATGGAAAAAAAATATTGATAAAATTTTGGTCTCTGAGACTCATTTGACTTCAAGGAGCTTATTTAAAATAAATGGTTACACTCTATATTATTCTAAGGACCCGAGGGGAGAGCATGCTGTGGGTCAGCAATTCTAATTAAGTCAAGACTCAAACACTATGTCCTTGATAACATTTGTGAAGAACATCTACAAGCAACAAATGTTTGTGTCGAAAATTTTGTTACAAATTTCGTGATATCATCAATTTACTCCCCTCTCAGATTTGCACTTACTGAGGATCAATTCGAGGAATTCTACAAATATCTTTGCCCTTGTTTCGTAGCAGCTGAGGACTACAACCCAAAACACACGATCTGGGGTTCGGTTGTTATTACACATTGGCATTGTTCATTATTCAACACAATTTCAAGAATGGGCTTGACGTCATTTCAAGTAGGAAGCCCACATACTGGCCTACGGATATACAAAAAATTGCGGATTTTATAGATTTTGGAGTGATGAAAAATATCACTAGGGAAATAATTCATATTGAAGCTCCTCTATATCTCTCCTCCGATCACTCCCCCACGATTGTTACAATTTGTAGCCCACTAAGAAGTGACTTCCCTGACTCATATGTGAAAATTATCAACGGTGTTAATTGGCTGGTGTTCAAAAAAATCCCTCAGTAGTCATTAAACGGAAAATATTAAGCTAAGAACAGCAGGTGATATTGAATGCAATATTGAAAATCTTAACGAAAATATTAAACAGGCTGCTGAACATGCCACTACTTCCCATCAGCGGACTACTTTTAATAGAATTTATTCTACAGAAATTGAACGTCTTGTACGTGAAAAAATGTCAGCTAGAAGGGAACGGCAACAGCACAGATCATCCCAAAATAAAATTAGATTTAAAGAGTGCACTAAACGACTCCAAGAGCTGCTTGCATATGAAAAAACTGCATCTCTTAAAAATTATCTGTAAAATCTATATGTCACACCAGCATCTAATTACTCTCTGTGGCGGGCTGCTAGAAAGCTTAAAATACCCGTTGAATATAAACCTCCTCTGCGCAATTCTACCGGAGGTTGGTCCAGAAGCGATACTGACAAAGGTAACATATTTGTTGAGCATTTACAAACCGTATTTACCCCAAACACAAGTACTGGGGATGTTGATTTGCCAAGTGTAGTTACTCTACCCCCTCGACCCATAAAATTTAAGTTGCTTGATGTTCAGAAACTAATTGCTGAACTCAACACGAAGAAAGCTCCAGGTATTGATGGAATTAGTTACAATATGCTGATAAATTTGCCTCATATTCAATTAAAATCCTGTTATTTATTTTCAACGCCGTTTTACTACTTGTGAAGGTCAAAATGATTCAAAAGTAGGACAAAGACCTTACTAAGGCTGAGTCATATAGGCCAATAAGTCTGCTATCAACAACATCAAAACTTTTCAAAAAACTGCTTATGAACGAATTGTCCCCTATTCTAAGAGGTAGTGGATGCATCCCAGACCATCAATTCGGTTGTAAAAGTCAGCATAGAACAAACTCATAGATTGGTCCAATTTATAAGAAGAACATTTGAAGAAAAAATGTATTGTTCTGCCCTGTTTATTGACGTTTCTCAGGCCTTTGATAAAGTGTGGCATGAAGGCCTTATTTTAAAATTAAAATCATATTTACCAATGGAACGCAAACGGCATTCGCCAGCATAAAAATGAACTTGAGCACTTCCTCATGGAAAAAAATATTGATATAATGTTGGTCTCTGAGACTCATTTGACTTCAAGGAGCTTATTTAAAATAAATGGTTACACTCTATATGATTCAAAGGACCCGAGGGGGAGAGCATGCGGTGGGTCAGCAATTCTAATTAAGTCAAGACTCAAACACTATGTCCTTGATAACATTTGTGAAGAACATCTACAAGCAACAAATATTTGTGTCGAAAATTTTGTTACAAATTTCGTGATATCATCAATTTACTCCGCTCCCAGATTCGCAATTACTGAGGATCAATTCGAGGAATTCTACAAATCTCTTGGCCCTTGTTTTGTAGCAGCTGGGGACTACAATGCAAAACATACGTTCTGGGGTTCGCGTCTTATTACACCTAGAGGTCGGGCATTGTTCAACACAATTTCAAAAATGGGCTTGGACGTCATTTCAAGTGGGGAGCCCACTTACTGGCCTACGGACATACAAAAAATTCCGGATGTTATAGATTTTGGAGTAATGAAAAATATCGGTAGGGAATTAATTCATGTTGAAGCTTCTGTAGATCTCTCCTCCGATCACTCTCCCACGATTGTTACAATTTGTAGCCCACTAAGAAGTGACTTCCCTGTCCCATACGTAAAGATGATCAACCGTGTTAATTGGCTGGGGTTCAAAAAATACCTCAGTAGCCATTGTACGGAAAATATTAACCTAAGAACACCAGTTGATATTGAATCTAACATTGAAAATCTTAACGAAAATATTAAACAGGCTGCTGAACATGCTACTACTTCCCATCCGCAGACTGGGTTTAATAGAATTTATTCTACAGACATTGAACGTCTTTTACGTGAAAAAAGGACAGTTAGAAGGGAATGGCAACAGCGCAGATCACCCCAAAATAAAATTAGATTTAAAGAGTGCTTCAAGAGCTGCTGGAGCTCTGGAAAAACTGTATGTCTTAAAAATTATCTGAAAAATCTTGATGCCACACCTGCATCTAATTACTCCTTGTGGCGAGCTGCTAGAAAGCTTAAAACACCCGTTGAATATAGACCACCTCTGCGCACTTCTACCGGAGGTTGGGCCAGAAGCGATACTGAAAAAGTTAACATATTTGTTGAGCATTTAAAATCCGTATTTACCCCAAATACATGTACTGGTGTTGTTGATTTACCGAGTGTGGTTGCGCTACCCCCTCGACCCATAAAATTTATGACGCGTGATGTTCAGAAACTAATTGCTGAACACAACCCGAAGAAAGCTCCAGGTATTGATGGAATAAGTAACAATATGCTGAAAAACTTGCCCCATATTGCAATTAGAATCCTGTTATTTATTTTTAACGCCATTTTACGACTGGAGTATTATCCACAAAGCTGGAAGCTTGCGAAGGTCAAAATGATTCCAAAGCCGGGCATAGACCTTACCAAGGCTGAGTCATACAGGCCAATAAGTCTGCTATCAACAATGTCAAAACTCTTCGAAAAGCTGCTCATGACAAAATTGTCCCCAATTTTAACTGATAGTGGGTGCATCCCAGACCATCAATTTGGTTTTAGAAGTCAGCATAGCACCATTGAACAAACTCATAGATTGGTGAAATTTATAAGAAGAACTTTTGAAGAAAAAATGTATTGTTCTGCCCTGTTTATTGACGTTTCTCACGCCTTTGATAAAGTGTGGCATGAAGGCCTTATTTTAAAATTAAAATCATATTTACCAATAAATTTTCTGAATTTATTAGAAAGCTACATAACTACCCGAAAGTTTACGATTGTGGAAGGAGAATTCATGAGTCTGCCCCAATCTTTATCATCCGGTGTGCCACAGGGGAGCATAGTGGGGCCAGTTTTGTACTTGATTTATACTTGTGATATGCCTGTGAGCAGCAATATCCATACATCTACGTTTGCCGATGATACAGCCTGCCTTAGTATGCACAAAAACCCGCACGAGGCTTCCCGATATCTTCAAGAACATATTACACAGTTGGAAATCTGGTTGAACTTATGGAGAATTAAAGTCAATGAACAAAAGTGTGTCCATACAACGTTTACCCTAAGAAGAGATACTTGTTCCCCAATTCGAATCAATAATCAAACTATTCCTCAACATTCCCAAGTGAAATACCTTGGTATACACCTTGATCGAAGGTTTACATGGAAACATCATATTGACTTTAAGCTAACTCGGATGAAACTTAAGTTATCTCAAATACATTGGTTGATTGGCAGAAATTCAACACTTAAGCTGGACTGCAAACTTTTAATATACAAGTCACTTTTGAAGTCAATATGGTGTTACGGTATCCAGCTTCCAATGTAGAGAGAATTCAACAAAAAAAAACATTTGCTCCATGGTACATTAAGAATTCAAATTTGCATCGTGATTTAAAAATGCTACTAGTGACTGAAGAAATTGCATTATTCGTAGGCAAATGCTTAACAAAACTCGAGTCACATCCTAATCCGCTTGCTGGTAATATTTTGAAATTTACTGGGCACATGCGCCTACAAAAGTGGAACACAAGGGCTCTTTTACTCAACACTCTAGATGGGACTGCTTGGAAATAAATTTATTTTGTTCCTTTTTGATTATGACTACTTATGTATTATTTATAACTATCACTAAGTTTATGTCCGAGACTGGTCGGGCTTCATAATAGCACATTATCTAGAAATTATATAACACCCTTACAATTTCAAATTTATATAATGCATACCTATTGCAGTGATAGGTATTGTACCAAATACGAACTTGGTCAAAATTTGTATCTCAATACTTTTGATGGCCGAAATTTCGGAAAGGAACTTGGCCTTTTTCATATTTATGTTTTTATGAGGATCTGACTACTTTTCGGAAGGTTTTCTTAATAAAGCTTTAAACTTTAAATTTCTAGTCTGTTATAGTTCTATTCATAATGTCTGCACCAGTTCAAAAGCAAAATTACATAAAATATTGGGTTAAAGGGTGATATGTGCACCATTCTGTCATAATAAGGACCGAGTAATTTGATTAATTTTTTAAGAGTCATCTGAGTAGAAATTTGTAAAATATAGTGTAAATTTTAGAGTAGTAAAGTCTGCGCAGACGAAGTCCTTTAGAAAATGTGAAATTAAATGCTATCATGAGTGAAACGTGCATGCTTTTGTTTTAAATTTATCTAGTTGGTAACTTACATAAGCTTATTTTTTTTCAAAATTTCAGTTTTCTTCCGTATAATATTTCAATACAAATTTTATAAACGTGGCCCTACTTCTCTAATTTAACAATCGGTGCTTTCAGATTTTTCCTGTTCCTAAATCCTTTAACTTAAATTCTTAATTTTGAGCTTAAAGTGCGTGTCCATGCCCCCAATTGAAACTTTCAGGATTTAAAATCTTTCTTTAATTAAGATTTCTTTGTGTATCGAATTTAAGCTCTCCAGTGCAAATTCTCGCTTGAAATGTTATGGCCGTTACCCCCAGTCTCCGTCACTTTTTTAAACTCAAGATTTTGTTATGAGCAGCTCTCAATTATCATCGTACCCTTTTTAAGATGATAGCTTTTAGTTAAAGCTTCAGTTAAAACCTTCAGTAAAAAATTATCGTGGTCTCTGCCACTCCTGGTTAAAATATTTGGGTTTTTAGATTTTTCTATTTGGTTTCTTATCTTGAACTACTTGTCTATCAAACTTCAGCTCTCTAGCGAAAATTTAATTATTTAATTCTTATGGGCGTATTCCTGCACACTTCTTAAAAATAAATTTATTGCCAGTGCCAATCATATACGTGTCAAGTTTCATTGGAAACGGATATTAATAATTAAATAAATAGTATATTTAAATCTGCTGATCCGAAGTACATGAAATAGCAGATTTTAATTGCATGGGCGTGTTAGCTTCCAACTTTTTCAACGAAATTTTATAACTTTGCATTATTCCAACATTTGTGCCAAATTTCAATAAAATCGCTTGAGATAAATATTTTAAATTTGCTCTTTCAATTGTGTGCTTTATTGGAATAGGTCCACCCCCTTGGTTAAAATCTTCGGGTTTTCCGATTTTTCTAGTTAGTTGCTAATCTAGACCTACTTGTTTATTAAACTTCAGCTAACTACCGTATATTTTATTTATTTTTTTCTTATGGGCGTGATAACGCTGACTTTTTCAATCTCAATACCTGCTGTAGCCATTAGTTATTTTTTCTGTCGAGTTTCGTTGAAAACGGTTAGTAATAAATATATAAATATGTAGTATATTCAAATATGCTGACCCGAAGTACATAAAATAGGAGGCTTAAATTGTATGGGCATTTTAACGCCCACTTTTTCAAAAAAAAAATTGATAGCCTTGTACTGTTGCAACATGTATGCCAAATTTCAATAAAATCGCTTGAGTTTAACGCCTTAGATTTGTTTTTTAAATTCTGAGCCTTATGGGCGCATCCCCGCCCTACTAAGTAAAATCTTTGGGGTTTCAGATTTTTCTAGTAATTTGCTAATCTATAACTACTTGTTTATCAAATTTCAGCTCACTAGCGCAAATTTTAATTTTTAATCTTATGGGCGTGCTCTCGCCTACTTTTTTTAGCCTCAAATTTTTATTTGGCTAACAGTTATCTTTCCTGCTTAGTTTCGTTGGAAACGGGTAATAGTAAATACATAAATAGTACATTTAAATGTGCTGCCCCGAAATACATGAAATAGGAGGCTTAAATGTATGGGCGTGTTAACGCCCACTTTTTTCATTAAAAATTTAGAGCCTTGTATTATTGCAACATGTGTGCCAAAGCTTAATAAAATCGCTGAGTTAAACGCCTTAGAAATGTTTTTAATTCTTAACTTTATTTGGTTAAAATTTTCGGGTTTTCAGATTTTTTTAGATGAGTACTCACTTAGTTCTACTTTTGTACCAAATTTCAGTTCCCTAGCGTAAACTTTAATTTTTATGGGCGTAACCCCGCCCCCTTCTTAAAAATTTCAGGTTTTCAGATTTTACTAGTTCATTGCTTACCTAGATCTACTCGTGTAACAAATTTCAGCTTTCTAGCTATAGCGGAAGTGCTTCATCAATTTGATGAGTGTGTCAGTGGTCAGTGAGTATGTTTTAAAATATGCACTTTTTGCACCTCCATATCTCCGGAACCTTCAAACTTTGCATATTTATTCTAATTATGGTTAAATTTTATAATTTTACGATTGCGTGGAACAAAGTTATGAGGGGGGTAAAAAAAACTCAAATGGCTTCCTATATATACACACTGCGCGCATTGGCCGGAACTTGGCCTGGCGCACTGCCGTGCGCTTAGATAAAAATAAGCATTTGCTTTTTACTTAAAAATTTGTTTAAAAAAAAAAACAAAAAACACACATATTTTAGGTTTTAAAACAAATTTTTAAGTAAAAAGCAAATGCTTATTTTTTATTCACTTTACCCAATGTGACAAAAGTTTTTTATTATAAAAAGCAGTGTTGCCAGAATTAGAGGGAAATCGCTACATGCAGTTATTTATAGGAGTTTTGGGAATATCGGGGAAATATTTTGTTTTGGCCAAAACGTAGGAATTTGTTATTCGCAGATTGCATTTTTTGTGTATAAATATAAAAAAACTATACTTAAAATATGTTTTTGCTCATACATCGTTTCAAAATTGGTTTTTGCTCCAAATTACACACACCCTTATCTAATGACAGCCACCTCAGGAAACAAAAAATGGGCATTAATTAAACAATGATTTAATAATTAAAGAAATTACACTTACATCTATCTAACTTAAATCTTAATAAACTCCATTAGTCGGGAAATCTCAAATGTAGCTGTATGTTAAATTTGTATTACATAAAGAAAAGCTATAGAAAAGTATGCATTGATTTCGAATGCAGAAGTATTCTGTTTAAATAATTTGATACACAAGAATTACACATGTCAAAATAAGGTCTTAAATGTTTTTAATTTATCTTTTTTGTAAATGGAAATTAATAAAATTTGTAGATTTTGGTATGGGAAATTTTTTTAACATGTAGCGAAAATTAATTTTTTTTAATTTCCTGGCAACACTGATACAATTTTTTAAGGCAAAAATAATCAAACCTAGAAACATGAAAAAATCATCGTATGAATTTAAAATCTTTTTGGAAGCAACTTTTAAAGAGAATTTAAAATAAAGCAAGATTTTTAAATCCTTGTATGAATTGGGCCTTAGTTTATTATAATTAAAAAAAAAGACAAATTTATTTCTATATTTTTGCTATCCGTTTTTTCGCCAAATATTCTGCTATAGTATTCGGTATTGATGGCTGAGCAGTATTTGAAACACCAAGATGAGAATTGGCATTAGCCTCACGTCACTTTCACTAGTGTATATAATGAAGTCGTCATGTATTTCAAAGATCTTGAAGATACTCCGTTTGGCCATCTTCAAATAAATCTAAAATGTCCATGAAACTAAAAAAATATATCTTGGATCAAAAAAGTTGCCGTGGTGAAAAATATTTCATTATATAAAAGACAAAATTTTTTTACCAGTGCACTTAGCGGGAGGGCTTTAAACATACACATTTGTTGGGGTATTTTGGGAGATCAAATGACTCAAAATTATGTCTATTACGAAAGATATGTAATATTTCTTTTGTTAATTTTTGTTGTTTCTGCAACATTATAAATTCAATAGATAATATTTGATAATTTCAAAAAATATTCCTTAAAAATACCTTATAATTAGATGGGCACACAATCTAGTTCCTAGACAATGTTGTTTTCTAAATATTTTTTCTTGTTCGGTTGTATAAAAAATTAAAATAATATCCTAATGAAAATATGTCCATGTATGCAAGTTTCTATTAACACATCTCTGAAATTTAAACATTGTAGCCTCAAGTTGACCAACCAGAATTTTAAACCTTGATAATTGGATATTGTCATGCATGAAAGGACACTTTTTACATGAGAATTGTAAGACATATTTTTGTAAACTTCTGAAAGAAGTTTTATGTATATATATATTATATGTTGTACATATATTAAAAATATTTAAAAATGTTAATGGATAAAGATGAGGAATTGAGAACCGTGAAACCAGTTTGACTACAATTTAGTTATTTTATTATAAAAATGTTGTATCATTTTTAAATGATATTTAACAACCATTCGATTAAGATAGTTTTTCTAATCTTTAATGTTCGCGGACAGGAGTATGAAGTTATTTTCAATACAAATTTTTTTAATTGTAAATGTCTATAAATTTCACATATACATACAATACTAGTGATGCACGAATATTCGTATTCGAATTGCTGAATATTCGGCGATTTTGAAATATTCGTATTCGGGAAATTCAGGCGAATACGTATATTTTTCCAAAAAAAAAAAACAAGTACCAAAATGCATAAATCCTAAACGAAATTTACATAAATGGCTAGAAGTAAATTTTCATAAAATTTTTTATAGAAAGTTGTGCTTTTTAACATTTTCAAATCCTATTAATAACGATCATTAAAATTTTGGGTAGTTTTTATTTTTTTTCATAACAATTTTTACATATTTCATTTTGCCGGCGTGAACAGAACACCAATTTTATGTCTATAAATTTCACATTTAATATTTGTTTTCAATTCGGGACGATCAAAATTTGACATTCGTTACATCACTAATACATACATACGGCGCTATGTTAACTTTTGCCAATTTTTGCTATACATAGGGCCGATAATATATTTAGGTAACACTAGATAACTAGATAAATAAATGAGAAAAACGTTCGTGTTTTTGTACGAAATTGTAATTTGTTCGGTTACTTAACATTTTCGAAGACCCCCTTCCCGCCCCCTTCATAACAAATCGTAACAAAACTCAAACCCCCCTCCCCCCTAGAGCGTTACGTAAAATGTATATGGACAGTCTCTTAGAGACACATATTAGTAAGATTTGTAAGTTTTTATGTCAGTATGATTAGGGTTAAGCAGACACTATGCATTCAGAGTATAACAGGGCGGTATTTTTTTAGAAAATTAAACAGCATTAATGTTAGGTATAACTATCCTATACAATCTTGTGACTTTTGCGAAGAAGGAAATCTGGTATTATGGAGCTTATGAAAATTTTAAAATGCAATAAAAATTCACTAGATCACGGTTGTATTTCTTAAAAATCCTCTAATAAACAGAAATGCCAATATGTGGCATGTGTTGGGTACGTCAATGTATTTTATATTTTTAGGCGATTCTGTTTTCTACTCTATTTCTGGTTTAAATCGGTGAAACAAATTTTTTATGAAAATTTGGTTTGCAAAACCTTTATAAGTCAAAAATATACTCTATGAATAAGGCCCTAAATATGTAGAATTAGAAACTAAATATTTGTTTATATACCATTAATGATGCTTGCTACACTGTTCGAAGTATTGAACTGGATCGGATGTGGTGAATATCAGCGGTAACATGATGATGAATGTTAGTTACAGGAACGGATACATTTGAATAATATGTCTGATGAATGTTATTTATTGGATTTGATATCATAATCAATGGATGGGAGACGGGTATATCGTAAGCTTTTGGCATATTTGAATGTGTGTTAGTGACACTGACATCAGCTGTATGATGCGGAAGTGGTATATGTGCTGCAGCGGTTATTGTATGTAAGGAAGGTAGTGGCCTATATATTTCTTCATTCACTGCATCTGCATGATAATTTTTAAATGAGCTCGGCGAGTCCATCAATGGTATTGTATTCGATTCGTCATGTATGGTACTAATATTGTCAACAACACCTATATTATCACATCTGTCTTCACCATTACAACTACCTTCGGTAGGAGAATCATTACCTTTATCCGGAGTAATTAGGCTTTCAATTGTAAATGCACGCTTCGGACGATGACTATTAAACTGAATTGCAGCGTCAATGACTGATGATCTAGATGAATGATTCGGAAGATCTGCACTTGATATTATAGTTGACGTTGGTATTGATGAAACTAATTGCCTATGACGATGTGCTAACACCGTCGGCGAAATAATGTCATGTATATGTCCAATGTTACAATTTGGGGATGTATGAACATTTGGAGGTTGCATTCTTGTAAAAAAAAAATTTGGATTCGCAATTACAGACGATTGTGTTATATCCACTACTGGCACAGTTGAGCTAATTGATACACCATGACTGGCAGAATTTGAGGTAAAGAAAAACCTATTTAAATTTGCGAGTGCGGCAAGTTCTTCATTTAGTACGTCCTTTTCATTTTTATGCAGCTTAAATCTCTTTCTACGCCTCAATAGACTTCCGTTTTCGAACATATCAAATGCTTGCGGATGTAATGCCCAATAAGCTCCTTTACCCGGCCTATCAGGCCTACGAGGCACTTTAATAAAGCAATCGTTAAAGCTTAAATTGTGTCTCAAAGAATTCTGCCATCGTTGTGTATTTTTACGATAGTAAGGAAAACGATCAGTTATGAATTTATAAATATCACTGAGAGGCAGCATTTTTTCAGGAGAACTCCAAATAGCCATTGCAGTCAATGAAATGTATGAATATGGAGGCTTCTGATCGCCGTATGATTCGCGCGACGGTCTTGGCATATTTTGAGATTGCTATCAAGCAGAAATAAAGTAAACGCGCCTTTATGCCGTAAGCTCCATATATCATTCGTTTGTTAGTGTGTATGCTTCTTTAACTGGAGTAGTTCAATATTGTTTTACTTAACATATCAACACTAACGCACCTAATGATTGTCAATCACTCAATATAAAGTATTTATGTATGTATGTACACTCATATATCCATATCTTTTTAGTTCCATATATGTATTTTTTTATTGGAATAAGACAAAAAGGAATAGACAGTGTACAAATTGATAAGTAAGTAAGTTGTTTATATTAACTTTTAAAATCCAATTACAATGTTATATTATTTATTTATTGTTATTTCTTCTTGTCACTTCATTTCTTTAATTATTTGAAATAATTATAGAAAGTTCTTATTATTATAATTTATTTAATCCCGCCGGTATTATGGCTAAATATGTGTACATACGTTCATTAATGTACTTTAAAATACCTTGGTATTAACACTGAGTTGTATAAAGTTCGATTTGGTGTTTACTTTTACCCGTTTGCTTCACATTTGGATAAACCCGCACACATATCAAACTTCGTGAAATGAGAACCAATAGCTAAACAGTGAGCAATCTCATCAGACCTTAAAACAACAAAAGAGATGAAGAAAATACTATAAACCTTTTTAATACAATACAAACAAAACAAAAAAGAACAACAGCAAAACTTGTTCAACAAGAGCAACAGCCAACCAAAATAACTTAAACAGATGCTCTCTTCTTCATACGTTCCTTTAAATAAAACTCTCCCTTAAGCTAAACGATTGGAATAAACATACATATATACCATTGATACATGGACATTAGGGTGGGCCACTGATGTATGAGAGAAAATTAAAGTTCTCGAATCATATTCTAGTAGCACAATTTTTTGTCTTACGTTAAAACAAATAAAAATTGATAAAAAACACAATTTCAGCCTGCATCGGAGCTCATAAGAATTAAGATTACCCGACTTTAAATGTAGAACTGTAAATGTAAAAACTATTTTTATATAATAATAATATCAATAAAAATAATAATATGTACGTATGATCATAACAATTATAATGATAATAAAAATATAAATGTTTTTATAATTATAATACGTAGTAATGTATGTATGTATTTATAAAGCTAAAATTGTAATTTAACTAAACATAAAGTCATTACATTGTTTGTAAGGCTGAGTTTACATCTGTGTGCCAAATGCCACACAAGCGTAAAAAAGCGTAACCAACTATGTAATTACTTATGAAAAACTATTTGATTCAGACATGTATTTATTAAGTTAAACACTTTCATACATAATTAATAGACAATTTTATAGAATCCAAAATGATTGAAAACTGTTTAAATCAATAAATATATGTCTGAATCAAACAGTTTTTCATTAGTAATTAATTGGCTACTTTTTTTTGGGCAAATGACACACAAGAAATGCCAGATGTAAACTTAGCCTGAGTATAAAATAATGATTTGATAAAATTTAAATAATTTTCTTACTTTTTTCACACAATCAAAAATAATGGGAGGATATTGAATTCCTATCAATGTTTCGAACAGCTGTTTTGCATTTTATTTGATTTTTTTTTACTGATAAACACCCAGCAAACAAAAAGTCCTATGTTTGTGCTCTTATATATTGTTTGTGAGTAAAAAACTAATTATTATAAGCAGGTACACAGAAAAAATTATTGTTGAATTTTTTCAATTAAGTGTTTGCTTTGTTTTAATTGAATTTACTGCTTTATCAAAAAAGTGTTATCAGCTTAACTTAGAATACTATGAAATGGTTAACAATTATTACATATAAATTGTAAGTAAATAATGAAACTTTTATTTTTATGTATGAAAATGAGCTGTTTTTTTATAATATGCCACATTGTTTTGAAAAAATATTTTCAATTAAAATACCCAATTAATCTCTTAATTGGTTTTGATATTTTATATGGAAGAAAACAAAAACTACTTAGCTTAATTTTTTATTTTTTTGATTCATAGTAATTTTGACATGCGTGGAATAAAAATAAAATATAGAATGAAAAAAACAGAATTTCATTTTCTTCTCTTATCTTGAGAAAAAAAAGCATATAATAAAAAGAAATACAAGCTGATAGACTAAATATGGATGGTAAAGTTCCATTGGCGGCATTTGGGGTTCGATGCAAATGGTCTTGCGTAAGTATGTATGAATATTTTGTTGAAAATATCGTAGCCTTTCTTTAAAATCCAATCACAAAATACACACAAAATTCAAAGAAAAGCTGCGATATTCTACATTTACACTTACGGAACACTATCAAACGCCAAATACGGCCATTGGACGTACTTTCGTGCACCATTCGAACTGGAAAACCCATACGGTGCATGAGTTAGGTTTATGGTACAATATACCAACGTTTCCATTTTTTGAAATTATTTATATATACGTAGCATAATTTTTTAAATTTTTATACAAGTAAATTTGTTATATATTTCAATTACTATTTTAATTGAATCCTAAAAATGTTTAATTATTTTTTTTAACTGAATCATCAAAAATATTTCGATTAATTTTTTAGTTAAATCTTTAAAAATATTTCATTTCAATTTTAATTGGATCTTTAAAAAACCATACATTTTTAATTGAAAAAATCAAAAAATTTTTTAATTAAAATGGATGAGTTCATACTACAATTTCTGTGATTGGTTGAAAACTAATTAATTTTTTAACTGAATCTTTGAATTTTTTAATTGAATCTTGTTTTTACTTTTTTCTGTGTACGAACATTAATAAGAAAAGGATAAAACGAGAAATTGAAGAACGGCTGGCTGTTCCGTTCAACTATGTGTTGTCAGAATATTTACAACCAACTTTGATGTTATTTGTTCATCAATAATTATCACATGTAATTTGGCTTAAAAAGGCGATACGAACTTTAGCTCGTTCAAATAAATCATAAAAATTAAGATATAATAAGTTTTTTGTGTGATTGAGGTGATACTGCAAGCATAGACATTATTGGAAATTAAGGAGCCAAATACTTCGTCTTTCCGAAAAAGTTGCTCAAAATCTATTCTGGTAATGTACAACGACAAATATTACGGTAAGAGACTTAAGCGTTACAGCTGCTATTAAAATTATTATAATTGATTTCATTTAAATAAAATTATAATAATTTTTAAAAATGCGCGTAGGAGGCATTTTCGTTCTACAAGGTGACTTATTACAAAAACTTACAATTAGTTTTTTCTAACAGGCTAAAACTTGCATTCAAAAGAAAGTATATTAGAATAGTTTCAGGGATTTAAAAAAAAATCTTTGGTTAATTAAAACATTACTATTTTATAGGTACTTATATTATTTACTTATAAGCTCTAATGCATACGTATGCATGTCCACATAATAAAATGACCCTGCAGGAAATGTCACTAGTGAATTAGTACTGATTCACTATTGAGTTTGTCGCCAGTACTATTGACTAATTATACCCCACTGCGTGTCATTGAAAAGCAACTACTGACATTGGAACTACTGATTAGATAGTTCTATAGGGACCATATGAAGACATTGGAAACAGATAGTCACTAGCACATTTTAGTTATCCTAGTATACTAATTTTATAATGAAATTGCGTATTTTGTTCACATCTTTGTATTTTATTAAACCAATATTAAAAAATTTAACTTATAATTAAGAACCGATAACCGGGATTAATTCATTTATTTGTTCAATATATCACCTAGCAACTAGGGATTTTGTTTGGCATTTCTATTAAATAAATACACATATGTATGTTAATCAAAAATTTTATGTTTCGCTGAATTAGCAAAGTCAAACACTTACGAATGAATCTGCAGGTATGACAAATCTTTAATTGATGGCACAAAATCTTCCACAGGGTAAAACAATTTCCATAATTGGCACTTTTGCTTAAAATTTTTTAGTTTTAACATTTTCTATTTTTTACATTATGGATTGTTATTTTATATCTTTTCTGCAAATTCTTTTTGTGTATTTTTTTAATTATTGTTCAATACATTTTAATTCACCTTTTAATTTGATTTCTTAAACTAATTTTTATAAACATTTAAATTTTGCTTTACATCACTTTTGTTTTCAACAAACCAATAAAACAAGAAGAAGCATAGTGGTGTATATGAAAAAATATTTTCTACGCATTAAGAACAATACTATTAGACGATCTGTTGACAATGTCACCAAAATAGTCGACAAAAGTGGTGACTTTTGGACACTTAACCCCACGTTTCTTTCAAGGGAATTCCTCGAATTTAAATAGTATACATACTTATGTATGTATATGAATTTTCACGTTTGACTTCAATTAACTCGCAATTTTAAATAAAAAATTCGTGATTTCTGGACACAAAGTAATTAGCATGTATGTATGTGTGCACTGAAAAGATTTTTTGTTTTTGTCGAAAACGCATGACATGTTTTTAAGCATTCTATAATTGTTCAAACGTTTACATTTACATCACATTTAACATTTACCTTACATCTGCGATTTCTACAGTCGGCTAATGTATTAAACACACTCACCACAGCAGGCTACACGAACACACGACTTCAAATGCCGCTAGCAGCATTTGTTGCCTCGTAGCCAGATACTTAATTGTTTTGGATACGACAGCAGCACCATCTGCACCTGATATTCAAGAACAAATACATAGCTCAGTATTGCCACTTTCATATATTTTTCGTTTATAACAATTAACTACTCTCTTAAAATGTAATTATTATTATTTCAAAAAAAAAGTACAAAAATGAATAAATTTATTCTTTACATCAATTTTTGGATATTGTTTCTGTAAATAATATGAAATAATTGTACGATATCATTTAAAATTTTGTATTAAAATGGCAATACTGCATTTGCTAATTGTAGCCAAAGAAATAGAAATTAGTTTAATTGGAGTACAACGATAAAATCAGCATAGACAAAAACATTTCGCCCTGTTGCCTTTCTGAATCATTCTCATATAAACATGTGTTTTCTCTCCTTGGCATTTGGTAGTTGGTAGCTCGCTGTGGTGAATGTGTTAATGCATTTGTTTGAAAGATCAATTATTATTAATTAAAACTGAAAACATTTCTAATTAAACGTAAAAAAATAAAACATTTTTCTTACACAACATAAAACAATAAAATCACGAAAACTTATATTTTTATTATGCATTATTTTATATAGATATATATATTGTGTATTTGAATTTTCTAGAACTTAAAATCGTTCTATGTTGTTATGTAAAAAAGAATGTGTTCGTAATATTCAAAATGTAACAGAATCAAAGATCAAAGGACTCTTACTCTCAAAATAAATTAATAATATTTTACAGGGGTCTAATGCAGACAAAAATACAATATATTTGCGCTATTAGAAGTCGATACGAAAAAATAAATTTTGACTCACCCTAATGTACATGCATATATGTATGTTCATCTAAAACTTAGATATACTTATGTGTATAATTACATATGCACACGAAACCAATGGAAAATAAAAAAGGAAAAAGTAACTACTTAAATAGCACACAGCCATAAAATTCCTGATTCTGGCAGACACAATGGCTACGTTTTACCTATTACAGCCAGCGTTACCACAATATTTATTTTGGAAAAAAACTGATGTTCATGTGAAAAAATTGCGCATAAAAAACTCCTATTTATTTTTCATATTTTTGTGCGAAGGGATGTGGGGTTTTCACCCTACGTCTACATATACATATATCGCTTATTTACTTCAATAGTGTCACAACTCAATAAAACTAGTTTTACAGAAAACACGTTTAAGGTTTTAAATTTACATACAACTCAATGAAGACATCAAAAAATATTCCTCTCTCACGATGTGGTCTTAAGAGCTATTTATATGAAACTTTTACAGAAGATAAAATACAAAACGCTGAATTATTTTACATTATCAACTCAAAAAACGCGTTTTTGGAGTTATGGTACAATACTTTTGTATTGAATAATGATATAAAGAACAAAGTCCCAAACGTTAAAAAAATATGGCTCTCCAAAATTTTTAAGGTTTTTTTTCGTTTCCGTGAATTATTAAAATTGATTTCTGAAAAAAGTTGTTTGACTTAAAATTCTATGGGATTCCACCCTTTAAAGAACACAGAAGAAAGTAAAAACAATATTCAATTAAAAAACAAAGATTCAATTAAAATACTAAATAGTTTTCAACCAATCACGGAAATTTTAGTATTAACTCATTCATTTGTATTGAAATTTTTTTTGTTTTTTCAATTAAAAAAAATATTACATTAATTTAAAATTTAATTGATGTTTTTTTAAAGATCCAATTAAAATTTAATTGAAACTTTCTTAAAAATTCAATTAAAAAACGAATCAAAAATGTTTAAAGATGCAATTAAAATATTAATTGAAATATAGAAAAAATTTAATAGTATAATAATTTAAAAAATAATGGTTTATATATGTATGGGTATAAAAAATTTCTAAAATAGAAATATTTGTCTTTGTACTAAAAACTAACTGATGTATCGTATTGATTTGGAAGTTCGAACGGAACACAAAAGCACAATGGTCGTATTCGGTGTTAAATAGTTTTGCGTAAGTGTAAATGCCGAAAATCTTAGCTTTTCTTTGAATTGTGTGTGTGTTTATTTTGTGATTGTTTTTAAAGAAAGGCTACGATATTTTGCATACATACTTACTCAAGACGATTTGCGTCGAACGCCGCATACTACCAATGTACGAACTAGACATTCATATTTGACCCATGAGCTTCCATTTCTTAAAATTATTTCTTTCTTAAGAAATTAGGAAAAAAATAATATCTGTTTTTTTATTTTAATAGTCTATTTTTTCAACGCACGTCAAAATAAGAACGATTAAAAAAATTTTTTTAAGTAAAGTATATTTTTTGTTTTCATAGAAAATATTAAAACCAATTAAACGTTTAATTGGGAATTTGAATTGAAAATATTTTTTCAAAACAATGTGGCATACTAGAAAAAACTGCTCGATTTTCACAATTAAAAACAGAAGTTATATTATTTACATGCAATTAATATTTAATAATTATTTACCATTTCGTAGTATTCTGATAACACTTTTTTATGGAAAAGTAGACTCAATTAAAACAAACATATATTCAATTAAAATTTTAATCATAAATATAATTTTTTCTAACCAATCACTTAATTGAGAAAAATTCAACAATAATTTTTTCTGTGAATATGGACAGGACGTAGCACGTCCTGTATTTTGTTTTTAAGTATGAAATCGACTTTCATTCCATACAGAAAAATTTAACTTTCGTAGACCCAAATTGTTGTTACAAAGAGTATGTACTAGTCATTGTTATATTAAGCAAAATTAGTAAGACTGTAGCTGCAAAAATCGGAATGAAAATAGCAAAATTAATATTAAAAAATAATGATGGAAAAAATTGCCAAACTATACAATTTACACAAAAATTTATTTTTAAAGCGAAAAATCTGCAAAACTGCTCACCGTTAAGAAAAATTGTAAGGTTTGCTAAAGTAGTTATCACGTTGACTACAAAACCAAAGGTCCTGGCTTCGAACCCGGTATCCAGCAGTCATTAAATAACAACACGTGATCGGCGAAGTATAATAACAAGAAAATGGCTACTAAACACAGTTAAAAAAAGTAAATACGCCTCATTTAACACCAGAGGTGCACAGCATATTTCAGTGTTAGGTAATGTGTCAGACAAGAACTTGGTCAACATTTTTTCTCACTAATTTTGATGGCCGAAATTTTGGAAAGGAACTTGGCCTTTTCTCACATTTATATTTTTGTGAGCATCTGACTACTTTTTGGAAGGCTTTCTTTAATAAAGCTTTTTCAACTTAAATTTTCTAGTCAGTAATATTTTTATTCATAACAACAGCGCCAGTTGAAAAGGGCAGAGTTACATGAAAAAATGGGTTAAAACGTGATAGGTGCACTATTATATTATTGCAAGGCCCCAATAATGTACCAAATTTTTTAAGAGTCGTCTGAGTAGAAAAATTTAATATATAGCGTAAATTTTAATGGGAGTAACCGATTTGTCCTAAGTCTGCTTAGACAAACTACTTTAAAAACACAATATTAAAGGTTAGCATAAGTGCGATGTGCATGCAATGTTTCAATCGAGTAGATTGCGTTTTAATTTTTAGGGTTCCGTACACCAAAGGTGAAAAAAGGAACCCTATTGTTTTCGCTAAGTTGTCCGTCTGTCCGTCACACGCTATTTTCTCAGGAACCGTAAGAGCTACGGACGTTAAATTTGGACAGAGCATGTAGAACATTGGCCGCTACAACAACAACTACATGATAATTAAAAATTAAAGGGTGTTCCAAAAAGAGCAACGAAAAATGTTAAAATCCCATGTAATATATATATACAATTAACACTAAAGTTCAAAAAAATTTTAATTAAATGGTGGTCCATCAGTTAATGCAATTTTGACTATGCAATTTTGACAACTTGCTATATCTTGGAAACCGGAAGAGGTAAATTCTTGAAATTTTCAAAAACGGTAAAACTAAAAAATCTGAAAATTATAAAATTGCCAAGCCAAAAAAATCGCCAAAATAAAAAAATCCCCAAAAAGCAGAAAAGGCGCCAATAACAAAATAATTGTTATAATGAAATAAATCGCCAAAATGAAAAAAAAATCGTCAAAATGAAAAAAAATTGCCAAATTAAAAAACGACAAAAACCGAAAACATTGCCAAAACGAGAAAAAAAAGTGTTAAAACTAAAATAAGCGCCTAAATGAAAAAGTCGCCAAAATGAAGAGACGCCGAATACCGAAAATCGCTAAAATTAAAAAAAATCGCCAAAACGAAAAAATAGCCAATAAAAAAAACCAAAAACCGAAAAAAATCGTCAAACCGAGAAGAAAAGTGTCAAAACTAATAAATTGCCAAAATGAAAAAAAAACTCCAAAAACCGAAAATATCGCCAAAACCAAAAAATCGCCTATATGAAAAAATCGCAAAGAAAAAAATCTTTTTTTTTTTTTTTAATACATTTATTTATTTATTGTATCTTCAATTATGAACTAACAATAAGTATTCAAATCTTAAACCTAAAATATAAGTATTAGGCCCGACCACTGTCGGACATAAACTTAGTGATAGTTATAAATAATACATAAGTAGTGATAATCAAAAAAAAGAGAAAAAAAATATTTTCAAGTAATCCCATCTGGAGTGTTGAGTAAAAGAGCCCTTGTGTCCTTCTTCAAGCGAATGTGGCCAGTAAAATTCAAGATGTTACGAGCAAGCGGATTAGGATGTGACTCGAGTTTTGTTAAATATTTGCCTGCGTATTTTGCTATTTCTTCAATCACTAGTGGCATATTCAAATCACGATGTATATTTGAGTTTTTTATGTAGCATGGAGCCGATGTTATCAAACGTAAAATTTTATTTTGCCTTCGTTGGATTCTCTCGACGTTAGAAGCTGAAGCAGTGCCCCATAACTGAATTCCGTAGCACCATATTGGCTTCAAGAGCGACTTGTATAATAAAAGTTTGCAGTCTAGGCTGAGTGTTGAGTTTCTACCAATCAGCCAATATATCTGAGTTAGTTTAAGTTTCATTTGTACTAGCTTTGAGTCAATATGGTGTTTCCATGTAAGTCGCCGATCAAGGTATGCTATGCTGACTTCTAAAACCAAACTGATGGTCTGGGATACACCCACTACCAATTAGAATTGGGGACAATTTTGACATAAGCAGTTTTTCGAAAAGTTTTGACATTGTTGATAGCAGACTTATTGGCCTATATGATTCTGCCTTGGTAAGATCTTTGCCCGGCTTTGGAATCATTTTAACTTTGGCAAGCTTCCAGCTGTGGGGATAATACTCCAGTCGTAAAATGGCATTAAAAATGAATAACATGATTCTAATTACAATACGAGGCAATTTTATTAGCATTTGGTTACTAATTCCATCATTACCGGGTGCTTTCTTCGAGTTGAGTTCAACAACTAGATTTTGTACATCACACATTTTAAATTTTATGGGTCGAGGGGGTAGCGCAACTACACTCGGGAAATCAACAACACCAGTACATGTGTTTGGGGTAAATACGGATTTTAAATGCTTTGCAAACAAGTTACCTTTTTCAATATCACTCCTGGCCCAAACTCCGGTAGAAGTGCGCAGAGGTGGTTTAAACTCAACGGGTGTTTTAATTCTTTTCGCAGCGCGCTACAAAGAATAATTAGATGCTGGTGTGACATCGAGATTTTCCAGATAGTTTTTAAGAGATGCAGTTTTTTCATATGCAAGCAGTTCTTGGAGTCTTTTAGTGCAATCTTTTAATCTAATTTTATTTTGGGGGATCTGTGCTGTTGCCATTCTCTTCTAGCTCTTCTTTTTGCACATACGAGAAGTTCAATATCTGTAGAATATATTCTGTTAAACCCAGTCTGCGGATGGGAGGAAGTGGCATGTTCAGCTGCCTGCTTAATATTTTCGTTAAGATTAGCAATATTAGATTCAATATCGTCATGAGTTCTTAGCTTAATGTTTTCAGTGCAATGACTACTAAGATATTTTTTGAATCGCAGCCAATTAACACGACTGACCATTTTCACATATGGGTGAGGTAGAGCACTTCTCAGTGGGCTATAGATTGTAACGATCGTGGGAGAGTGATCGGACGATAGATCTAGGGAAGCTTCAACGTGAATTAATTCCCTAGAAATATTTTTCATGACGCCAAAATCTATAATATCCGGAATTTTATATATGTCAGTAGGCCAGTAAGTGGTGTAATAGGTTGTTATCAAAAAAAGTTTTATTTTTAATTTATTTTAATTTGTTTATTTTATTTACTTTAAATATAAAGATTATTTCCTGAGCTCAGCTAGGAGCTCTAGGAATGTTGTTTTATGATTGATCTTAAAAATAAAAATACATTGTCTTATATACTAGTTATGAGAATAAAGCTTAACCTATCTTAACATAAGAGGGAAAGGAAAAGGTATATGCTTAATAAGCAAATTGTTCCTTTTAGTTTCCCACGGTAGGCGTGCGGCGTGTGTCTCACAAGAAATTTAGAAAACATGGATTTTGTATTGTTTATATTTATTATATAAAGACATGTGGTTATTAATTATGATTCATTCAAGTGCATTATGATGCAGCCTTTGATCAGACTGGCGAGTGTCAAATAGCATCTGCACAAAATACATATTTACGTTGCAGTCTGTCAAATGCATTTATCTAACACTTCATGCAGCGGTATTTGCCCGATTGCATGAGTGTCAAATGTCCAGTGCACAAAAATAATTTCAATGCCTTTGGATGTTATGTATGTTGCGGTCAAGTTGACTTTAAATGTTTACTACGCAATGTTAGTCGTAGTGATAGTTAAAACACGCTACACCTCCACCTTTTATAAGAATGTTCATATAACGTTAGTTTTATGGACATTCTTTTACAATTTGTTATTTTAAATTATATAATAGAGTAGAATTATTTATTTATTTTTGTAGTCCAGACATACTTGTATATTAACTTATTTAGTTCTATATGGCTTAAGTCCATTCTTATGAACTATTTGTGTTTTATTTGTTTTCTTATCAAATATAGTTACATTATTTCTTAAGTCTATTTTCTTAATTTTGTAAGGTCCTTTATATTGGGTTTCTAACTTATGACCTGCTTCATTTTTCAGTAATACTAGATCTCCTATTTTAAAGTTATAATCAATTATATCCCTATCATAGTTTAATTTTTGCTTAAGTTTATTTCTATCTAATAATTGTTGAGCTCTCTTATATGCTACTTCTAATCTAAATTTTGTTTCTTTTGCATAGTCCTCTATATTATATAGTGGTTCTACTTTATCTACATTGAAAATCTGAAAACTGTTAGGAGTTTTTGCAAAGACTAACTCATAAGGACAATAATTATGAATTGTTGAAGGTGTTGTATTAAAACAATAAGTAAAATATTTTAGCCATTCGTCCCAATCATATTTGTCTATAGATATATAGGAACGTACATATTCATTGAAAGTTCTATGACTTCTTTCTATTGTGCCTACTGTTTGGTGGTGATGAGCTGTCGAAGTTAATTTTTCAATTTTTAGTAGATTACAAAGTTCTGTTAATATCGAATTTTTATATTCTGTTCCCATGTCCGAAATGAACGTCTTCATTGGACCATAGGTAAGTATAAAATTTTCAAATATTGCTTTAGCGATTGTTTTAGCGCTTTTGTCTCTTATTGGTATAGTAACTAAATATTTAGTTAAATCACATATTATTGTGATTGCGTATTCATTTCCAATTAATGATTTTGGAAATGGCCCTATTGTGTCTACCACTACCGTATCAAATGGTTTTGTTGGCGTTGGTGTCACAGTCATTGGACTTTTGTTATGTTTTAAAGTTTTAGCAGTTTGACATTTATGACATGTTTTTACGTATTAAGATATGTCCTTGGACATATTTTTCCAATAGTAATATCTTTTTATTTTTTCTAATGTTCTATATATTCCGCAATGTCCTCCTTCTATGGGATCATCGTGATATTTCAGCATAATTTCAAGAATTGCCTTGGCATTCTTACTATCAATTTGGGTCACCTTATTTAGTAGCGCTACTTTAATTTTATTTAATATTTTATTGCCCATAAGTTTAAATTCATTAATAGAGATTAATTCGAAAATTTTCTCACTAGGTGCCACTTGTAAATTATATATATTGTGTTTACCGGCCACTTTTTCGAGCCTAGAGAAAAATTGTCCTAAGTCAAAATTCTCTTTAGTAAACAAATCATTAATATGTATATATGTTACCATAGATTTTCCACGTTTGATATAACATCTTCCGGGGGAAATCTTTAGTTTATAGTATTTTCTGACGTCAGTGTTTGTTAAAGGTACATATATACTGGGCTTATCATTATTTTTATTTTTATGCTGTTCATTTAGTGTATTACTATTCTTTTCTTTTGTATTGGTCATCGATCTAGTCATGACTTTTAATATAGAACAAATTTTATTATTCATGTCTTTTAGGTCATTTATTGTAATTCGCGATAAAGCGTCGGCAACATAGTTATCTTTTCCCCTAAGATATTCTACTGTAAAGTTATATTCTTCCAAATCGAGTCTAATTCTTGTTAACTTGGAGCTTGGGTTTTTCATTGAAAATAAATAAGAAAAAGGTCTATGATCAGTACGGACAAGAAAATGTTTTCCATATATATATGGTCTGAAGTGGGTAATTGCCCAATGAATTGCAGTTAATTCTTGCTCAATGGTTGATTTGTTACTTTCTCCCTTTGTGAATGTCTTTGATGCATAGGCAATAGGTAAATGTTTACCATCATATTCCTGTGTCAAAACCGCACCACAAGCGTACTTACTTGCATCTGTTGTTATACAAAATTCCTTAGTAAAATCAGGATATTGGAGTAAAGTAGGACTCATTAGTGCTCTCTTAAGATATTTAAACGCAAAATCACAGTCTTTTGTCCATTCAAATGGTGTATTTTTCTTGGATAATTTTGTTAAATGTCTGGAGTGTTCAGAAAAATTTTTAATGAATCTTCGATAGTAATTACAAAATGCTACGAATCTCTTTGCACTGTCTGCGTTAGTTGGTGTTGGATAGTTTTCAATGATTGAATATTTACTATCGTCTGGTAATATTCCTTTATCTGTACATTTGTGACCAAGGTATGTTACTTCTCTCATGAAGAATGAACATTTTTCAGGATGTAATTTAAGATTGTACTTTCGACATAGATCGAAAACGTTTTTCAAATTCAAATTTTCGGAGCATCCCAGTATGACTAAGTCATCCATATATAGAAAAGCTTGGTCTGGTTTTAAACCACTGAAAGCAAGTGTCATCATTCGTTGAAAAGAATTGGGTGCTATTTTTAAACCATAAGGTAATCTAGTAAATCTGTATGAACCATTGTTGGTTGAAAAAGCTGTTAAGTCTCTAGAGTTTTTTTCTAAACTGATCTGGTGAAAGCCTGACATTAAGTCTAAACAGGAAAAATATTTTGCTTTACCTAGTTGGTCTAATATATCATCAATTCTAGGTAATGGGAATTTATCTGCAATTAATTTTTTATTTATTTGTCTGTAATCTATGACAAGTCTCCCTCTTTTTTGGTCAGAGTTAGGAAGTGATTTCTTTGGTACTAACAAGACTGGACTGTTATATTCAGAATAGGAAGGTTCAATAATTTTATCGTCTATTAATTTTTTCACTTGTTTGTCAATTTCTTCTTTATGTGTATGTGGTATACGATAATTTTTAATATATACTGGTTCTTTATCTTTTACTCTCAATTTTTGTTCATAAAAATTATTAGTTGTTATTGTTTCTGATTCCAAACCGAAAATATCACTATATGTTGAACATAGTTTTGTTAATGTTGTTTTAAATTGTTGTGGAAAATGTTTCTGTAAAATTTTTAATATTTCAGATTTTTTTTAGAGTTTTTGCCTAAATTTTCTTTGATAATTATGTTAATTAATGTTACTTTGTTTGATTTTAGCAATGGTGTTATTAGTGTTTAGAATACGAATAAATGCTTTGTCAGATTTAACTAATGTATTTGGTATAAAAACACCTGGTTCAATTTCTTGATTTGGAATTAATAATTCGTTATTTGAATTGGTAAAATTTACTTGACGTATTACTTCACATCTTGGAGGTATATTAATTTCATTGCAGTTATTCGTAATCGGTATATCTATTGTATGTGGTATATTAAATGGTCTAAGGATAAGGTAATCATTATCTTGGTTGAAATCCAATATAAAGTTATATTTTTTGATAAAATCCATGCCAATGATTCCATCGCATGGTATCGGAAAATTATTATTTACTACCTGGAAGTAATGTGGTATTAAAAATTTTTTAAATTTTAGATCGCAAAATGTATTTCCAATCGATTTGATGTTACCCTGTCCTATTCCACTTAAAGTTGTTGTTTTGTTAGTGTTAATTTGGTTTTGTTTAAAGAATTTTGATTTTATTAATGAAATGTCTGCTCCCGTGTCTACTAAGAGTGAGCGAGGTATCAGTATTGTCTAATTGTATATGTATAAAGAAGCTCAAGTTAAGATTTAGATGGTAAATTTTTACTGATTTGATCCTAGGGGAATTTCGGAGTTTTCCGAATTGTTTTCATTTGATTCTGTTGCTCTTACGTAGTTATTGTTCCTACGATTATTATTAAATCTTTGTCGGGTTCTGTAATAATTGCTATTATTATTATTGTTATTATTATTGTTGTTGTTATTATTTCTACGTGGGTAATTATTTCTTCCACGTGATCGTGTATTATTACCACGGTAACTGTTTCCAGATTTGTATTTTTGTCCATAGTACAAAATAGTATTTTGTTGACCTGTGGCGTCTGTACAACTATTGACAAATTTACTAATAGCATCGTTCATGCTATTGAATTGTCCTGCTTCCATGATAAGCTTAACTTTATCTATGGTGCAGTTCTTAGTTAATGCCTTTACGGCAGTTTGTGTGGAATACTTTGTGGCTAGGTCGCAAGCCAATCCATCTGAAATGTATGCGGTTTCTATGCCTTGGTTAAATTTTCTATTTCACTGCAATAAGCGTTAGCAGTTTTATTGTTTTGTTTTATATTTAAAATTTTTGCTGTTAATACTTCCACAGACTCTCCCTTCACGCTATTTTTTAGTTTGTTTATTATTTCTGATATAGTTGATTCATTGCTGATTATATTTCTTGCAGTTCCCTTTAATTTTGTTTTTATTAGTGATACTGCAACTGCTTCGTGAGTACCCTTTATTGAATCTACTAAGGACAAGGAGTCAATAAAGGATCGTAAATTTTCTGATTTTCCATCAAAGTCTATAATCAGCTTTGATGCTGTGTTCAAAAAGTCCACTACAATTTGAGTCATTTTGGATTCAGTGATAGGCATAGAAATATTAAATATTACACTTTCGTGTATTGAATTTGGTAGTTCGATTTGTATCGATTTTTTATCAGCTAATTTTAAAATTCGGTTTGTTAAATCAAGGAAAAATTCGTCTGCTGCTCTTTGGTGAGCTACTGTTAGTCTATTGTAATAAACATTAAATAAAACTCTTATTTCTTTCTGGCTTTGGAATCATTTTAACTTTGGCAAGCTTCCAGCTGTGGGGATAATACTCTAGTCGTAAAATGGCATTAAAAATGAATAACATGATTCTTAATGCAATACTAGGCAATTTTATTAGCATTTGGTTACTAATTCCATCAATACCCGGTGCTTTCTTCGGGTTGAGTTCAGCAATTAGATTTTGTACATCACACATTTTAAATTTTATGGGTCGAGGGGGTAGCGCAACTACACTCGGGAAATCAACAACACCAGTACATGTGTTTGGGGTAAATACGGATTTTAAATGCTTTGCAAACAAGTTACCTTTTTCAATATCACTCCTGGCCCAAACTCCGGTAGAAGTGCGCAGAGGTGGTTTAAACTCAACGGGTGTTTTAATTTTTTTCGCAGCGCGCCACAAAGAGTAATTAGATGCTGGTGTTACGTCGAGATTTTCCAGATAGTTTTTAAGAGATGCAGTTTTTTCATATGCAAGCAGTTCTTGGAGTCTTTTAGTGCACTCTTTTAATATAATTTTATTTTGGGGTGATCTGTGCTGTTGCCACTCTCTTCTAGCTCTTCTTTTTTCACATACGAGATGTTCAATATCTGTAGAATATATTCTGTTAAACCCAGTCTGCGGATGGGAGGAAGTGGCATGTTCAGCTGCCTGCTTAATGTTTTCGTTAAGATTAGCAATATTAGATTCAATATCGTCATGAGTTCTAAGCTTAATGTTTTCAGTGCAATGAGTACTAAGATATTTTTTGAATCGCAGCCAATTAACACGACTGACCATTTTCACATATGGGTGAGGTAGAGCACTTCTCAGTGGGCTACAGATTGTAACGATCGTGGGAGAGTGATCGGACGATAGATCTAGGGAAGCTTCAACATGAATTAATTCCCTAGAAATATTTTTCATGACGCCAAAATCTATAACATCCGGAATTTTATGTATGTCAGTAGGCCAGTAAGTGGGCTCTCCACTCGAAATGACGTCCAAGCCTATTTTTGAAATTGTGTTGAACAACGATCGTCCTCTAGGTGTGATAAGACGCGAACCCCAGAAAGTATGTTTTGCATTATAGTCTCCAGCTGCTATGAAACAAGGGCCAAGAGATTTGTAAAAATCCTCGTATTTATCCTCAGTAATTGCGAATCTAGGAGGAGAGTAAATAGATGATATGACAAAATTTGTGCAAAAATTTTCGATACAAATATTCGTTGCTTGTAGATGTTCTTCACAAATGTTGTCAAGAATATAATGCTTGAGTCTTGACTTTATTAAAATTGCTGATCCCCCGCAAGCTCTTCGTCTTGGGTCCTTTGAATCATATAAAATGTAGCCATTAATAATAAATAGACTTCTCGAAGTCAAATGTGTCTCAGAGACCACCATTATATTAATATTTTTTTCCGTAAGGAAGTGCTCAAGTTCATTTTTATGTTGGCGAATGCCGTTTGCGTTCCAGAAACATATCTTTAACGTGTTCATGGCTTGTTAACTAATGCTTGAAGCAGTGTAGACTGCATTCGTAGCATTTCTTGCATCATGCTAGTCATATTTGTTGTAAAATTATTTATAGTCAGCACTAGATTTTCAATAGTAGCTTCAAGGCGACTAAAATTAAAGCTTGAGTTTGCATTCGTTGAATTATTTTGAGGCGGAATATTTTGTGTGGGAATATAACTAGTCTTAGCTGCATCGGCATACGATACACGTGAAGTGACAGGTTGGCTCATTTGAGCAAAAGTGGCGGAGTAAGCGTTTGCTGTTTGTGCTGGAGCTAATTTAGGTTTTTGCCCCATAGTCTGTTTAACGAAAGAATAGACGGGACATCCTCTGTAGTTAGCGGTGTGATTACCTCCACAATTACTACATTTTTTTTCTGCTAGATCTTTAGGCTTGGTACAACCAGCAGTACCGTGCAATTCACCGCAGATAACACAAACTGAAGGTAACTTGCAGTAAGTTTTTGTGTGACCATATTCTTGACAATTATGGCACTGTACGGGTCCAGAACGCTTGTGTGGTTCTTCAACTGTTATTTTTCGATATAAGAGATATTTCAAATTATAAATTGGATGAGTCTCGCTTTTTTTCAATTTTATATCGTTTGGCTCAAGTTCGACGCGAAATAGAGGCTGAGGAATCTTCTCCCTATTTATTATGTTAGATACATTTTTTACCTTAAATCCCTGGAGGACGAGTGCATCTTTTATTTCTTCGGGAGCAACATAGGAATCGATGCCCTTCAATACGATCTGCATGCCTTTAGCACTTTTAAGTTGATATGTGTAGAAACTTTTCTTACTTTTTTCAAATTCAGTAATCAGTTTGCGAAAATCTTTTTCTTCATAAATTTGAATTTTGGTTTCATCAATGTTTCCACGTTTTATTGGAACGATGTGAAATTTATTCTCACCAATGACTGAAATTAAATTTTTTATAATAGCGTTTGAATTTTTTTCTCTCAAATAGATAGGTGGCGGCTTAAATGTTTTGTTCGTAGATACATCGGGTTCGTTGTTGTCAACTTGTAATATTTGAAAACGATTTTGGCGGTTAATAGAGGATGCGCTGTTATCCCTAGACATTTTTGGAGCAGATGAAATTTTCGAAGACTTTGGGCTTCGTCCGCGGTTTACCACTGTAATATATCTGTCCATTCCCACTTGGACCTTGGGTTTTGGGCTGCTCTTAACTTCAGTAAAAACTTGGTTAAGTGATGACCACGAGCCCGAAGCGGATGATATCGCTGAGTTAAATGTAGAAGTACTAGGCAACGGTAATGTTAACGAATCACTAGTTGGCATTGGACAAAGCGAAGTTGATCGCTGATGAAAAAGTGGCCTCGCCGTTAAAAAAAGGCTACTATCTGATTTCTTATTTAATTTGTTATCATTAAGAGCTTCAGAGCTCTCAGTAAGTCTATTATCAGATTTTTTATTTTTATTATTTTCATTAAGAGCTTCAGAGCTCACAGTAACATAGGCATTTCTGCCATTCGAACTCACTTCAAAGTTATTTGTTTTTGAGGTACTCATATAGAGTATTCCTCAAGGGCACTTTGTTTGTTTGTTGTTGTTTTTGTTTACGGTTTTTTTATTTTTGTTATTTATAACTATGTAAAAAAATATTAGCAACGCAAATGAAGCTTAATTTGTCAAAAACAATATGTATTCCGAATATTTTTTTCGTTTGATTTTTTTTGTTTAGTATGAAATAAAAACTCCGCTAAATCGACTGTTCACTATGAATGTACAACGAGAACTGAGTGCATTATGATGCAGCCTTTGATCAGACTGGCGAGTGTCAAATAGCATCTGCACAAAATACATATTTACGTTGCAGTCTGTCAAATGCATTTATCTAACACTTCATGCAGCGGTATTTGCCCGATTGCATGAGTGTCAAATGTCCAGTGCACAAAAATAATTTCAATGCCTTTGGATGTTATGTATGTTGCGGTCAAGTTGACTTTAAATGTTTACTACGCAATGTTAGTCGTAGTGATAGTTAAAACACGCTACAGTGGGCTCCCCACTCGAAATGACGTCCAAGCCCATTTTTGAAATTGTGTTGAACAACGCTCGTCCTCTAGGTGTGATAAGACGCTTACCCCAGAAAGTATATTTTGCATTATAGTCTCCAGCTGCTACGAAACAAGGGCCAAAAGATTTGTAGAAATCCTCGTATTGATCCTCAGTAATTGCGAATCTAGGAGGGGAGTAAATTGATGATATGACAAAACTTGTGCAACAATTTTCGATACAAATATTCGTTGCTTGTAGATGTTCTTCACAAATGTTGTCAAGAATATAATGCTTGAGTCTTGACTTTATTAAAATTGCTGATCCCCCGCAAGCTCTTCCTCTTGGGTCCTTTGAATCATATAAAATGTAGCCATTAATAATAAATAGACTTCTCGAAGTCAAATGTGTCTCAGAAACCAACATTATATCAATATTTTTTTCCGTGAGGAAGTGCTCAAGTTCATTTTTATGTTGGCGAATGCCGTTTGCGTTCCAGAAACTTATCTTTTACGTGTTCATGGCTTGTTAACTAATGCTTGAAGCAGTGTAGACTGCATTCGTAGCATTTCTTGCATCATGCTAGTCATATTTGTTGTAAAATTATTTATAGTCAGCACTAGATTCTCAATAGTAGCTTCAAGGCAACTAAAATTAAAGCTTGAGTTTGCATTCGTTGAATTATTTTGAGGCGGAATATTTTGTGTGGGAATATAACTAGTCTTAGCTGCATCGGCATACGATACACGTGAAGTGACAGGTTGGCTCATTTGAGCAAAAGTGGCGGAGTAAGCGTTTGCTGTTTGTGCTGGAGCTAATTTAGGTTTTTGCGCCATAGTCTGTTTAACGAAAGATTAGACAGGACATCCTCTGTAGTTAGCGGTGTGATTACCTCCACAAATACTACATTTTTTTTCTGCTAGATCTTTAGGCTTAGTACAACCAGCAGTACCGTGCAATTCACCGCAGATAACACAAACTGAAGGTAACTTGCAGTAAGTTTTTGTGTGACCATATTCTTGACAATTATGGCACTGTACGGGTCCAGAACGCTTGTGTGGTTCTTCAACTGTTATTTTTCGATATAAGAACAAAGTTATTTGTTTTTGAGGTACTCATATAGAGTATTCCTCAAGGGCACTTTTGTTTGTTTGTTTGTTTTTTTATTAGGGTTTTTTTGTTTTTGTTAATTATGACTATGTAAAAAATATTAGCAATGCAAATAAAGCTAACAATAACAATATGTATTCCGAATATTTTTTCGTACAATTTTTTTTTTGTTTAGTATGAAATAACAACTCCGCTAAATTGACTGTTCACTATGAATGTACAACGAGAAGTGAAGAAAAAAATCAACAAAATTAAAATACATCAAAACGAAAAAAATGCAAAAACTATATTTTATGTAGCCTAAAGTTCGTATTTAATTACATATTTCGTGTCCGTATGGAACCGCACTTCACTGAATTTATTTCTAGTTGGTAACTTACCTAAGCTTTTTTTTTTGCAAAAAGTTAATTCTCTACCTTATAATACATTATTAATTTTTATGAACGTAGCCCTACCTCCCTAACTTCACAATCGGTGCTTTGAGATTTTTCCAGTTCTTAACTCTCCCCTTAACGATATACTGATTTTATATTTTATATGCTATTTGGATATATTATATGGCCGGCGCTAAGGCGCCGCTGGCCAGGATTCGCAGGTTTATATGCAGAATCCCTTATTTTATTAAAACAATGTGCCGATTTAAGGCATGAAATAATTCTAACTTTATTTTTGACTTATACTGCCTTAAATACTATTTTACAAAAATATTCTTACACAACTAGTAACCTACATAATCATACATTTAATTCATCAAAAACCCTTTTCACTAATTCAGCAGTTTATTGCAATTGCCAAATATTCAAGCTACAAAGTATTTGTTAGTTTATTAATAAAAGTTAGTGTGTCAGTACGATCAATGAAAATTGATCGTTTTGTTCCGTTTGTTTTTTCTTTTAAAAAGCAAAAGAAACAAAAGAAAATAAAAGAGGACAAAAGGTGCGTTCAGACGAGACTACACTACACCCTTACCCTTTTAGTTAAAATTTTACAATTTAGCAAGATTGCAAAATTTTAATTGTTGTTTAGTGCATTAATATGGTTACTGATATAGGTGGAAAATTTTGTATTGCTTAATCTACTGAATATATGTGGGTTTTATATTTTGATTTTACAATTCTTAATTATAAAAAAAAATTTTAAAAGCTTAAATGTACTTTTATGTTATTTATGTTTTACATTATTTCTTAAAACTTACATATGTTAAACAAATTGTTTTTCTTAGTTTTTATACTTTTTTAAAAGATTCTTATGAACTATTTTATTTTTTCCGTTGATATTTAATTCTACATTAACTTTATCTATGCTTACTACCTCGTATGGGCCTTTGTATGGTGCCTCATATTTTTTCCTATTTTCTACCTTTAATAAAACTAAATCTCCTATATTAATTTCTATACTATTTATCTTACTGTATGATTCTAAGCTTCTATTCCTTTTTGTTACTTCTATAATGCTTCTAGCATTGTTTATTGAATTTCTTAGCCTTATTTTTAATTCCTTAGCATAATTGTCCAAGTCATATACTCTATTATTATTCATC
Organism: Tachina fera; assembly: GCA_905220375.1. Lineage (NCBI taxonomy): Eukaryota > Metazoa > Arthropoda > Insecta > Diptera > Tachinidae > Tachina > Tachina fera. Next base: position 114,916,471 of record LR999963.1, read on the forward strand.
ACGTTTTCACCTGGGAGTTCTGGTATTTTACCAAAAATTAATTCGAATGGTGAGTAATTAGTGTCTACGTGAGGTATAATATTATATGCAAAAGTATAATATGGTATCCACTCATGCCAATTGTCATCGTTAACGAAAGATAAAAAGTATTCATTTAATACCCTATGGTTTCTCTCTACTGTGCCTAAGGTTTCATGATGATATGGTGTTGAAAATTTTTGTTCTATTTTTAATAACGTACAAATTTCCTTCATTAGTTCGTTTACAAATTCAGTACCTCTGTCTGACTTTAAAACCTTGAAAATACCATATTTTAATATCAAATTTTCGATTACACATTTAGCTATTGATTTTGCTTCCTTATTCTCCATCGGTGCTGCTATTACATATTTAGTCAATTCGCATTGCATTGTTAGTATATATCTGTTATTTTCGGACGGTCTTAATGGTCCGACTGTGTCAATTACTATAGTTTCAAAACTGTTATTTGGCGTGTCTGTGAGACATAACGGTTCTCTTGTATGCCTTATTTGTTTATTTCTCTGACACAAATCACATTTCGAAACGTATTCTTTTACCATTTTGTACATATTTTTCCATATGTATCTTTGTTTTAATTTTATTAATGTTTTCCTTATTCCAAAATGTCCTCCGCATGGTGTGTTGTGATACAATTTAATTAATTCGTATTTTTTGTTGCTATCTTTTATTATTTGAGGATTACTATATAACATTATTGTGACGTCACTTTCTTTACATTTATTTATTTTTTCTTTAAGTTTTTCAATGGATATCCTTTTAAATATTTCGTCGCTCTTTTCTAGTGCGAACTTATCATATTCCGTTCTGCCTAAAACAGAAAGTAGTTTCTCCATCACATTATCTAGATAATCGGGATTTTGGCTACATCTGACGCGCGTTTCATTTAGAACAGAATCATTTTCAATTTTAATTTCTTTTCCTAGTTTTTCAAATATAAATTTTAATTTTCTAGCTAGCTTTATATCATTAATGGATGTACAGTCCCAAATTTTGAGTTGGCCAAACTCATTAAGATCTGTAACACCATCTTGTTTGGATCCATATATTTTATCTTCTTTATTTTTCATATTTTCCTCATTATTTGTTATACTTTTATTTTTCATATTTTCCTCATTATTTCTTATATCTCCTTTATCTTTTTCTTGTTGTATCACTTTCTTGTTCATACTTCTAGTTATCACTAGTGATCTTTTAATTGTTTCATCATTTTTTTCAGGAATCATTGTCCTTAATGTGTCAGAATCTATCTTTATTCTTGACAATGCATTACCGAATTGTTTGTTAACTTGCATTCGTTTTCCAATTCCAGAGCAAGCTCTGTAGCACTTTGCAAATTATTTGGTCTGGCTGCGTATATTGTTGTCTTGAAATTTTCATTTAGACCCTTTTTAAATGTATCCAAAGCCAATTTATTGTTTAATCGCATTATGACATTCTTTTCTGGTTCCGTTGCATTATTCCCTAATTCGTCTATTCCTAGTTTATTCAATTTGTCTATAATTGCAGTAATTTTATCCCTAAACAAACTTACCGACATTGTCCTTTGAAAAAGTGTGTTCAATTTACCTTGTAATTCTGGAATTGTCTCCCTACTTTTGTATCTGTCTTGTAATAGTCTTTTTAGTGTTTCAAAATTTTCTGGTTTTGAATAACTTCCCAATGCTGTTCTAACGTTTGATGACAATTTAGCGTGATATACATATTGTAAAAAATCAGTTTTGCCCTCGGTTGACAAATTTTTATTAATTATTTCCGCTGTTATTAAAAAGCTATCTAATTCCATATAGTTGCCATCGAATAGTGGAAGTGTTTTCGATGCAGTTTCCAGATTAAACGCTGCCATTTTAGAATCTGTTACCAGTATGTCCTGTTTCTTCGTACAATTATATGTTACCTCTTCGTGTATTGAATCAGGTAATTCTATTTCTAAGTTTTTCTTTATTGCTAATTTATAAAGTCTACTTTTCAAATCTAAGAAAAATGCATCAGCCGCTGATTTTTGTGCTGAAGTTAATCTCTGATAATTTACGTTAAAAATAATTCGTACTTCCTCTAACTTTTTCAATAAATTTTGAATATGTAATTCTAAAGTTTCCTCTCTAATAGGTCTGTCTATATTTATGCATTTATGCGAACGATCAAAATCTTCTTTAATTAGTCTGATCTTTGTAATTATTGCTTGCCAATCCATTTATTTTTACTATCATTATACAAAAGTTTACAGTGCTTTAAAGTAATAGATTGAAATATTATATTGTAACCGTATCTGTATTATTTCTATTTTGATTATATTTAAGTACATACTTTTTGAAATACTTATTTATTTTAAATGCTATAAACAATATTATAATTACTATAACTAAAGTTATTATATATTCAGGGATTACTTGTTTGCTGTTTTCGGCGTTGCCGTTATTAACAATGTTTTCCTGAATTTCTACTTTACTCTGGGGCTTTCCCATGTCTTTATTGTTATATCCCCAAATTGGGCCTACCATCTAAATGTAAAAAATTTGTTTTTTTTCATTTATTTTTATTTTGATTTTCATAGTATGTAGATAACTCTTTCTCTATTTTTTCTATTTGCACCCAAATATCTGTTGCTATTGTCCAATGTGGTGGTGGGTTTGCATTTATTGTTTGCTGTAATGTAGCCAAATTTCTTCGTAGTAGTGTGGCTTCCTACGTTTTATCACGACTTTGGGTATCTGTATTAACGCTTCTTCTTTTCTTTTGAGCAATCTGGCTTTGTATTCATTTATTGTTAATTTTTTCGGTCCCTGTTCGGTGATTTTTGCTGCTACGTACTTCGGGATTTCTACATCGGATTTCCCATCTGGTGTATATTCTTCCATTTAAAATTTTTCAAATGCCTGGTTTGGCAGGATAATTAAATTTTTCAGGATTAAATTTTGTAGGATATTAATTTATTTTGCAGGATCTTAATTTTGCAGGATCTTGGTTTGGCAGGATCTTAGTTTTGCAGGATCTTGGTTTGGCAGGATCTTAGTTTTGCAGGATCTTGGTTTGGCAGGATCTTAGTTTTGCAGGATCGCCATATACTGATTTTATATTTTATATGCTATTTGGATATATTATATGGCCGGCGCTAAGGCGCCGCTGGCCAGGATTCGCAGGTTTATATGCAGAATCCCTTATTTTATTAAAACAATGTGCCGATTTAAGGCATGAAATAATTCTAACTTTATTTTTGACTTATACGGCCTTAAATACTATTTTACAAAAATATTCTTACACAACTAGTAACCTACATAATCATACATTTAATTCATCAAAAACCCTTTTCACTAATTCAGCAGTTTATTGCAATTGCCAAATATTCAAGCTACAAAGTATTTGTTAGTTTATTAATAAAAGTTAGTGTGTCAGTACGATCAATGAAAATTGATCGTTTTGTTCCGTTTGTTTTTTCTTTTAAAAAGCAAAAGAAACAAAAGAAAATAAAAGAGGACAAAAGGTGCGTTCAGACGAGACTACACTACAACGAGTTAACACTCCCAAACATTTTAAGCCTACTATTTCATATACATTTGAATATACTACATATTTATAAATTTTTTACTATCCGTTTCCAACGAAACTCGACAATAAAGATAACTACTGGCCAAAGAAAATCTTGAGATTGAAAAAGTGGGTGGTATCACGCCCATTAGAAAATATAATTAAAATTGGCGCTAGTTGGCTTAAATTTGATAAGGAAGTAGCTATAGATTAGGAACTAGCTAAAAAAAATTTAAAACCTGAAAATTATAGCCAAGGACGCAGCCCCGCCGTCCAAAAAGCACAGAATTAAAAAAAATTCAATGCGTTTAACTCAAGCGATTTTATTGTAATTTGGGTTACATGTTGCAATAATACAAGGTTATAAATGTTCTTTAAACAAAATGGGAGTTAAAACCCCACAAAATTTGCATTCCTGTTTAATGTATGTGCTTCGATTTAGCACACTTAAATATACTATTTATGTATTCATTATTACACGTTCCCAGCAAAACTCAACAGGAGAGGTAAACACTCGCCAAATAAAATCTTGAGTTTGAAAAATCGGGCTTGATCACGCAAATAAGAATAAAAATTTAAATTTTCGCTAATGAGGTGAAATTTGATAGACAAGTATTTCTAAGCTAAAAACTAACTAGAAAAATCTTAAAGCCAGCAAAATATACCCATAAGGGCGGGGCTATGCCCATTAAGTGTATAACTAAAACACAAAATTTAAATCGTTGGCGTAAGCAGTTTTATTGAAATTTGGCATACATGTTTTAATAATGAAAGGCTATAAATTTTCTTTTAAAAAAGTGGGCGTTAACATGACAATAAAATTTAAGTCTCTTCTTTCATGTACTTCGGATCAGCAGATTTATACTACTTATGTAGATATTATTATCGGTTTCCATCGAAACTTGACACGTATGATTGGCACTGACTAAATAAATTTTTCTTTTAAGCAAGTGTGCAGGAATACGCTATAAACATGAAGATTTATTTAAATTGTTTTTTTATTTAGTTGCAGCTCTAGGCCGCAGTAATTTTCAGATTAAAATATATACTACTTATGAGAATAAATCTTAACCCTAGATATTGACATACTTATGTTGAAACATACGAACATGTATGCACAAAATAAAGTGAAATTAAATCTATTATTTACTTAAAATTAGTGCACATATTTTCGTGTGGAATCTGGCCGTAATATGATGCTTGTTTTAAAAAACAAATTCATTCTCATGATTGCGAGTGTTTTTGTGCAGCAGGTATGTGTGGCTGTTCAGGTGCCAACAATAAAAAACTCTTTCTTAAATTTGCCGTCGATGCACATTTGTACTTGGCCTTGAATAGTTGTCACTTGTACGACTTCAACATTAGTGAAATATTAGAATCTTTTAATTGTACGTGCAGACGTTGAAAGTAATGCAAACATTAAATAAGATACTGCTACACCTCCACTTTTCGCAAGAATGTTCATATAACGTTAGTTCCATGGACAATTCTTTTACAAATATGTTTAAACAAGAATTAGAATTTATTTTTGTTTTATAAGTATAATATATGTATTATTATTTTATTTATTGCATACTCCGGAGTATCAATATTTATTTATTTATATTATTCCTCTTTTTTTTTTTTTTTTTTTTTTTCTATTACTTATGATACAACTTAATTCTATTTTTGTAAACTATTTGTTCTTTATTAGTTTTCTTATCTACTATTGTTACATTATGTCTTATATCTATGTTTTTAATTTCGTATGGACCTTTATAGTTAGGCTCCACCTTATGCCCTGTTTCATTCTTGAGTAAAACTAAATCTCCTATATTTAAATTGTAATCCTTAACATTCTTATCGTAATCTTCTTTTTGCTTAATTTTATTCTTATCTAGTAATTGTTGGGCCCTCTTATATGCTATTTCTAACCTAAATTTTGCTTCTTTGGCGTAGTCATCTATATTATATAAAGGAGAAATTCTATCCACTTCAGTGAATTGATGAAATTTATTTGGAAGTTTTGAAAAAACTAATTCATAAGGACAGTAATTATGAACTGTTGAAGGTGTTGTATTAAAGCAATATGTAAAGTATTATAACCATTCGTCCCAGTCAGTTTTGTCTACTGAAATGTTAGAGCGTACGTATTCGTTAAAGGTTCTATGGCTTCTTTCCACTGTTCCTAATGTTTGATGGTGGTAAGCTGTTGAGTTTAGTTTTTCAATTTTCATTAAGTTACAAATTTCTGCTAAAATAGAATTCTTATACTCTGTTCCCATGTCCGAAATGAACGTCTTCATCGGACCATAGGTGAGTATGAAATTTTCAAAAATTGCTTTAGCAATTGTTTTGGCACTTTTGTCTCTAATCGGTATTGTTACCAAATACTTAGTTAAATCACATATTAGTCTGATCGCATATTTGTTTTCTTTCAATGATTTTGGAAATGGTCCAATAGTATCCACATAAACCGTATCAAAGGCCTTATCAGGTGTCTGTGTGATAATCATTGGACTTTTTATGTGTTTTGTTGTTTTGGAAGTTTGGCAATTATGACATGATTTTACGTATTTACATATGTCTTTTGACATATTTTTTCAATAAAAATATTTCTTAATTTTTTCTATTGTTCTATATATTCCGCAATATCCTCCTTCTATGGGATCATCGTGATATTTCAGCATAAGTTCGAGAATTGCCTTGGCATTCTTACTATCAATTTGGGTCACCTCATTTAGTAGCGCTGCTTTAATTGTATTCAATATTTTATTGCCCATAACTTTAAATTCATTTATAGAGATAAATTCGAAAATTTTCTTACTAGGTGCCACTTGTAATTTATTAATGTTAATTATGTTTACCGGCCACATATTCGAGCCTAGAGAGAAATTGTCCTAAGTCAAAGTTCCCTTTAGTAAACAAATCATTTATTTGTATATATGGTACTATAGATTTTCCTTGTTTTATATAACATGTTCCGGGGGAAATCTTTAGTTTATTATATTTTCTGACATCAGTGTTATTTAATGGTACATATATACTGGGCTTATAATCATTATTATTTTTATTAATATTATGCTGTTTGGGATGTGAATTACTATTTAATTTGAAATTTATTTGCTGGTGGTTCAGCTTGGTCTATATGCATTTCATTGTTGCTGTAACCAATCATCAGTAGACTTCAACCACACATTTTGAACAGTCACAAACCTCTTATCTTATGCATAGTCTTTCAAGAACTATTTGAGAATTCACAAATAATAATATTTTTGAAAATCACAACAGAAAAATAAGCATATTAGGCTTAGAAACTCATACAAAACCCAGCAAATAATTTAGATTCGCAATAACTGAGGATCAATTCGAGGAATTCTACAAATCTCTTGGCCCTTGTTTTGTAGCAGCTGGGGACTACAATGCAAAACATACGTTCTGGGGTTCGCGTCTTATTACATCTAGAGGTCGGGCATTGTTCAACACAATTTCAAAAATGGGCTTGGACGTCATTTCAAGTGGGGAGCCCACTTACTGGCCAACGGACATACAAAAAATTCCGGATGTTATAGATTTTGGAGTAACGAAAAATATCGGTAGGGAATTAATTCATGTTGAAGCTTCTGTTGATCTCTCCTCCGATCACTCTCCCACGATTGTTACAATTTGTAGCCCACTAAGAAGTGACTTCCCTGTCCCATACGTAAAGATGATCAACCGTGTTAATTGGCTGGGGTCCAAAAAATACCTCAGTAGCCATTGTACGGAAAATATTAACCTAAGAACACCAGGTGATATTGAATCTAACATTGAAAATCTTAACGAAAATATTAAACAGGCTGCTGAACATGCTACTACTTCCCATCCGCAGACTGGGTTTAATAGGATTTATTCTACAGACATTGAACGTCTTTTACGTGAAAAAAGGACAGCTAGAAGGGAATGGCAACAGCACAGATCACCCCAAAATAAAATTAGATTTAAAGAGTGCACTAGACGACTCCAAGAGCTGCTGGCATATGAAAAAACTGTATGTCTTAAAAATTATCTGGAAAATCTTGATGCCACACCTGCATCTAATTACTCCTTGTGGCGAGCTGCTAGAAAGCTAAAAACACCTGTTGAATATAGACCACCTCTGCGCACTTCTACCGGAGGTTGGGCCAGAAGCGATACTGAAAAAGGTAACATATTTGTTGAGCATTTAAAATCCGTATTTACCCCAAATACATGTACTGGTGTTGTTGATTTCCCGAGTGTGGTTGCGCTACCCCCTCGACCCATAAAATTTAAGACGCGTGATGTTCAGAAACTAATTGCTGAACTCAACCCGAAGAAAGCTCCAGGTATTGATGGAATAAGTAACAATATGCTGAAAAACTTGCCCCATATTGCAATTAGAATCCTGTTATTTATTTTTAACGCCATTTTACGACTGGAGTATTATACACAAAGCTGGAAGTTTGCGAAGGTCAAAATGATTCCAAAGCCGGGCAAAGACCTTACCAAGGCTGAGTCATACAGGCCAATAAGTCTGCTATCAACAATGTCAAAACTCTTCGAAAAGCTGCTCATGACAAAATTGTCCCCAATTTTAACTGATAGTGGGTGCATCCCAGACCATCAATTTGGTTTTAGAAGTCAGCATAGCACCATTGAACAAACTCATAGATTGGTGCAATTTATAAGAAGAACTTTTGAAGAAAAAATGTATTGTTCTGCCCTGTTTATTGACGTTTCTCAGGCCTTTGATAAAGTGTGGCATGAAGGCCTTATTTTAAAATTAAAATCATATTTACCAATAAATTTTCTGAATTTATTAGAAAGCTACATAACTACCCGAAAGTTTACGATTGTGGAAGGAGAATTCATGAGTCTGCCCCAATCTATATCATCCGGTGTGCCACAGGGGAGCATACTGGGGCCAGTTTTGTATTTGATTTATACTTGTGATATGCCTGTGAGCAGCAATATCCATACATCTACGTTTGCCGATGATACAGCGTGCCTTAGTATGCACAAAAACCCGCACGAGGCGTCCCGATATCTTCAAGAACATATTACACAGTTAGAAATCTGGTTGAACTTATGGAGAATTAAAGTCAATGAACAAAAGTGTGTCCATACAACGTTTACCCTAAGAAGAGATACTTGTTCCCCCATTCGAATCAACAATCAAAATATTCCTCAGCATTCCCAAGCGAAATACCTTGGTATACACCTTGATCGAAGACTTACATGGAAACATCATATTGACTTTAAGCTAACTCAGATGAAACTTAAGTTATCTCAAATTCGTTGGTTGATTGGCAGAAATTCAACACTTAGTCTGGACTGCAAACTTTTAATATAAAAGTCGCTTTTGAAGCCAATATGGTGTTACGGTATCCAGTTATGGGGCACTGCTTCAGCTTCCAATGTAGAGAGAATTCAACGAAGACAAAACAAAATTTTAAGGTTAATAACATCTGCTCCATGGTATATTAAGAATTCAAATTTGCATCGTGATTTAAAAATGCCACTAGTGACTGAAGAAATTGCAAGATACGCAGGCAAATACTTAACAAAACTCGAGTCACATCCTAATCCGCTTGCTCGTAATATTTTGAATTTTAATGGTCACATCCGCCTAAAAAAGAGGGACACAAGGGCTCTTATACTCAACACTCTAGATGGGAATGCTTGAAAATACATGTAATTTTCCTTTTTGATTATCACTACTTTGTATTATTTAAATTATCACTAAGTTTTGGCCGACACTGGTCGGGCTAAATAATTATATTTTAGCTTTAAGATTTGATCACTTATTGTTAGTTCATTTTTGAAGATACAATAAATAAATATATGTATTAAAAAAAAAAAAAAAAAAAAAAATTTGTAATTGAACGCAGAAACATAAGTTGAGATTTAAATTGTAGACATGTTTATTTATTGGATTTCTCTTAGGGGAACATCTAGGTTTTCCGAATCAATTTCGTTTGATTCTATTGCTCTGACGTGACGTCTGTTTCTACTGTTATTGTTTTGTCTCTGACTAACTACAGTGTTGCTATTATTTCTGTTCTTATAGCTGTTATAGTTGTTGTTACTATTATTGTTGCTATTATTTCTTGGGAAGTTGCTTCTTCCACGGAATCTTGTGTAATTACCTCGGAAGTTATTATTCCGAGTGTTTTGACGTTGCTTGTAGTATAGTATAGAATTTTGTTGTCCAGTTGCTTCTGTGCAACTGTTGACAAATTCACCAATGGTATTGAATTGTGCTGCTTCCATGATAAGTTTTACTTTATCGATGGTGCAGTTTTTGGTGATAGCTTTTACTGCCACTTGTGTGGAGTATTTAGTTGCTAATTCACATGGTATCCCGTCTGTAATGTACGTACTTTCGAGGGATTTTGCAAGATTCTCAATTTCTGCACAATATGTATTTGCAGTTTTATTATTCCGTTTTATATTTTTGCCGTTATTACTTCTTCTGATTCACCCTTTACTGTATTTTGTAACTTATTTATAATTTCGGAGATAGTTGATTCAGTGTTTATTAGATTTCTTGCGTTTCCTTTGAGTTTTGTTTTAATTAATGAAACTGCAGTTGTTTCATGTGAGCCTTTAATAGATTCAACCAGTGATAGTGAGTCTATAAATGAACGCAAGTTTTCAGATTTGCCATCGAAGTCTGTAATTAACTTCGAAGCTGTATTGAGAAATTATACGACTGTTTGGCTCATTTCGTAACAGTTTTCATCATCTTTAGGGGGAAAAATTATTTTTATATCAGTTTGTTCATGTATTCTTGCTGGCAATCCAATTTGTATGTTCTTTTTGTCTGCTTGTTTTAGTATTTTGTTCCTAATATCATAAAAAAATGCGTCTGCTGCAGTCTTGTGTGTAGATGTTAGTCGCGCATAATTAGTATTTAGGATCACCCTTGTTTTTTCTAAGCAATCTAAAAGAATTTTAAAATGTTTATTTGGGGTGTCATGTTTTATTGATCTGTCTATACTAAGACATTTATATGATTTTTCAAATTCTGTTTTAATATTTCTACATTTACTGAGGATAGTTTGACAATCCATTCAGACTTAAACTTTATCTAAATCATTTGCCCTACTAATGTACTGCTATTATGTGCTATCTTTTATGTGCTAAGTAAATTTTAAGTAGTAGATTAAGAGCTGTTATTATTGTAAGGATTAATATAAGTAGCCATATATAGTTAATTTCTTCCTTGTGGTCAATAATTTCTACGTTATTGACAACATTTGCGTTGGGATGATCTATCTTAGATTCTTTTACTCCCATTATATTGTCCTAAAAAAATTACTAATCTAAATATTTTCTCATTAACAACACTGTTTCTAATTCCACTTTTCGTCTGTTAGTTACATCATCCCTAGTAGGGGTTCCTTCTATTCCTAAATCCTTTCACAGTTCAGTTAAAAATTTTATAGCTTCTTCAATTTCCTCTTCTTCGTATTCTACTGGGTTTTTTGGTCTAGCCTTATTTTTATTGCTATTTCTATTCATTGCGAAAACAAAAATTTCAAACAATAAAGGCCATTTACAAATTATTTTACCAAAGAGTATTTGTTAATATGTACATATGTATATATATTGTAGAATTATTTTTTTTATACCCTTTACCAAAAAATGGTAAAAAGGTATATATAGGTTTGTCATTCCGTTTGTAATTTCTACAATATTAATAAGCGACATATAAAGTATATATATTCTGGATCCTTATGCATAGGGAAGACGAACAAGCGATGTCCGTCTGTCCGTCTGTCTGTACGTGACAGGTTTTCCCAAGCTCCCAGAACAGCTAGACACTTCGTTCTTCGACTGGTGTGTCAGAAATTTTCCGAAAAATTTTGCTATTGAAAATCAGCAAAATCGGGCAGACGGTTTCAGAGCTGGAAAACTCAAACTCTATTTTCCCATAGAAAATAACTACCGAAAACAAGTTTTTATTACTTCTTTTATTAAATTAACTTATTTCATACTTCGGTACGAATAAAATTGGTATTTATAATTAAAAAAAAGTTTTTAAAATTTAACAAAATCAAAAAACGTTTCCAGGGTTGGAAAACTTTAACTTTTTTCCTAATAATTAAACATATTTCATGTTTTAGGAAGAAGGCTATTTTCTCAGGAACGGTAAGAGCTAAGGGTCTGAAATTTGGACAGTGTATGTACAGGGTGGCCCAGAAAGACCGAAGTGGTGTAAATTCCTTATAACTTTTTATTTAAGACATATTTTTTTAATTTTTTGTTTTTTAAATACAGTAAATTTATAGGGAATATTTTTAGATTAGTTGCTAAAAATGATATCCCGCAAGTGGATGCCATTTTCTGCATCGCACAAATGATCTCTTTTCAACACATTTTCCATGACCTTTCGCAAAACTTCCGGTGTTATGTTGTTAATTTCGTCTGGAATATTGGTTTTTAATTCCTCAATAGTCCTAGGCTTATTAACATAAACTTTCCCTTTTAAATAACTCCAAAGGAAACAGTCTGGAGCGGTTAAATCCGGGGAACGCGGAGGCCAATTAAAATTGCTTCTACGCGAATTTATTCTTTCCCCAAAGATGTCGCGTAAAATAGCCATTGTGGCCCTCGGAGTGTGCGCTGTGGCTCCATCCTGTTGGAACCATATTTGCGGATGGTATTCCACGGCTGGCCTTACAAAATTTTCCAACATGGCCCGATATCGATCACCATTGATGGAAATGGCGACATCTCTTTCATTTTCCAAAAAATATGGGCCAATGATCCTTTCTGAAGAAACACCGCACCAAACAGTACACTTAACTGGGTGTAATTGTCGTTGATGAAGTACTCTCGGGTTTTCCTTAGCCCATATCCTAAAGTTTTGCTTGTTAACAAACCCATTTAATTGGAAATAGGCTTCGTCACTCATAAATAAGTTATGAATAATGGAAATGGAAAGAGCACATTTGTGCGAAGCAGAAAATGGCCACCACTTGCGGGATACAATTTTTAATAACTAATCTAAAAATATTCCCTATAAATTTACTGTATTTAAAAAACAAAAAATTAAAAAAATATGTCTTAAATAAAAAGTTATAAGGAATTCACACCACTTCGGTCTTTCTGGGCCACCCTGTAGAACTTTGGTCGCTACAACACAAAATATATAAAAGCTAAAAATTAAAGGGTGTACCAAAATGAGTGACGAAAACTTTTAAAATCCCATGTAATATACATACAATTGTATTTACATATGTTTATTGACACTTGAAATTTGTAAAATTAGTGTATTTTTATATCCTTTACTAAAAAATGGTAAAAGGGTATATATAGGTTTGTCATTCCGTTTGTAATTTCTACAATATTAATAAGCGACATATAAAGTATATATATTCTGGATCCTTATGCATAGGGAAGACGAATAAGCGATGTCCGTCTGTCCGTCTGTCTGTACGTGATATCGGTTTTCCCAAGCTCCCAGAACAGCTAGAGGCTTCCTTCATAGACTGGTGTGTCAGAAATATACCGAAAAATTTTCCTATTGAAAATCAGCAAAATCGGGCGGACGGTTTCAGAGCTGGAAAACTCAAACTCAATTTTCCCATAGAAAATAACTACCGAAAACAAGTTTTTATTACTTTTTTTTTAATTTAACTTATTTTATACTTCGGTATGAATAAAATTGGTATTTATAATTAAAAAAAAAGTTTTTAAAATTTAACAAAATAAAAAAACATTTCCAGGGTTGGAAAACTTTAACTTTTTTCCTAATAATTAAACATATTTCATGTTTTAGGAAGAAGACTATTTTCTCAGGAACGGTAAGAGCTACGGGTCTGAAATTTGGACAGTGTATGTACAACTTTGGTCGCTACAACAACAAATATATAAAAGCTAAAAATTAAAGGGTGTTCCAAAATGAGTGACGAAAACTTTTAAAATCCCATGTAATATACATACAGTTGTATTTACATATGTATATTGACACTTGAAATTTTTAAAATTAGCCTATATAAGGCTACAACAATTAACACAAAAATTAAAAAAATTTAAATTAAAAGGTGGTCCATCAGTTAATGAAATTTTGACTATGTAATTTTGACAAATTGCTATATCTTGGAAACTGTGAGAGTTAAACTCTTGAAATTTTTAAAAACGGACAAACTAAAAAATCCGAAAATTATAAAATCTCCAAAAATTTTAAAAAATCGCCATAACGAAAAAAATCGCCAAAATTAAAAAAAAAGCTAAAATTAAAAAATACGGAAAAAACCGCAAAAATCGCAAAAACAAAATATATGCTTATATGAACAAAAATCACAAAAAATTAAAAAAAATCGCCTAAATGAAAAAAAAATCGCCAAAATCCAAAAAAAAAATCGCCAAAACGAAAATAAATCGCCAAAATTAAAAAAACGCCAAAAACCGAATAAAATCGCCAAAACCAAAAAAAAAATTGCCTATATGAGATAAAATCGCCAAAAATTAAAAAAATCGCTTATATGAAAAAAAATTGGCAAAATCAAAAAAATCGCCAAAATTAAATAAACGCCGAAAACCGAAAAAATCGTCATAACGAGAAAAAAGTGTCAAAACTAAAAAAATTGCCAAAAAGAAATAAGATCGCTAAAAACCGAAAAAATCGCCAAAGCAAAAAAAAATCGCCTAATAAAAAAATGTCAAAATCAAAAAAATTGCCTTAACGAAAAAAAATCGCTAACATTAAAACAAAAGCCAAAAACCGAAAAAAATCGCCAAAACGAGAAAAAAAGTGTCAAAACTAAAAAAATTGCCACAAAAATATAAAAAAAAATTAAATATATGCAAAATAAAAAAATCGCCTAAATGAAAAAAATCGTCAAAATCAATAAAAAAACGCCAAAACCCGAAAAAAATCGCCAAAACCAAAAAAAATTGCCTATATGAAAAAAAGTCGCCAAAACTAAAAAATCAGCAAAATAAAATAAATAGCCAAACTGTAAAAAGCACCAAATTAAACATAATGCCAAAAACCTTAAAATTGTATGAAAGTATGAATTTTTTCACAACATTAATATGTACCTAAATATCTCTGTGCTTATGTATGTATCTCTATACTACATAAACGCACTTTGGTAAAGGGTATATAAGATTTGGCACAGCAGAATATGGCACTCTTACTTGTTTTTTTAACGAAAATAATGCAAGAAATTCTTATATAAGGATGTAGGTATTTATTATAAAATTTTTACATAGAAAGCTTCAAATTGGTATTAAATTTTTTTTGTGATTTTATTTCGGTTTTTACCGAACTTATTTTATCTATGATTTTTTCAGCTCGCCACCCTGAGCGTAAGTTTGTTGGTGCATGAGAGCACGTAGTTCCGTCTTTAATTTGTTTAGTCGGCCACCTCTAGATTTTGTTGTGTTTGGTAAAGGGAATATTGGATATTTTGGCTTTTCTTCCTTCTTCTTTTTCGTCTTTATGGGTTTTGGGCCTATTGATAGAATTTCAGGTTTTTGGCTGGGATCTGCGCCCTCTCGTAGCTGCTTTTCCCAACGGGCCTCAGCTTCCGCTAAATCCCTCAAGATTTCAGTCAAATTTGGGTCTATTTAAGGAAAAACTAGAGATTAAGAACGGCAATCGGTAGAGTCTGCTGGATGATAACGGAATCTACTATTGGAATGTGAAGTGCTGGCAGCGGTACCGCCGTAGTGGGTGTAACACTTAAGGCACCCTTCGATGTTAATGCTGCTGGTATGGCCGCTAGAGGATTTGTAAACAATACACTATTCGAAGTGACAAAAATGTTTTCCTTCTTGACGTGCTGTGACTGTTTTAGCTTCTTTAGTAACATTAGTTTGGTTTCTTCATTGCGCAAATCGTCCCTTAGCTTACTTAGTCCCTTTTCGCGATTCTTCAAATCGGCTGGTGTCAATTCTTTGATGGGCACATAAGGAGGCATTTCATCGTCATCTTGGCGAAAAATAATTGACAGGAATCCAACTTAGCATAAGCTCTGTATGTTGGATCCTATTGTGCTTACTTATTTTTAGATAAAGGATAAGCAGATATGCTATGTATTCCTTTATTCTAAAAAATATGGCAGGATCGCCATATAAACATGAAGATTTATTTAAATTGTTTTTTTATTTAGTTGCAACTCTAGGCCGCAGTAATTTTCGGATTAAAATTAAAATTAAATTACTATAGCTTATATACTACTTATGAGAATAAATCTTAACCCTACATATTGACATACTTATGTTGAAACATACGAACATGTATGCATATAATAAAGTGAAATTAAATCTATTATTTACTTAAAATTAGTGCACATATTTTCGTGATGTGATGCTTGTTTTAAAAAACAAATTCATTCCCACGATTGCGAGTGTTTTTGTGCAGCTGGTATGTGTGGCTGTTCAGGTGCCAACAATAAAAAACTCTTTCTTAAATTTGCCGTCGATGAACATTTGTACTTGGCCATGAATAGTTGTCACTTGTATGACTTCAACATTAGTGAAATATAAGAATATTTTAATTGTACGTGCAGACGTTGAAAGTAATGCAAACATTAAATTAGATACTGCTACAACACCATACAAATCAAATAATAAAATTTGCGCTAGAGAGCTGAAATTTAATACGCCAGTAGGCCAAGATGAGAAATCAACTAGAAAAATTTAAAAATCCAAATATTTAAACCAGGAGTGGCAGGGGCCACGCTAATACTGTGATGAAGTTTTTAACTGAAACTTTAACTTAAAACAAAATCTTGAGTTTAAAAAAGTGACGGAGAGTGGGGGTAACAGCCATGATATTTAATTTAATTTAATGAAATTTTGAAAAAAAAAATTTACTTCGGTAAGTTACCAACTAAAAAATATTTAAAACACAAGCTACTCTATTAAAACTTTACATGCACATTTCAATTATGCTAGCCCTTAATTTTGCATCTTTAAAAGTACTACGTCTAAGCAGACTTTAGAAAACACACTATATTTTACATATTTCTACTCTGATGATGCTTAAAAAATTAAGTACATCAGTCGGTCCTTGTAATGACACAATGGTGCACATATCACACTCTAACCAATTATTGTATGTAGGTCTGCCCTTTTAAACTGACGCAGTCATTATGAATAGAACTATAACATACTAGAAATTTAAAGTTTAATAAGCCTTATTAAGAAAGTCTTTCAAAAAGTAGTCAGATCCTCACAAAAACATAAATGTGAAAAAAGGCCAAGTTCCTTGCCTAAAATTCGGCCCTTAAAAGTAGTGAGATACAAATTTTGACCAAGTTCTTGTTAGGCACAATACCTATCACTGTAATATGACATGTATTATATAAATTTGTAACCGTAAAAGTGTCATATAATTTCTAGATAATATGCTAACTTAATGCATAGCATATTATAGTGATAGGTATTGTGCCAAACAAGAACTGGGTCACAATTTTTATCTCACTACTTTTAATGGCCAAAATTTTGGAGAGGAACGTGTCCTTGTTTCACATTTATGTTTTTGTGAGGATTGAAGAATTACATGAAGCAAATATAATACATTAATAAATAATAAATAATGTTGATAAATTTGTATATTATTTAAACGATACTAGTCGCATAATTTCTTTAAAAAATGCACATAAACTGCTGTCTAATCCTAAATAGTGAGCCGCTTATTTTAAAATTGCCTAGTACTTCATCATTTAAGTCAGCGACATCATCCGCTTAGGGCTCGTGTTCATCAACTAATCAAGTTATCAGCCCAAAAACCAGGGTCCAAATCGGAATGAACATATATATAACTGTGGTAAGGAGTGTACGAAGACCGAATTCTCCTAAAACTTCATCTGCTCCAAAGATATCTAGGGATAACTGCAAATCCTCCACTAATCGTCAAAATCGTTTTTCGGTATTGCAAGACAATAACGACAAGCCTGCTGCATCATCGCTAACGTCTTTTAAGCCACCACCCACCTCTGTATGTATCTGAGAGAAAAAAATTCTAACGCACTTCTTGAAAAACTACTGTCGGTAATAGGTGAGAATACTGTTCAAATCATTCCCATTAAACAAGGAAATATTGACGAAACAAAAATTCAAATATATGAAGAAAACGATTTCCGAAAAAATCTGACAGAATTTGAAAAACATAAAACAAGTTTTTATACATACCAACTTCAGAGTCCTAAAGACCTACAGATAGTATTGAATGGTATAGATTCATATGTTGACCTCGAAAAAGTAAAATGTTCGCTTATCGACAAAGGATTTATTTTAAAAATTTTTATAAATGTAATTAACAGAGAAAAAAGTACCCCAAACCCCTTTCTCGGGTTCAACTGGAGCTGAATAACATACAACTAAAAAATGATGCGTGTTTCTTATGGGAATTGTTACAATTTAAGTTTAAAAGTTTTTTAACACAAGTTATTATTTTACTTATTAAGTAAAATATTTTTTTATTAAAAATACATACATACATTGAAATAGATTATTGAGGGGTTTAGCTGGATCCTATGAGCATTTCACTATTTCTAATGCAGATCATCAGGGAACTTTTACCCAAAGTTTCTTAGAATAACTAAAGTTATTATGTTATAAAATTTCATTTAAACAACAACAAATAACAAAGTTGTAATAAGAACTCAATAATCAACAGATTTTTTATTTTCCTTCTTTACCATTGCTGACTCTTTTAGTTGAAATTGTATTTGTAAGAGTATGTAAAAAGAAAAGAAATGTAAATAACAACAACAGCTATTCAAAAGTAAAGTGTTGTCACACAAGTAGGGTTGTTATCGCTCAATTTATAAAAAGAGGACAGCAGAGGCAATAAACCCGGAAATTTGCTTAAAAAAAAAGTACGACTTCAAAATAAAACAAAAATGATTTTCTTGCAATAATATTACTATCACTAAAATCTTCAAAACATATCGATGGTGTTGCGTAAAACGGGGCAATCACACACAATTTTACATTGAATATTGAATTTTTTACCGAGCCATCAATATGTTTAAATAAAATAGTAATATTTGCAAATATAAACGTATAGAAATAGCACTTCAAATATAATTTAAAATGTTGTTGTTTTTTTTTTACAATTAAAGTTCTTCGCTTGTACTTATCAGGAAAGGTTTATAGCCGAAGAATTCATTAAAAATTAATTTGCCAAAAACCTATTTCTATTACATTTTAGGCACACGTTTTTTTGCATATATGTTTTAAGTGCAGCTGATTATAAATCTAATATTTTTAACGGTAGAACCACCGACTTTAAATAAACTTTCATTGTTTAGTTAAAATGTTTTTTTTATAATTCATTTATTTATTGTATCTTCGAATATGAACTAACAATAAGTATTCAAATCGTAAATCTAAAATATAAGTATTAGGCCTGACCACTGTCGGGCACAAACTTAGTGATAGTTATAAATAATACATAATAGTGATAATCAAAAAAAAAATATATCTATTTTCAAGAAATCCCATCTGGAGTGTTGAGTAAAACAGCCCTTGTGTCCCTCTTTTTTAGGCGGATGTGGCCAGTAAAATTCAAGATGTTACGAGCAAGCGGATTAGGATGTACCTCGAGTTTTGTTAAATATTTGTTTATCTCTCCTGTTAAGTTTCGCTGGGAACGTGTAATAATGAATACATAAATAGTATATTTAAATGTGCTGAATCGAATTACAAACATTAAATAGGAATGCAAATTTTGTGGGGTTTTAACTCCCATTTTGTTTAAAGAACATTTTTAACCTTGTATTATTGCAACATGTAACCCAAATTACAATAAAATCGGTTGAGTTAAACGCATTGGATTTTTTTAATTCTGAGCTTTTCGGACGGCGGGGCTACGTCCTTGGCTATAATTTTCAGGTTTTCAGTTTTTTTGAGCTAGTTCCTAATCTACAGCTACTTCCTTATTAAATTTCAGCTAACTAGCGCAATATTTAAACATATTTTCTAATGGGCGTGTTACTCCCACGTTTCAATCTTATGCTTTTCTTTGGCCAGAAGTTATCTTTTTGTCGAGTTTCGTTGGAAACGGATAGTAATAAATTTATAAATATGTAGTATATTCAAATGTATATGAAATAGTAGGCTTAAAGTATATGGGCGTGTGAACACCCACTTTTTTCAACGTAAATTTATATCCTTGCATCATTGCAACATGAATGCCAAATTTCAATAAAATCGCTTCAGTTAAAGGCCTTGGATTTGTATTTTAAAATCTGAGCCTCATGGGTGCAGCCCCGCCCACCTTGGTAACATATTTGAGTTTTCAGATGTTTCTAGTAATTTGCTAATCTATAACTACTCGTTTATCAAATTTTAGCACAATAGCGCAAATTTTAATTTTTTTATATTATGGGCGTGTTTCCGCCCAATTTTTTTAATCTAAAATTTTTTTGGCTAGTGTTTTTCTTTCCTGTGTAGTTTTGTTGGAAACGGATAATAGTAGTTACATAAATAGTACATTTAAATGTACTGGCTGGAAGTACATAAAATAGGAGGTTTAAATTGCATGGGCGTGCTAACGCCCACTTTTTTTATAAAAATTTATTGCCTTGTATTATTAACAATGTGTGCCAAATTTCAATAAAATTGCTTGAGTTAAACGCTTAAGATATGTGTTTTTAATTCAGAGCTTTATGGTCGTAGCCCCGGACCCTTGGTAAAAATTTTCGAGTTTTCAGATTTTTCTAGTTCATCGCTCACCTAGATCTACTTGTATACCAAATTCCAGATCTGTAGCTATAGCGAAAGTGCTTCATAATATTGATGAGTGTGTCAGTGGTCAATGGTCAGTGGTTAGTGGTCAGTGAGTATGTCTTAAAATATGCACTTTTTGCACCTCCATATCTCTGGAACCTTTCATTGTAAAACTCTCAAACTTTGCGTGTGAGGTCAAATAAGTTTATCCTAGTTATGGTTTAAATTTAATAATTTTACGATTGAGGGGAACATAGGTATGAGGGCCTTAAAAACGAATGGCTTCCTGTAAATATACACACTGCTCGCATTGGCCAGAATTTGGCCTGGCGCACTGCCGTGCGCCTAGATAAAATGTAGCCATTAATTTTGAATACACTTCTTGAAGTCAAATGAGTCTCAGAAACCAACATTATATCAATATTTTTTTCCGTGAGGAAGTGCTGAAGTTCATTTTTATGTTGGCGAATGCCGTTTGCGTTCCAGAAACATATCTTTAACGTGTTCATGGCTTGTTAACTAATGCTTGAAGCAGAGTATTCTGCATTCTCAGCATATCTTGCATCATGCTTGTCATATTTGTTTTAAAATTACTTATAGTCAGCAACAGGTTCTCAATATTTGCTTCAAGGCGACTAAAATTCCCAGTTCTCGTGGAATTTTTTTTAGGTACCAAATGAACAAAAAATTATAAAAAAAAATATTTGTAGTACATATTATTCGTAATAGGTACATACTGACTTTAATAAATAAGCTTTATTGCTTTGATATTTTTTACATAGTGAAAATAACAAATACCAAAAAACTGCAAAAAAAACATAAACAGTGACATTGAGGAATACTCTAAGGTAAAGGATCTACACTTGAGTTCGATAAAAAAAATTTATTAAGGCGCAACCAACAGCGCCAATTATTAATTAATAAACTCACTTTATATTGAAATTTTAAATCAAGCAATTAATTCTTTATTCACAATATTAATTTTCCACAAATTAAATTTATAACACTGAACTGAAGAAGCTCGCAACGAATACTAACTGTTTTTCTTTTCTTCTACTTTGCGTTTTGATTGTCCGATCATATTGCAATACATGCGCCAATATTCAAATGCTGATCCAACAAAATAGCTTTCCCACAAAACAAGTGCAAGTAGACAGTTTGTAATTAGGCCGGATACGCCTGATTATTGCAAATTGATTTGGTTGGTGTCGCTAACTCCTCCCTCTTTAAATATCTGCGTCCCGCAGATCACATTCCTTGGTTTAGTGGTAGGATCGGCTGTCTGAGGAAATTTGATTGTTGGTAGGTGGATTATCCTAGTTATCCTATGCCAGAGGACTCCAACGCAAATACCCATCACGATACTTATATGTGTTCCAAGTGACAAGTTTAATTTCAAACCAAGATATTCAAGCTTGTTTACGTTGTGCAAACTTAAATTGTGGACTTGGTCGATGTCTACCAGTATTTTTTGATCAGCCACGCTGGTTATGACAGGAGGAAGTGGTTGTAGCCTCGAAACAGATGTGCTGGAGAATGTTTCGTTGTTGATCAGTATGCTTTCGTTATACAGCTGTATCAGGTAACTTCCATTGAGCGTTTTTGTATGTGTTCGGGTTTTAAGGACGCCCTCGAAGTTTATTAGGAAAATAATATCGGTTGTTAACATTTCTCTTACATTCGTCTTGGTCATCTTGTAGCGGCAGTTCACAATTCCTCCTTTGAGCAGGCGTGGCTGAAGAAGCCAGTTTGATTAGAGATGTTTGTTGACAGACTGTTACTTTGTTGATGTTTAGACAGGGGGTTTTCACACCAAACGTTTCTTTTTGACTTATCAGTATTTCATTAAATGGCAATTCAGTTTGTCTACCCATTATTATTATTATTATTGTTCTCGCGATGAGTCGGTGATAAAAGTCCTTTTTCAGCTTTGGAATGGAGAGAACATATAGCAATAGTGACCCATTAGTATATATGGATGGATTCCCGTGTTCAATAGCTTCGATGGCGTTAGCATATGGAAGTGTTTCCATTTCGGAAATAGTGTTTCTGGACCAGCACTGTTATATTGTCCGCAATTGTTGCGTATTCATCCAGGTTGATGACGTGAACCAATTTAAAATCGCCATTAATCGTCCAAGCGTTGCCAGCTCTCAGAGTAACAATAGGGACGACATAGTGAAAAATTTGTTCAGCGTGTAGAGTAAAAATATAACCCATGAAGGGAATGCTTATTTTGGAAATCATTTTTCCTGAAAAATAATTATTTTATGAAATAACATAACTGGTTAGTGTAATTCTGGCAAAGTCGTTTTTTTTTGAATTTTATCTTTTTAATTAAATGATAGATTTTTATATATGTATGTAAAAAGTTTACTATTTTCCCTTTTTTTATATAATTTAATTTTAAATCTATATTGATTTCAATTTATGTATATCGGCATTTTTATAATAGTAATGAGCGCTGCCCTTAGGGAGTCGAACCCCAGTGCCTGAAGCACTCACCAATTTTTTATAGAGCGTTTTATATATTTTTAGCAATTGCATTATTTTGAATTCTAGAAAAAATCTTGTGAAAGAAATAGAATGTTTGATAATTTATGGTAGTTGTTTCAAATTTTTTATGTGAGCCTTGTGAATCCTTTTACCACTTACCGTGCGTAATTTGACTCTGTTATCCTTTTCTACAATCTCTCCTAAAAACTGGTTTGTTTTTAGCTTTGACGTTTTTAATCTTAACAAAGATAGCATCACCCTTTCTAAATTTTCTTGGAGACGTGCGTTTCCTGTTCATACGCTTGTTCCTTTCCCTAGCATTCTTTCTAATTAGCTCGCTGAGATCCTTGTTAATTTTAGAGCGGGCTTCAAACAGTTTGCTTATATCGGATGCTTTTACTCTGTTAAAGAATATATCACTAGGTCTTTTTCCTGTAACGGAGTGAGAAGTATTTTTATATCTATCGACGGCTACATATATTATCTCTTGCACACTGAGGTCCTCTTTTTCTGCCCGTAAGCACCTGTAAATTTCTATAAGAGTTGAATGGACGCGTTCTACCTGTCCATTTACTTTGCTTCGTTGCGATGGGGTCAAATAAATTTTTATCCCTCGTCTTTCAATGAAATCTTTTTCTAAGGGGCTAAGGAAACTACTCTCGTTGTCAGTTACTAAAATCTTTGGGGCTGTAAAGTAATGAAGGATTTTTACTAATTTTCCTCTCACGTTTAATACAGACCTGTCATTTATATGAAACAGCTTAACGAACTTGGAAAACTTGTCTAGTACGGACAGGAATTTTTGATTTTGTATTTTTATTATATCTATATGCAATACTTTGCACGGCATGGAGTGTCTTACAGTAAAGGTTTCGTTGGATTCCTGTCGTACTTATTGCTATTACATATGTCGCAACGCTCAACGAATTTTCTAATGTGAGCATACATGCGTGGAAAGTAGTATTCATCTAAAATTTGCTTCCTATTTTTTCTTGCATTCCTGTGCGCTCTATGGTGTTCTCGCTGTATTATTTTGAATTGAATATTCTCTGATCTTATATCTTTCACTTCTTTCTGAGCGATTCTAATTTTATAGCTTAAAAAATGTTGTAAATACAAGTCTTGTAAAATCGCTTAACAATTTTCTGGGGCTTTAATGCCATTTACGATGTTGGGATTTAGTGTCTTTTTTAGCACGTCCGAAAGTTTCTCTGCATCCCAATCAGGCGAAGAGACGTAGTGACGTAGGAAATGTTCATTTGGTATTTCGCTGGACTGCAATTTAGGACCTATTTTGATAATTATCTGGTTTTTGAAAACGTTAATAGGGAATCCACGTGGGGAATTAAGTCTGATGCATCTAGGAGTGCTCAGTGGATGGTTGAACCTGTTGATTCAATGTCATCGTCTCTAGTTTCTGACGCTGTTCTTGTTGCTTGTGAGTCCCCTTCGCTGGCCGTGTCTGTGGAAACGTCACGGATATAGTTAACGCTAGTTTTCAATCAAGAGAGTGCATCTGCCACGATGTTTGATCTACCAGGCTTGTAGATCAACTCGTGATTATACTCTTCTATACGAGCTTTCCATCGCTTCAATTTGGCATTGAAGTTCCGGTTACTTAACGCGTAAGTAAGGGGCTGATGGTCAGTGTCTATTCTAATCTTCTTCACTCCATACATATAGTTTCTTAGGTTATCTAGTGCCCATACAATCGCCAGCATCTCCTTTTCGTTAGGTGCGTATCGTTCCTCAGTTTTATTTAAAGACCGAGATATATAAGCGATCGGTTTATCTTTACCAGACTCACCTTGGGAGAGAACAGCTCGAATGGCGTAGTTAGATGCATCAGTTGTGAGGTTAAATGGTTTCTCAAAATCTGGGAAGGCAAGGACCTCCGCTGTAGTCAATTGAGTTTTTAATTTTTCAAAAGCATCGGCTTGTAATTATATTGA
This sequence comes from Tachina fera, assembly GCA_905220375.1. Classification (NCBI taxonomy): domain Eukaryota; kingdom Metazoa; phylum Arthropoda; class Insecta; order Diptera; family Tachinidae; genus Tachina; species Tachina fera. The sequence continues at coordinate 114,941,163 of LR999963.1, forward strand.
AACTTTTTTCGAATGATTGGCTTTTACTTGGGCATTCTCACCTCTTGCTAAATTAGTTAATGGTTTTGCTACTTTTGCGTAGTCCTTTATAAAGCGCCTATAGTATGAGGTCACTCCCAAAAACCCTTTGAGTTCCTTAAGATTGCAAGGGGGAAGTAATTTTTCTAAGGCAGTCACTTTTTTGCAATCTGGTTTAATTCCATCTGCACTCATAATGTATCCTAAAAACTCTACTTCTGTTTGCATAAAATGATTTTTTTCAATGTTGACCTTCAAATTTGCGTTTTTTAGTTTTTCGAAAATTGTCTCTACATTAGAAATGATTTCCTCTTCGCTACGTCCAAACACTATAATGTCGTCAATGTAGACGTAGCAGATTTTTCCTATGTATTCCTTCAGGACATCATCAATCATTCGTTGGAAAATTGCTGGTGCGTTTCCAACCCGAAGGGTAAACGAAGAAACTCAAACTTCCCATTCATAGTTGAAAACACTGCCTTTGCAATATCTGAAGCTTTCATAGGAATTTGATGGAAACCTGAGGTTAGGTCGATCGTAGTGAAATATTTGGCATTACCCAAGCTCGCCAGAGTAACGTTAATATCTGGGATAGGATACGCATCGGGAATTGTAACAGCATTCAATCGTTTGTAATCAACCACTTATCTGTATTGTTTCTCGTCGTTTGGTTTTAGCTTTTTTTAAACAATCCAAATCAGGGAATTATAAGGGCTTTTGGAAGGACGTATTATTCCTTCTGATAACAATTCCATAATTTGTCTATCTACTTCATTTCTCATTACAGCTGGGTATGGGTAGCTTTTTGAGTAAATAGGATCTGATGTTGTTGTCTTTATCTCTGCACGAACGTTTGTGGAGATTGCTTGATTGCTATCCAGTGGCCCAAATAGAGATTTAAATCTGCTAATTATTTCGGTAATTTTCATCCTAGTTTTGTCTGGAATGGATTCACTCAACACATAATTTAAAATACTTGATTCTTTCGCCGCAAGAGGTATTTTAATGATATCCCTAATCAATAGCATATTTGTTTTCCTATCTACTAAGTACTAAGACCAATAAATAAAATGTTATTGGGTCAAATATTCCATATTTTGCGAAGAATTTTCCTACTATCTTTCTAGTTATTTCAATTTTTCCTGCTGCTGTTTTGACAATGACTGAGTTTTGTAAGGGTGTACTTTCGGCTGATAGTTTTGGACTGCAAAAATTTTCGTTCGAGCCGGTATCGATCAAAAACGGAAGTCGAGTGTTGTTACCTGTAGTATATTCTATGTAAGCTAGGCTGGATGCCCCTCGTCTATAAAATTTTGTTCCGTTGCTGCGGAATCGAAATCACCTATAGATAATTCCTTTTGAGGAACGAGTCCTGCATCTCGAATTTCCGTATTCAGGTGAAAAACACGCGGCTGTTTGTCTGTTCTAAACATTTCACTTGCCCTTCTTCTTTCTGCGTTATTGGGGCGGTTCATGTAATTTTTTTCGTGTTTGGATAGAGTGGTCCGTTTCCATCGGCTCTGGCTTGACATTTTGGAACCTTGGAAATTGTGCAGGTCGATTATTATTATTGGAGTATCCATGGTGATGGTAATTATACCTAGCATTATTCGAAAAATTAAAGTGAGGTCTAGGTGGTCTCGGATATGGTTTGACGACAGGCACTGCAGCTGATGGATTGTTCGTTCGTGGCTGAGATTTTGAATGCAAAATATTGTTCCGCATCGTAAGGTTTTGAAGTTCCAGGCAGGCCGAATATGATTCTGGCAAGGTTCTTGGTCGTTGTATGATGACCATTCTGGATAAGTCTGTATTTAACCCGCGGATAAATATGTCTAATGCCCTGTTCCTATGTGTAGTAACCAATGCACTTATCGTCTCGTCGCTATAGGTCTCTGTTTTTACTTTATTTATTATAAGGTATATTTGATGGTTTACCGTTGAATAGAACTCATCTACCTTTGACGACCCCTGTGAAAGTTAGTTCCGTTGGTGTTCGAGGGTTTGAACATCCCTTTTATCTGCATAGTGGAGTGATAGAACCTTTTTTACTTCCTTCCAGTCATTGTCAAAAATATTATATGACACTAAAGCGGCATCAGCTTCGCCGACTATTTTCTGGCGTATACTTTGTAAAATGGACCTATAAATAGGCTTGTGCCTAACTATTTCGAAGTCTTTCAGGACCATTTCAACTGCATGGACCCAGGACACGTAGTTTAGTGGATTCCCGTCAAATGTCCTAAGTTTCTTAACGCTATCTGGAAGCCTACATATTGAGTTAAGCTCCTCTTCATTCCTTGGGCCTGTGAAATTGAAACTGTTTCTCCCTGATCAGATTCTGACGGAATCATTGAATCAAACCTTCTTTTTAGTTCTTCTACGTCCCTATTTTTCTCAATTGTTTTAAGCCTAAACTCAATTGTTTTCATCTCCTGCAAGAGAGATTTATTATTATTTATAGAAAAAATTTTAATTTATAGAAAAATTTTATATACTGCTTTTGATTCAATTCTTTTTTTTGTAAAAATTATAATTTTCTTTACTTCTCTTCACTTTTCAATTTAATTTAAATTTTTTATTTCTTCTTCGTAAAAAAAAGGTTTAATAATTTTTTCTTTTATTAACTATTTTTGGTTAAATTAAATTCCTTTTATTTCTTCTTTTGGTATTCAGATCAATTTCTTTTTTTTTTATTTCAATTAAATTCTTTTTATTTTCTTCTATTGATATTTAGATCAATTTCTTTTTAATTTCAATTAACATTTTTTTTTATTTCTTCTTTTGGTATCTAGATCAATTTATTTTTTATTTTCTCGACTTTTATTAGATTTTTGCTTTGTTTTTAAGGAAGAATAATTTGCTTTTCCTTGAGTGAGTATTGGTTGCGTGACCGCGACGCGCTCAAGTAGAGAACCTTTTTCTCCTCACGGAAGGTCCATGCGATTCCTTTTTGGAAGACCGCTTTTATAATCGTGGGCACCTACTAAGGTACGGATGACTTCACTTTCGCTCGGGTAATCTTATGTGATAATTTTAATTATGAATCACCAGAAATACCCTGTTGGTGAAGGAGGAGCTTGATTTTATTCAGTTATAACTTTATTGATTTATAATTTGAAGATCCTGGAGGGTCCCGTAGGAATCGCAGTGTCTTTATTTTTTATTTAAATTATTTTTTATTTCGAGGACTCCGCAGTTTTTTAAGCGGGTCCCTGCTCGGGCGCCACTTAAAGGATCTACACTTGAGTTCGATAAAAAAAATTTATTAAGGCGCAACCAACAGCGCCAATTATTAATTAATAAAATTTCAAAATTTCAAATCAAACAATTAATTCTTTATTCACAATATTAATTATTCACAAATTAAACTTATAACACTGAACTGAAGAAGCTCGCAACCAAGACTAACTGTTTTTTTCTTCTACTTGGCTTTTTGATTGTCCGATCATATTGCAATACATGCACCAATATTCAAATGCTGATCCAACAAAATAGCTTTCCCACAAAACAAGTGCAAGTACACAGTTTGTAATTGGCCGGATACGCGTGTAGAAATTCTTAATTTATTAAATGCTGATTATTGCAAATTGATTTGGTTGGTGTCGCTAACTCCCCCCTCTTTAAATATCTGCGTCCCGCAGATCACATTCCTTGGTTTAGTGGTAGGATCGGCTGTCTGAGGAAATTTGATTGTTGGTAGGTGGATTATCCTAGTTATCCTATGCCAGAGGACTCCAACGCAAATACCCATCGCGATACTTATATGTGTTCCAAGTGACAAGTTTAATTTCAAACCAAGATATTCAAGCTTGTTTACGTTGTGCAAACTTAAATTGTGGACTTGGTCGATGTCTACCAGTATTTTTTGATCAGCCACGCTGGTTATGACAGGAGGAAGTGGTTGTAGCCTCGAAACAGATGTGCTGGAGAATGTTTCGTTGTTGATCAGTATGCTTTCGTTATACAGCTGTATCAGGTAACTTCCATTGAGCGTTTTTGTATGTGTTCGGGTTTTAAGGACGCCCTCGAAGTTTATTAGGAAAATAATATCGGTTGTTAACATTTCTCTTACATTCGTCTTGGTCATCTTGTAGCGGCAGTTCACAATTCCTCCTTTGAGCAGGCGTGGTATACATGTTTCTTCAGCCAGTTTGATTAGAGATGTTTGTTGACAGACTGTTACTTTGTTGATGTTTAGACAGGGGGTTTTCACACCAAACGTTTCATTTTGACTTATCAGTATTTCATTAAATGGCAATTCAGTTTGTCTACCCATTATTATTATTATTATTGTTCTCGCGATGAGTCGGTGATAAAAGTCCTTTTTCAGCTTTGGAATGGAGAGAACATATAGCAATAGTGACCCATTAGTATATATGGATGGATTCCCGTGTTCAATAGCTTCGATGGCGTTAGCATATGGAAGTGTTTCCATTTCGGAAATAGTGTTTCTGGAGCAGCACTGTTATATTGTCCGCAATTGTTGCGTATTCATCCAGGTTGATGACGTGAACCAATTTAAAATCGCCATTAATCGTCCAAGCGTTGCCAGCTCTCAGAGTAACAATAGGGACGACATAGTGAAAAATTTGTTCAGCGTGTAGAGTAAAAATATAACCCATGAAGGGAATGCTTATTTTGGAAATCATTTTTCCTGAAAAATAATTATTTTATGAAATAACATAACTGGTTAGTGTAATTCTGGCAAAGTCGTTTTTTTTTTTGAATTTTATCTTTTTAATTAAATGATAGATTTTTATATATGTATGTAAAAAGTTTACTATTTTCCCTTTTTTTATATAATTTAATTTTAAATCTACATTGATTTCAATTTATGTATATCGGCATTTTTATAATAGTAATGAGCGCTGCCCTTAGGGAGTCGAACCCCAGTGCCTGAAGCACTCACCAATTTTTTATAGAGCGTTTTATATATTTTTAGCAATTGCATTATTTTGAATTCTAGAAAAAATCTTGTGAAAGAAATAGAATGTTTGGACTTGGAGTTTAGCCGTTTGTTCAATGGTGCTAAACAGACTTCTAAAGCCAAATATATGGTCTGGGATGCATCCATTGACAGCTAAAACTATCGACAATTTAGTCATGAGCAGCTTTCCGAAAAGCTTTGAAATTGTAGATAGTAAGCTTATAAGCCTATATGCCTCAGTCTTGATAAGACCTTTTTCCGGCTTTGGAATCATTTTTATCTTGGCAATTTTCCAGTTATGTGGAAAATACTAAATTTTTAAAATATCATTAAAAATAAATAGCAGGATTCATTGCAATATGCAGCAAGTTCATAAGCATTTTGTTACTAATGACATCAATACCTAGTGCTTTTTTCGGGTTGGGTTCAGCAATTAACTTTTGTACTTCACGCATCTTAAACTTTATGGAGCGAGGGGGTAGAGAAACTACACTTGGTAGATCAGCAGCACCGATACATGAATTGGGAGAGAATACAGATTTTAAATGCTCAGCAAATAAGTTACCATGCTCACTATCGTTTCTTGCCCAGCTTCCGGTCGAAGTGCTCAGTGGTGCTAAAAGATGAACTGGTCTTTTAAGATTTCTAGTAGCGTGCAATAAAGAGTAATTAGATGCTGACGTGACATCGAGACTTTCTAAATATATTTTAAAGTAATGCATTTTTTTCGGCGATAGCAGCTCTTTGAGTCGTTTAGTACATTCTTTAAGTCTGATTATATTTAGGGCTGATCTGTGTTGTTGCCATTATCTTTTAGCTCTCCTTTTATCACATACCAGGCTGTCAATTTCCGTAGAATTAATTCTATTAAAGCCGGTCTGCGGTAGTGGCATGTTCAGCAGCCTGTTTAATATTTTCGTTATATCAATATCAAATCAAATCTTAGCTGAATGTTTTCAATGCAGTGACTATTAAGATATTTTTTGAATGCTAGCCAGTTGACCCCATTAATCATTAGTGGACTAGAAATTGTAACTATTGTGGGAGAGGGATCATAGGAGAGATCTGGAGAGGACTCCACGTGAATTAAGTCCCTATGGATATTTTTCATGATGCCAAAATCTATAACACCCGGAATTTTTCGTACATCAGTAGGCCAGTAAGTAGGCTCCCCACTCGAAATGACATCTAAGCCCATTTTTGAAATATTATTAAACAACGCTCGACCTCTAGGTGTTACAAGGCTCAAACCCCAGTACATATGTTTTGCATTGTAGTCGCCAGCTGCTACGAAACAAGGTCCAAACTATTTATAGAAATCCTCATATTGATTCTCAGTGATTGAAAATATGGGAGGGGAGTAAATTGAATATATGAAATTCGTTAAAGAATTGTCGACGCAAATATTAGTTGCTTGTAGATATTATTCACAACTGTTGTCAATAATAAAGTGCTTCAGTCTTGACTTTGTTAGAATTCCTGATCTATATCTTCCTCTTTGTATCATATATAGTGAAGCCATTAATTTTATAGAGGACTCTCGAAATCAAATGAGTTTCAGAGACCAAGATTATATCAATATTTTTTTCCGTAAGGTAGTGTTCAAGTTAATTTTTATTTTGGCGAATGCCGTTTGCATTACAGAAACATATTTTTTTGCGATTTTTTCGGGTTTTTGGTGATTTTTTCGGTTTGGCGATTTTATAACCTTGGAATTTTTTTGTTTTACCGTTTTTGAAAATTTTAAAACTTTGCCTCTTACGGTTTCACTACCCTTTAATTTTTATGAATTTTAGTGTTAATTGTTGTAGTCTGTACAAAAATACAGTAATTTTACGAATTTTAATTGTCTATAAACATACATATGTACATGTAATTTTATGCAGGCGTACTGTAGTGCTCCAGGTCATGTTCCGGGCAATGCACGCAGTGTGTATATTTACAGCAGCCATTCGAGCTGTTTTAACCCCCTTCATAACGTTGTTTCCCCAAAATCGTACAATTATAAAATTTAAACCACAATTAAAATAAAATCATGTTACTTTATATGCGAAATTTGAATGTTTTGAAATTAAATATTTCGGAGATATGAACATGCAAAGTGGGTGCCTTTGTGGCTGAGTGGTAGCGATGCTAACCTCTCAGTACAGAGGTCGTGGGTTCGATTACCACCATAGACTCTGGGTGTTTTCTGCAGACAAGCTAATCGCTTTCCGGGTTGTGTTTGTTCTTTAAAAAAAACAGTTCTAGTGTATTTCTGGTGACATTGTCAATGAACACGTCAACAGTTTCATTTAAAATCCGTATTTACCCCAAATACATGTACTGGTGTTGCGGATTTGCCGAGTGTAGTTGCTCTACCCCCTCAAGCTTTAAAGTTTAAGATGCGTGATATGCATAAAGTAATTGCTGAACTCAAGCCAAAGAAAGCTCCAGGTATGGATGGAATTAGTAACAAGATGCTGATCAACTTGCCGCATATTGCAATAAGAATCTTGCTGTTTATTTCTAATGCCGTATTACGACTGGAGTATAATAAACAACCCTGGAAGCTTGCAAAAATCAAAATGATTTAAAAGCCAGGCAAAGATCCAACTAAAGTCGAGTCATATATGCCAAAAAGTTTGCTGTAAACTATGTCAAAGCTGTTCGAAAAGCTGCTCATGACAAAATTGTCCCCAATTTTAACTGATAGCGGGTGCATCCCAGACCATCAATTTGGTTTTAGAAGTCAGCATAGCACCATTGAACAAACTCATAGATTAGTTCAATTTATAAGAAAAACATTTGAGGAAAAGAAGTATTGTTCTGACCTGTTTATTGAAGTTTCTCAGGCATTTAATAAAGTGTGGCATGAAGGCCTAATTTAAAATTAAAATCATATCTACCAATAAATTTAGTGAATTTATTAAAAAGTGACATTACTACCCGGAAGTTCACGGTTGTGGAAGGACAATTCTTGAGTGTGCCCGAATCTATATCATCCGGTGTATCTAAGGGGAGTATACTATGCCAGTTTTGTATTTGATCTATACTTGTGATATGCCTTTGAGCAGCAATATCCATACATCTACGTTTGCGATGATTCTGCCTTAGTATGCATGAAAACCTTCACGAGGCTTCCCGATATGTACAAGAACATATTACACAATTGGAAATTGGGTTGAACTTATGGAGAATTAAGGTAAATGAACAAAAGTGTGTCCATATAACGTTTACCCTAAGAAGAGATACTTGTTCCCCAATTCGAATCAATAATCAAAATATTCCTCAACATTCCCAAGTGAAATACCTTGGTATACACCTTGATCGAAGGCTTACATGGAAACATCACATTGACTTTAAGGTAACACAGATGAAACTTGAGTTATGTCAAAGACAATGGTTGATTGGCAGAAATTCAACACTTAGCCTGGATTGTAATTTTTTAATATAAAAGTCGCTTTTGAAGCCAATATGGTTTTACGGTATCCAGTTATGGGCACTGCCTTAGCTTCCAAAGTAGAGAGAATCCAACGAAGGCAAAACAAAATTTAACGGTTAATAACATCGGATCCATGGTACATCAAAAATTCTAGTATCCATCGTGATTTAAATATGCCACTAGTGATTAAAGAAATTGCAAAATACGCAGGCAAATATTTAACAAAACTCGAGTCACATCCTAATCCGCTTGCTCGTAATATTTTGAACTTTACTGGACACATCCGCTTAAAAAAGAGTGACACAAGGGCTTATTACTCAACACTCCAGATGGGATTTCTTGAAAATACTTCTTTATAAATTTTTTTCTGTTTTGATAATCACCACTTATGTATTATTTATAACTATTAACAAATTTATGTCCGACAGTGGTCGGTCCCAATAATAATATTTCAGATTTAAGATTTGAATACTTATTGTTAGTTCATATTTAAAGATACAATAGATAAATACATGTATTAAAAAAACTCACAATTCTTGTACGGGTGCTATTGACTTTCCGAGTGTAGTTTTTTTTACGGCTGCGGTGATTTCCACATAATTGCAAACTTGCCAAGATCAAAATGAATCCGAAGCTGGGCAAAAATCTTACTAAGGGTGAGTCATATAGACCATTTAGCTTAGTGCCAACTATCTAATCTTCGAAAGCTGTTCATTACTACACTGTCCCAAAATTTATCTAATAATGCGTGCATTCTGGGCAACCAATTTGGGTTTAGAAGTCAGAATAGTACAATTGAGCAAACGCATAGATTGGTTTAAGTTATAAGGAGGACATATGAAAAAAAGAAGTATTGTTCTGCCCTTTTTACTTTTAAAATTATAAACATATCTGCCAACAAACATACAAAAACGTTTGAAAAAATATATTATTGATAGTAAGTTCACCGGAGACTTCATGATTGTGTCCGAACCTACATATATCTTCCGGTATGCCACAGGGTAGTATTCTAGGTCCAGTCTTGTATTTAATATATACTTTTGATATGCCTGTGAGCAATAATATATACCTCTGCATTTGCCGATGATACAGCCTGTATGAGTATTCATGAAAACAATTATGAGGTATTCCGCAATCTGCAGGAACATATTACTCCGCTGGAAATATGGTTTTTTTAGGTTATTAGTATATTTTTTTTATTTGACAATTTTTTTTTTGCTTTGTCTCGTATTTTTTTTTTAAGTTTTTGGTGTTTATTTTTGTTTTGGCGACGATTTGGTTATATTTTTTATTTTAGCCATTTTTTAATTTTAGTGATTTATTTTAGTGCTATTTTTTTAAATTTGGAGTTTTTTTTGTTTTTGTAATTTTTTTCGGGTTTTTGTGTTATTTTTTTTGTGGTGTTTTTTTAGTTTTGGAGCCTTTTTTTCTCGTTTTAGAGATTTGTTTTGGTTTTTGCCATTTTTTGTACTTTATTTAGTTTTGGTGCTTATTTCTCGTTTTAGCTATTTTTTTAAGTTTTTGGAGTTTTTTTTTATTTTTGGGATTTTTTTTTCATATTGGTAATTTTTTCATATAAGCAACTTTTTCAGCGTTATTTATTTTAGTGCTGATTTTTTTTTACAATTTGGTGGTTTTTTCTTTTTGGTGATTTTTTCGGGTTTTTGGCGTTTTTTTTTAATTTGGTGCTTTTTTTAGTGCTAGTAATTTTTTCTCATTTTAGTTTTTTTGTTTTTGGCGTTTTTTCCTAATTTGGTGCTTTTTTAAAGTTTTGGTACTTTTTTTTATCATTTAAGTTATTTTTTTAGTTTTAATGCGTTTTTTATTTTAGCGATTTTTTGATTTTAACAATTTTTCTAATTTTTAAACATAATTATTAGTCCCGACTACTGTTGGACATAAACTTGCTGATAGTTATTAATAATACATAAGTAGTGATAGTCAAAAAAGGGGAAAAATTTTTTTCAAGTAGTCCCATCTGTAGTGTTAAGTTAAGGGACCGTGTGTACCTCTTTTTTAGGCGGATGTGTAAACTAAAGTTCAAAATATTACGAGCAAGCGGATTAGATGTGATTCCAGTTTTGTTAAATATTTGCCTACGTATTTTGCAATTTCTTCAATCACTAGTGGAATATTTAAATCATGATGTATATTAGAATTTTTGATGTACCTTGAAGCCAATGTTATTAACCATAAAATTTTGTTTTGCCTTCGTTGGATTCTCTTGACGTTAGAAGCTGAAGCAGTGCCCCATAACTTAATTCCTTAGCACCATATTGAGCCACAACTGCTAAAAACTGAATTCCGTAGCAACATATTAGTTAAAAAATCGACTTGTATAGTAAAAGTTTGCAGTCTAGGGTGAGTCTTAAATTTGTGCCAATCAACCAATATATTTTAGTTATATCACAAGTTTATATTAAATACAAGATAGGACCCAGAATACTATATCGGGCACACTCGTGAACTCTCCTTCTACAATAGTGAAATTTATATTAATAATATAACTTTCCAAAAGCTTTTGAATGCTTATTGGAAGATATGTCTTGAATATTAAAACTAGGCCTTCGTGCCATACTTTATCAAACGCCTAAGAAATATCAATAAAGAGAGCAGAACAATACTTCTTTTCTCCAAATGTTCTTCTTACAACTTGGACTTGGAGTTTAGCCGTTTGTTCAATGGTGCTAAACAGACTTCTAAAGCCAAATATATGGTCTGGGATGCATCCATTGACAGCTAAAACTATCGACAATTTAGTCATGAGCAGCTTTCCGAAAAGCTTTGAAATTGTAGATAGTAAGCTTATAAGCCTATATGCCTCAGTCTTGATAAGACCTTTTTCCGGCCTTGGAATCATTTTTATCTTGGCAATTTTCCAGTTATGTGGAAAATACTGAATTTTTAAAATATCATTAAAAATAAATAGCAGGATTCTCATTGCAATATGAAGCAAGTTCATAAGCATAATGACATCAATACCTAGTGCTTTCTTCGGGTTGGGTTCAGCAATTAACTTTTGTACTTCACGCATCTTAAACTTTATGGAGCGAGGGGGTAGAGAAACTACACTTGGTAAATCAGCAGCACCGATACATGAATTGGGAGAGAATACAGATTTTAAATGCTCAGCAAATAAGTTACCATGCTCACTATCGTTTCTTGCCCAGCTTCCGGTCGAAGTGCTCAGTGGTGCTAAAAGATAACCTGGTCTTTTAAGATTTCTAGTAGCGTGCAATAAAGAGTAATTAGATGCTGACGTGACATCGACTCTTTCTAAATATATTTTAAAGTAATGCATTTTTTTCGGCAATAGCAGCTCTTTGAGTCGTTTAGTACATTCTTTAAGTCTGATTATATTTAGGGCTGATCTGTGTTGTTGCCATTATCTTTTAGCTCTCCTTTTATCACATACCAGGCTGTCAATTTCCGTAGAATTAATTCTATTAAAGCCGGTCTGCGGTAGTGGCATGTTCAGCAGCCTGTTTAATATTTTCGTTATATCAAATCAAATCTTAGCTGAATGTTTTCAATGCAGTGACTATTAAGATATTTTTTGAATGCTAGCCAGTTGACCCCATTAATCATTAGTGGACTAGAAATTGTAACTATTGTGGGAGAGGGATCATAGGAGAGATCTGGCGAGGACTCCACGTGAATTAAGTCCCTATGGCTATTTTTCATGATACCAAAATCTATAACACCCGGAATTTTTCGTACATCAGTAGGCCAGTAAGTAGGCTCCCCACTCGAAATGACATCTAAGCCCATTTTTGAAATATTATTAAACAACGCTCGACCTCTAGGTGTTACAAGGCTCAAACCCCAGTACATATGTTTTGCATTGTAGTCGCCAGCTGCTACGAAACAAGGTCCAAACTATTTATAGAAATCCTCATATTGATTCTCAGTGATTGAAAATATGGGAGGGGAGTAAATTGAAGATATGAAATTCGTTAAAGAATTGTCGACGCAAATATTAGTTGCTTGTAGATATTATTCACAACTGTTGTCAAGAATAAAGTGCTTCAGTCTTGGCTTTATTAGAATTCCTGATCTACATTTTCCTCTTTGTATCATATATAGTGAAGCCATTAATTTTAAAGAGGACTCTCGAAATCAAATGAGTTTCAGAGACCAAGATTATATCAATATTTTTTTCCGTAAGGTAGTGTTCAAGTTAATTTTTATTTTGGCGAATGCCGTTTGCATTACAGAAACATATTTTTTGCGATTTTTTCGGGTTTTTGGTGATTTTTTCGGTTTGGCGATTTTATAACCTTGGAATTTTTTTGTTTTACCGTTTTTGAAAATTTTAAAACTTTGCCTCTTACGGTTTCACTACCCTTTAATTTTTATGAATTTTAGTGTTAATTGTTGTAGTCTGTACAAAAATACAGTAATTTTACGAATTTTAATTGTCTATAAACATACATATGTACATGTAATTTTATGCAGGCGTACGGTAGTGCGCCAGGTCATGTTCCGGGCAATGCACGCAGTGTGTATATTTACAGCAGCCATTCGAGTTGTTTTAACCCCCTTCATAACTTTGTTTCCCCAAAATCGTACAATTATAAAATTTAAACCACAATTAAAATAAAATCATGTTACTTTATATGCGAAATTTGAATGTTTTGAAATTAAATATTTCGGAGATATGAACATGCAAAGTGGGTGCCTTTGTGGCTGAGTGGTAGCGATGCTAACCTCTCAGTACAGAGGTCGTGGGTTCGATTACCACCATAGACTCTGGGTGTTTTCTGCAGACAAGCTAATCGCTTTCCGGGTTGTGTTTGTTCTTTAAAAAAAACAGTTCTAGTGTATTTCTGGTGACATTGTCAATGAACACGTCAACAGTTTCATTTAAAATCCGTATTTACCCCAAATACATGTACTGGTGTTGCGGATTTGCCGAGTGTAGTTGCTCTACCCCCTCAAGCTTTAAAGTTTAAGATGCGTGATATGCATAAAGTAATTGCTGAACTCAAGCCAAAGAAAGCTCCAGGTATGGATGTCCCCAATTTTAACTGATAGCGGGTGCATCCCAGACCATCAATTTGGTTTTAGAAGTCAGCATAGCACCATTGAACAAACTCATAGATTAGTTCAATTTATAAGAAAAACATTTGAGGAAAAGAAATATTGTTCTGACCTGTTTATTGACGTTTCTCAGGCATTTAATAAAGTGTGGCATGAAGGCCTAATTTAAAATTAAAATCATATCTACCAATAAATTTAGTGAATTTATTAAAAAGTTACATTACTACCCGGAAGTTCACGGTTGTGGAAGGAGAATTCTTGAGTGTGCCCGAATCTATATCATCCGGTGTATCTAAGGGGAGTATACTGTGCCAGTTTTGTATTTGATCTATACTTGTGATATGCCTTTGAGCAGCAATATCCATACATCTACGTTTGCGATGATTCTGCCTTAGTATGCATGAAAACCTTCACGAGGCTTTCCGATATGTACAAGAACATATTACACAATTGGAAATTGGGTTGAACTTATGGAGAATTAAGGTAAATGAACAAAAGTGTGTCCATATAACGTTTACCCTAAGAAGAGATACTTGTTCCCCAATTCGAATCAATAATCAAAATATTCCTCAACATTCCCAAGTGAAATACCTTGGTATACACCTTGATCGAAGGCTTACATGGAAACATCACATTGACTTTAAGGTAACACAGATGAAACTTGAGTTATGTCAAAGACAATGGTTGATTGGCAGAAATTCAACACTTAGCCTGGACTGTAATTTTTTACGGTATCCAGTTATGGGCACTGCCTTAGCTTCCAAAGTAGAGAGAATCCAACGAAGGCAAAACAAAATTTTACGGTTAATAACATCGGATCCATGGTACATCAAAAATTCTAGTATCCATCGTGATTTAAATATGCCACTAGTGATTAAAGAAATTGCAAAATACGCAGGCAAATATTTAACAAAACTCGAGTCACATCCTAATCCGCTTGCTCGTAATATTTTGAACTTTACTGGACACATCCGCTTAAAAAAGAGGGACACAAGGGCTTATTACTCAACACTCCAGATGGGATTTCTTGAAAATACTTCTTTATACATTTTTTTCTTTTTTGATAATCACCACTTATGTATTATTTATAACTATTAACAAATTTATGTCCGACAGTGGTCGGTCCCAATAATAATATTTCAGATTTAAGATTTGAATACTTATTGTTAGTTCATATTTAAAGATACAATAGATAAATACATACATGTATTAAAAAAACTCACAATTCTTGTACGGGTGCTATTGACTTTCCGAGTGTAGTTTTTTTTACGGCTGCGGTGATTTCCACATAATTGCAAACTTGCCAAGATCAAAATGAATCCGAAGCTGGGCAAAAATCTTACTAAGGTGAGTCATATAGACCATTTAGCTTAGTGCCAACTATCTAAAAGCGTTTCGAAAAGCTGTTCATTACTACACTGTCCCAAAATTTATCTAATAATGCGTGCATTCTGGGCAACCAATTTGGGTTTAGAAGTCAGAATAGTACAATTGAGCAAACGCATAGATTGGTTTAAGTTATAAGGAGGACATATGAAAAAAAGAAGTATTGTTCTGCCCTTTTTACTTTTAAAATTATAAACATATCAGCCAACAAACATACAAAAACGTTTGAAAAAATATATTATTGATAGTAAGTTCACCGGAGACTTCATGATTGTGTCCGAATCTACATATATCTTCCGGTATGCCACAGGGTAGTATTCTAGGTCCAGTCTTGTATTTAATATATACTTGTGATATACCTGTGAGCAATAATATATACCTCTGCATTTGCCGATGATACAGCCTGTATGAGTATTCATGAAAACAATTATGAGGTATTCCGCAATCTGCAGGAACATATTACTCCGCTGGAAATATGGTTTTTTTAGGTTATTAGTATATTTTTTTTATTTGACAATTTTTTTTTTGCTTTGTCTCGTATTTTTTTTTTAAGTTTTTGGTGTTTATTTTTGTTTTGGCGACGATTTGGTTATATTTTTTATTTTAGCCATTTTTTTAATTTTAGTGATTTATTTTAGTGCTATTTTTTTAAATTTGGAGTTTTTGTTTGTTTTTGTAATTTTTTTCGGGTTTTTGTGTTATTTTTTTTGTGGTGTTTTTTTAGTTTTGGAGCCTTTTTTTCTCGTTTTAGAGATTTGTTTTGGTTTTTGCCATTTTTTGTACTTTATTTAGTTTTGGTGCTTATTTCTCGTTTTAGCTATTTTTTTAAGTTTTTGGATTTTTTTTTATTTTTGGGATTTTTTTTCATATTGGTAATTTTTTTCATATAAGCAACTTTTTCAGCGTTATTTATTTTAGTGCTGATTTTTTTTTTACAATTTGGTGGTTTTTTCTTTTTGGTGATTTTTTTTCGGGTTTTTGGCGTTTTTTTAATTTGGTGCTTTTTTAGTGCTATAATTTTTTCTCATTTTAGTTTTTTTGTTTTTGGCGTTTTTTCCTAATTTGGTGCTTTTTTAAAGTTTTGGTACTTTTTTTTATCATTTAAGTTATTTTTTTAGTTTTAATGCGTTTTTTATTTTGGCGATTTTTTGATTTTAACAATTTTTCTAATTTTTAAACATAATTATTAGTCCCGACTACTGTTGGACATAAACTTGCTGATAGTTATTAATAATACATAAGTAGTGATAGTCAAAAAAGGGGAAAAAATTTTTTCAAGTAGTCCCATCTGTAGTGTTAAGTATAAGGGACCGTGTGTACCTCTTTTTTAGGCGGATGTGTAAACTAATTTTCAAAATATTACGAGCAAGCGGATTAGATGTGATTCCAGTTTTGTTAAATATTTGCCTACGTATTTTGCAATTTCTTCAATCACTAGTGGAATATTTAAATCATGATGTATATTAGAATTTTTGATGTACCTTGAAGCCAATGTTATTAACCATAAAATTTTGTTTTGCCTTCGTTGGATTCTCTTGACGTTAGAAGCTGAAGCAGTGCCCCATAACTTAATTCCTTAGCACCATATTGAGCCACAACTGCTAAAAACTGAATTCCGTAGCAACATATTAGCTAAAAAATCGACTTGTATAGTAAAAGTTTGCAGTCTAGGGTAAGTCTTTTTTTTTTTTTTTTTTTTAATACATATATTTATTTATTGTATCTTCAAATATGAACTAACAATAAGTGATCAAATCTTAAAGCTAAAATATAATTGTTTAGCCCGACCAGTGTCGGCCAAAACTTAGTGATAATTTAAATAATACAAAGTAGTCATAATCAAAAAGGAAAATTAAATGTATTTTCAAGCATTCCCATCTAGAGTGTTGAGTATAAGAGCCCTTGTGTCCCTCTTTTTTTTACGAGCAAGCGGATTAGGATGTGACTCGAGTTTTGTTAAGTATTTGCCTGCGTATCTTGCAATTTCTTCAGTCACTAGTGGCATTCTTAAATCACGATGCAAATTTGAATTCTTAATATACCATGGAGCAGATGTTATTAACCTTAAAATTTTGTTTTGCCTTCGTTGGATTCTCTCTACATTGGAGGCTGAAGCAGTGCCCCATAACTGGATACCGTAACACCATATTGGCTTTAAAAGCGACTTGTATAATAAAAGTTTACAGTCCAGGCTAAGTATTGAATTTCTGCCAATCAACCAGTGTATTTGAGATAACTTAAGTTTCATCTGAGTTAGCTTAAAGTCAATATGATGTTTCCATGTAAGTCTTCGATCAAGGTGTATACCAAGGTATTTCACTTGGGAATGTTGAGGAATATTTTGATTGTTGATTCGAATGGGGGAACAAGTATCTCTTCTTAGGGTAAACGTTGTATGGACACACTTTTGTTCATTGACTTTAATTCTCCATAAGTTCAACCAGATTTCCAACTGTGTAATATGTTCTTGAAGATATCGGGAAGCCTCGTGCGGGTTTTTGTGCATATTAAGGCAGGCTGTATCATCGGCAAACGTAGATGTATGGATATTGCTGCTCACAGGCATATCACAAGTATAAATCAAATACAAAACTGGCCCCAGTATGCTCCCCTGTGGCACACCGGATGATATAGATTGGGGCAGACTCATGAATTCTCCTTCCACAATCGTAAACTTTCGGGTAGTTATGTAGCTTTCTAATAAATTCAGAAAATTTATTGGTAAATATGATTTTAATTTTAAAATAAGGCCTTCATGCCACACTTTATCAAAGGCCTGAGAAACGTCAATAAACAGGGCAGAACAATACATTTTTTCTTCAAAAGTTCTTCTTATAAATTGCACCAATCTATGAGTTTGTTCAATGGTGCTATGCTGACTTCTAAAACCAAATTGATGGTCTGGGATGCACCCACTATCAGTTAAAATTGGGGACAATTTTGTCATGAGCAGCTTTTCGAAGAGTTTTGACATTGTTGATAGCAGACTTATTGGCCTGTATGACTCAGCCTTGGTAAGGTCTTTACCCGGCTTTGGAATCATTTTGACCTTCGCAAGCTTCCAGCTTTGTGGATAATACTCCAGTCGTAAAATGGCGTTAAAAATAAATAACAGGATTCTAATTGCAATATGGGGCAAGTTTATCAGCATATTGTTACTTATTCCATCAATACCTGGAGCTTTCTTCGGGTTGAGTTCAGCAATTAGTTTCTGAACATCACGCGTCTTAAATTTTATGGTTCGAGGGGGTAGCGCAACTACACTTGGTAAATCAACAACACCAGTACATGTGTTTGGGGTAAATACGGATTTTTAATGCTCAACAAATATGTTACCTTTTTCAGTATCGCTTCTGGCCCAACCTCAGGTAGAAGTGCGCAGAGGTGGTCTATATTCAACGGGTGTTTTAAGCTTTCTAGCAGCTTGCCACAAGGAGTAATTAGATGCAGGTGTGGCATCAAGATTTTCCAGATAATTTTTAAGACAAACAGTTTTTTCATATGCCAGCAGCTCTTGGAGTCGTCTAGTGCACTCTTTAAATCGAATTTTATTTTGAGGTGATCTGTGCTGTTGCCATTCCCTTCTAGCTGTCCTTTTTTCACGTAAAAGACGTTCAATGTCTGTAGAATAAATTCTATTAAACCCAGTCTGCGGATGGGAAGTAGTGGCATGTTCAGCAGCCTGAAGTGCCTGGTGAGTCTTAAATTTCTGCCAATCAACCAATTTATTTTAGTTATATCACAAGTATATATTAAATACAAGATAGGACTCAGAATACTATATCGGGCACACTCGTGAACTCTCCTTCTACAATAGTGAAATTTATATTAATAATATAACGTTCCAAAAGCTTTTGAATGATTATTGGAAGATTTTTTTTTAATACATTTTTTTATTTATTGTATCTTCAATTATGAACTAACAATAAGTATTCAAATCTTAAATCTAAAATATAAGTATTAGGCCCGACCACTGTCGGACATAAACTTAGTGATAGTTATAAATAATACATAAGTAGTGATAATCAAAAAAAAGAGAAAAAAAATATTTTCAAGCAATCCCATCTGGAGTGTTGAGTAAAAGAGCCCTTGTGTTCTTCTGTTTCAAGCGAATGTGGCCAGTAAAATTCAAGATGTTACGAGCAAGCGGATTAGGATGTGACTCGAGTTTTGTTAAATATTTGCCTGCGTATTTTGCTATTTCTTCAATCACTAGTGGCATATTCAAATCACGATGTATATTTGAGTTTTTTATGTACCATGGAGCCGATGTTATCAAACGTAAAATTTTATTTTGCCTTCGTTGGATTCTCTCGACGTTAGAAGCTGAAGCAGTGCCCCATAACTGAATTCCGTAGCACCATATTGGCTTCAAGAGCGACTTGTATAATAAAAGTTTGCAGTCTAGGCTGAGTGTTGAGTTTCTACCAATCAGCCAATATATCTGAGTTAGTTTAAGTTTCATTTGTACTAGCTTTGAGTCAATATGGTGTTTCCATGTAACTCGTCGATCAAAGTGTATACCAAGGTATTTTACATGTGAATGCTGAGCAACTTGATTGTTGATTCGAATTGGGGAACAAGTATCTCTTCGCATGGTAAATGTTACCTGAACACACTTTTGCTCGTTTACCTTAATTCTCCATAATTTTAACCATAGTTCCAGTTGTGTTATATATTCTTGTAGATATCGGGAAGCCTCATGAGGATTTTCGTGAATACTTATCTGTATCATCGGAAAACGTAGATGTATGGATATTGCTGCTCAAAGGCATATTACAAGTATAAATTAAATACAAAACTGGCCCCAGTATGCTCCCCTGTGGCACACCGGATGATATAGTTTCGGGCACACTCATGAATCCTTCTTCCACAACAGTGAACTTCCGGGAAGTAATGTAACTTTCTAATAAATTCACCAAATTTATTGGTAGATATGATTTTAATTTTAAAATTAGGCCTTCATGCCACACTTTATCAAATGCCTGCGAAACGTCAATAAAGAGTGCAGAACAGTACTTCTTTTCTTCAAATGTTCTTCTTATACATTGAACCAATCTATGCGTTTGTTCAATAGTGCTATGCTGACTTCTGAAACCAAACTGATGGTCTGGGATACACCCACTACCAATTATAATTGGGGACAATTTTGACATGAGCAGTTTTTCGAAAAGTTTTGACATTGTTGATAGCAGACTTATTGGCCTGTATGATTCTGCCTTGGTAAGATCTTTGCCTGGCTTTGGAATCATTTTAACTTTGGCAAGCTTCCAGCTGTGGGGATAATACTCTAGTCGTAAAACCACATTAAAAATGAATAACATGATTCTAAATGCAACACGAGGCAATTTTATTAGCATTTGGTTACTAATTCCATCAATATCCGGTGCTTTCTTCGGGTTGAGTTCAGCAATTAGATTTTTACATCACACATTTTAAATTTTATGTGTCGAAGGGGTAGCGCAACTACACTCAGGAAATCAAAAACACGAGTACGATTTTAAATGCTTTGCAAACAAGTTACCTTTTTCAATATCACTCCTGGCCCAAACTCCGGTAGAAGTGCGCAGAGGTGGTTTAAACTCAACGGGTGTTTTAATTCTTTTCGCAGCGCGCCACAAAGAGTAATTAGATGCTGGTGTGACATTGAGATTTTCCAGACAGTTTTTAAGAGATGCAGTTTTTTCATATGCAAGCAGTTCTTGGAGTCTTTTAGTGCGCTCTTTAAATCTATTTTTATTTTAGGGTGATCTGTGCTGTTGCCATTATCTTCTAGCTCTTCTTTTTGCACATACAAGATGTTCAATATCTGTAAAATATATTCTGTTAAACCCAGTCTGCGGATGGGATGAAGTGGCATGTTCAGCTTCCTGCTTAATATTTTCGTTAAGATTAGCAATATTAGATTCAATATCATCATGAGTTCTTAGCTTTATGTTTTCAGTGCAATGACTACTAAGATATTTTTTGAATCGCAGCCAATTAACACGACTGACCATTTTCACATATGGGTGAGGTAGAGCACTTCTCAGTGGGCTACAGATTGTAACGATCGTGGGAGAGTGATCGGACGATAGATCTAGGGAAGCTTCGACGTGAATTAATTCCCTAGAAATATTTTTCATGACGGCAAAATCTATAATATCCGGAATTTTATGTATGTCAGTAAGCCAGTAAGTGGGTTCCCCACTCGAAATGACGTCCAAGCCCATTTTTGAAATTGTGTTGAACAACGCTCGTCCTCTAGGTGTGATAAGACGCGAACCCCAGAAAGTATGTTTTGCATTATAGTCTCCAGCTGCTACGAAACAAGGGCCAAGAGATTTGTAGAAATCCTCGTATTGATCCTCAGTAATTGCGAATCTAGGAGGGGAGTAAATTGATGATATGACAAAATTTGTGCAAAAGTTTTCGATACAAATATTCGTTGCTTGTAGATGTTTTTCACAAATGTTGTCAAGAATATAATGCTTGAGTCTTGACTTTATTAAAATTGCTGATCTCCCGCAAGCTCTTCCTCTTGGGTCCTTTGAATCATATAAAATGTAGCCATTAATTTTGAATAGGCTTCTTGAAGTCAAATGAGTCTCAGAAACCAACATTATATCAATATTTTTTTCCGTGAGGAAGTGCTCAAGTTCATTTTTATGTTGGCGAATGCCGTTTGCGTTCCAGAAACTTATCTTTAACGTATTCATGGCTTGTTAACTAATGCTTGAAGCAGTGTAGACTGCATTTGTAGCATTTCTTGCATCATGCTAGTCATATTTGTTGTAAAATTATTTATAGTCAGCACTAGATTCTCAATAGTAGCTTCAAGGCGACTAAAATTAAAGCTTGAGTTTGCATTCGTTGAATTATTTTGAGGCGGAATATTTTGTGTGGGAATATAACTAGTCTTAGCTGCATCGGCATACGATACACGTGAAGTGACAGGTTGGCTCATTTGAGCAAAAGTGGCGGAGTAAGCGTTTGCTGTTTGTGCTGGAGCTAATTTAGGTTTTTGCGCCATAGTCTGTTTAACGAAAGATTAGACAGGACATTCTCTGTAGTTAGCGGTGTGATTACCTCCACAAATACTACATTTTTTTTCTGCTAGATCTTTAGGCTTAGTACAACCAGCAGTACCGTGCAATTCACCGCAGATAACACAAACTGAAGGTAACTTGCAGTAAGTTTTTGTGTGACCATATTCTTGACAATTATGGCATTTTTTATAATAGCGTTTGAATTTTTTTCTCTCAAATAGATTGGAGGCGGCTTGGATGTTTTGTTCGTAGATACATCGGGTTCGTTGTTGTCAACTTGTAATATTTGAAAACGATTTTGGCGGTTAATAGAGGATGCGCTGTTTTCCCTAGACATTTTTGGAGCAGATGAAATTTTCGAAGACTTTGTGCTTCGTCCGCGCTTTACCACTGTAATATATCTGTCCATTCCCACTTGGACCTTGGGTTTTGGGCTGCTCTTAACTTCAGTAAAAACTTGGTTAAGTGATGACCACGAGCCCGAGGCGGATGATATCGCTGAGTTAAATGTAGAAGTACTAGGCAACGGTAATGTTAACGAATCACTAGTTGGCATTGGATAAAGCGAAGTTGATCGCTGACGAAAAAGTGGCCTCGCCGTTAAAAAAAGTCTACTATCAGATTTCTTATTTAATTTATTATCATTAAGAGCTTCAGAGCTCTCAGTAAGTCTATCATTAGATTTTTTATTTTTATTATTTTCATTAAGAGCTTCAGAACTCACAGTAAAATAGGCATTTCTGCCATTAGAACTCACTTCACAGTTATTTGTTTTTGAAGTACTCATAAAGAGTATTCCTCAAGGGCACTTTTGTTTGTTTGTTTGTTTTTTTTTTTTTTTTGATTACGTTTTTTTTGTTTTTGTTAATTATGACTATGTAAAAAATATTAGCAATGCAAATGAAGCTAACAATAACAATATGTATTCCGAATATTTTTTCGTACAATTTTTTTTTGTTTAGTATGAAATAAAAACTCCGCTAAATTGACTGTTCACTATGAATGTACAACGAGAACTCGTTATTGGAAGATATGTCTTGAATATTAAAACTAGGCCTTCGTGCCATACTTTATCAAACGCCTGAGAAATATCAATAAAGAGAGCAGAACAATACTTCTTTTCTCCAAATGTTCTTCTTACAACTTGGACTTGGAGTTTAGCCGTTTGTTCAATGGTGCTAAACAGACTTCTAAAGCCAAATATATGGTCTGGGATGCATCCATTGACAGCTAAAACTATCGACAATTTAGTCATGAGCAGCTTTCCGAAAAGCTTTGAAATTGTAGATAGTAAGCTTATAAGCCTATATGCCTCAGTCTTGATAAGACCTTTTTCCGGCCTTGGAATCATTTTTATCTTGGCAATTTTCCAGTTATGTGGAAAATACTGAATTTTTAAAATATCATTAAAAATAAATAGCAGGATTCTCATTGCAATATGAAGCAAGTTCATAAGCATTTTGTTACTAATGACATCAATACCTAGTGCTTTCTTCGGGTTGGGTTCAGCAATTAACTTTTGTACTTCACGCATCTTAAACTTTATGAGCGAGGGGGTAGAGAAACTACACTTGGTAAATCAGCAGCACCGATACATGAATTGGGAGAGAATACAGATTTTAAATGCTCAGCAAATAAGTTACCATGCTCACTATCGTTTCTTGCCCAGCTTCCGGTCGAAGTGCTCAGTGGTGCTAAAAGATAACCTGGTCTTTTAAGATTTCTAGTAGCGTGCAATAAAGAGTAATTAGATGCTGACGTGACATCGAGACTTTCTAAATATATTTTAAGGTAATGCATTTTTTTCGGCAATAGCAGCTCTTTGAGTCGTTTAGTACATTCTTTAAGTCTGATTATATTTAGGGCTGATCTGTGTTGTTGCCATTATCTTTTAGCTCTCCTTTTATCACATACCAGGCTGTCAATTTCCGTAGAATTAATTCTATTAAAGCCGGTCTGCGGTAGTGGCATGTTCAGCAGCCTGTTTAATATTTTCGTTATATCAAATCAAATCTTAGCTGAATGTTTTCAATGCAGTGACTATTAAGATATTTTTTTAATGCTAGCCAGTTGACCCCATTAATCATTAGTGGACTAGAAATTGTAACTATTGTGGGAGAGGGATCATAGGAGAGATCTGGAGAGGACTCCACGTGAATTAAGTCCCTATGGATATTTTTCATGATGCCAAAATCTATAACACCCGGAATTTTTCGTACATCAGTAGGCCAGTAAGTAGGCTCCCCACTCGAAATGACATCTAAGCCCATTTTTGAAATATTATTAAACAACGCTCGACCTCTAGGTGTTACAAGGCTCAAACCCCAGTACATATGTTTTGCATTGTAGTCGCCAGCTGCTACGAAACAAGGTCCAAACTATTTATAGAAATCCTCATATTGATTCTCAGTGATTGAAAATATGGGAGGGGAGTAAATTGAAGATATGAAATTCGTTAAAGAATTGTCGACGCAAATATTAGTTGCTTGTAGATATTATTCACAACTGTTGTCAAGAATAAAGTGCTTCAGTCTTGACTTTATTAGAATTCCTGATCTACATTTTCCTCTTTGTATCATATATAGTGAAGCCATTAATTTTAAAGAGGACTCTCGAAATCAAATGAGTTTCAGAGACCAAGATTATATCAATATTTTTTTCCGTAAGGTAGTGTTCAAGTTAATTTTTATTTTGGCGAATGCCGTTTGCATTACAGAAACATATTTTTTGCGATTTTTTCGGGTTTTTGGTGATTTTTTCGGTTTGGCGATTTTATAACCTTGGAATTTTTTTGTTTTACCGTTTTTGAAAATTTTAAAACTTTGCCTCTTACGGTTTCACTACCCTTTAATTTTTATGAATTTTAGTGTTAATTGTTGTAGTCTGTACAAAAATACAGTAATTTTACGAATTTTAATTGTCTATAAACATACATATGTACATGTAATTTTATGCAGGCGTACGGTAGTGCGCCAGGTCATGTTCCGGGCAATGCACGCAGTGTGTATATTTACAGCAGCCATTCGAGCTGTTTTAACCCCCTTCATAACTTTGTTTCCCCAAAATCGTACAATTATAAAATTTAAACCACAATTAAAATAAAATCATGTTACTTTATATGCGAAATTTGAATGTTTTGAAATTAAATATTTCGGAGATATGAACATGCAAAGTGGGTGCCTTTGTGGCTGAGTGGTAGCGATGCTAACCTCTCAGTACAGAGGTCGTGGGTTCGATTACCACCATAGACTCTGGGTGTTTTCTGCAGACAAGCTAATCGCTTTGCGGGTTGTGTTTGTTCTTAAAAAAACAGTTCTAGTGTATTTCTGGTGACATTGTCAATGAACACGTCAACAGTTTCTTTATCAAAAAAAAAAATATTTTAAGATTGACTCGCATAAAAATTAACTTGAGCACTTCCTCATGGAAAAAAATATTGATATAATGTTGGTCTCTGACACTCATTTGACTTCAAGGAGCTTATTTAAAATAAATGGTTACACTCTATATGATTCAAAGGACCCGAGGGGGAGAGCCTGCGGTGGGTCAGCAATTCTAATTAAGTCAAGACTCAAACACTATGTCCTTGATTACATTTGTGAAGAACATCTACAAGCAACAAACATTTGCGTCGAAAATTTTGTTACAAATTTCGTGATATCATCAATTTACTCCCCTCCCAGATTCGCAATTACTGAGGATCAATTCGAGGAATTCCACAAATCTCTTGGCCCTTGTTTTGTAGCAGCTGGGGACTACAATGCAAAACATACGTTCTGGGGTTCGCGTCTTATTACACCTAGAGGTCGGGCATTGTTCAACACAATTTCAAAAATGGGCTTGGACGTCATTTCAAGTGGGGAGCCCACTTACTTGCCTACGGACATACAAAAAATTCCGGATGTTATAGATTTTGGAGTCATGAAAAATATCGGTAGGGAATTAATTCATGTTGAAGCTTCTGTAGATCTCTCCTCCGATCACTCTCCCACGATTGTTATAATTTGTAGCCCACTAAGAAGTGACTTCCCTGTCCCATATGTAAAGATGATCAACCGTGTTAATTGGCTGGGATTCAAAAAATACCTCAGTAGCCATTGTACGGAAAATATTAACCTAAGAACACCAGGTGATATTGAATCTAACATTGAAAATCTTAACGAAAATATTAAGCAGGCTGCTGAACATGCCACTACTTCCTATCCGCAGACTGGGTTTAATAGAATTTATTCTACAGACATTGAACGTCTTTTACGTGAAAAAAGGACAGCTAGAAGGGAATGGCAACAGCACAGATCACCCCAAAATAAAATTAGATTTAAAGAGTGCACAAGAAGACTCCAAGAGCTGCTGGCATATGAAAAAACTGTATGTCTTAAAAATTATCTGGAAAATCTTGATGCCACACCTGCATATAATTACTCCTTGTGGCGAGCTGCTAGAAAGCTTAAAACACCCGTTGAATATAGACCACCTCTGCGCACTTCTACCGGAGGTTGGGCCAGAAGCGATACTGAAAAAGGTAACATATTTGTTGAGCATTTAAAATCCGTATTTACCCAAAACACATGTACTGGTGTTGTTGATTTACCAAGTGTAGTTGCGCTACCCCCTCGACCCATAAAATTTAAGACGCGTGATGTTCAGAAACTAATTGCTGAACTCAACCCGAAGAAAGCTCCAGGTATTGATGGAATAAGTAACAATATGCTGATAAACTTGCCCCATATTGCAATTGGAATCATGTTATTAATTTTTAACGCCATTTTACGACTGGAGTATTATCCACAAAGCTGGAAGCTTGCGAAGGTCAAAATGATTCCAAAGCCGGGCAAAGACCTTACCAAGGCTGCTATCAACAATGTCAAAACTCTTCGAAAAGCTGCTCATGACAAAATTGTCCCCAATTTTAACTGATAGTGGGTGCATCCCAGACCATCAATTTGGTTTTAGAAGTCAGCATAGCACCATTGAACAAACTCATAGATTGGTGCAATTTATAAGAAGAACTTTTGAAGAAAAAATGTATTGTTCTGCCCTGTTTATTGACGTTTCTCAGGCCTTTGATAAAGTGTGGCATGAAGGTATTATTTTCAAATTAAAATCATATTTACCAATAAATTTTCTGAATTTATTAGAAAGCTACATAACTACCCGAAAGTTTACGATTGTGGAAGGAGAATTCATGAGTCTGCCCCAATCTATATCATCCGGTGTGCCACAGGGGAGCATACTGGGGCCAGTTTTGTATTTGATTTATACTTGTGATATGCCTGTGAGCAGCAATATCCATACATCTACGTTTGCCGATGATACAGCCTGCCTTAGTATGCACAAAAACCCGCACGAGGCTTCTCGATATCTTCAAGAACATATTACACAGTTGGAAATCTGGTTGAACTTATGGAGAATTAAAGTCAATGAACAAAAGTGTGTCCATACAACATTTACCCTAAGAAGAGATACTTGTTCCCCAATTCGAATCAACAATCAAAATATTCCTCAACATTCCCAAGTGAAATACCTTGGTATACACCTTGATCGAAGACTTATATGGAAACATCATATTGACTTTAAGCTAACTCAAATTAAACTTAAGTTATCTCAAATTCATTGGTTGATTGGCAGAAATTCAACACTTAGTCTGGACTGCAAACTTTTAATATACAAGTCGCTTTTGAAGTCAATATGGTGTTACGGTATCCAGTTATGGGGCACTGCTTCAGCTTGCAATGTAGAGAGAATTCAACGAAGACAAAACAAAATTTTAAGGTTAATAACATCTGCTCCATGGTATATTAAGAATTCAAATTTGCATCGTGATTTAAGAATGCCACTAGTGACTGAAGAAATTGCAAGATACGCAGGCAAATACTTAACAAAACTCGAGTCACATCCTAATCCGCTTGCTCGTAATATTTTGAATTTTAATGGTCACATTCGCCAAAAAAAGAGGGACACTAGGGCTCTTATACTCAACACTCTAGATGGGAATGCTTGAAAATACATTTAATTTTCCTTTTTGTTTATCACTACTTTGTATTATTTAAATTATCACTAATTTTTGGCCGACACTGGTCGGGCTAAATTATTATATTTTAGCTTTAAGATTTCATCACTTATTGTTAGTTTATATTTGAAGATACAATAAATAAATATATGTATTAAAAAAAAAAAAAAAAAAAAAAGATTGACTCGCTGACGTACTGTGACTCGCTCATCAATACTATGAAGCACGAAGCACTTCCGTTATAGCTAGAAATCTGAAATTCGGTACACAAGTAGATATAGGTGAGCGATGAACTAGAAAAATCTGAAAACCTGAAAATGTTTACCAAGGGTCCGGGGCTAAGCCCACAAAGGTTAGAATTTAAAACACATATCTAAAGCGTTTAACTCAAACGATTTTATTGAAATTTGGCACACATGTTTCTTGAAGATACAATAAATAAATAAATGTATTAAAAAAAAATGTTACTTGTACTAATACAAGTATATAAATTTTTGTTGTTTGCAGTAGTGAGCTGAAATTCGATAAACGAGTAGTTGTAGATAAGAAAATTACTAGAAAAATCTGAAAACTCAAAAATTTTACTAAAGTGGGCGGGGTTGCGCCCATAAGGCTCTGAATTTAAAATACAAATATAATGCCTTTAACTGAAGCGCTTCTATTGAAATTCGCGTACATGTTGCAATATTGCAGGGCTATAAATTTACGATGAAAAAGTTGGCGTTAACACGCCCATATATTTTAACCTTCCTTTTTAATACACATTTGAATATGCTACATATTTATAAATTTATTACCATCCGTTTTCAACGAAACTCGACACGAAAGATAACTAGTGGCCAAAGAAAATCTTGAGATTGAAAAAGTGGACGGTATCATGCCCATTAGAAAAAAGAATTAAAATTTGCGCTACTAAGCTGAAATTTGACAAAAAAGTGGGTCTAGATTAGGAACTAGCTAAAAAATCTGAAAACCTGAAAATAATAGCCAGGGGGCAGGGCTACGTCCACAAAGCTCAGAATTAAAAAAAACAAATCCAATGCGTTTAACTAAGCAATTTTATTGTAATTTGGGTTAAAAACCCACAAACTTTGCCCTCCTATTTCATGTATGTACTTCGGATCAGCACATGTAAATATACTATTTATGTATTTATTATTAAACGTATCCACGGTAACTCAACAGGAGAGATAAACACTCGCAAAAGAAAAGCTTGAGTTTGAAAAAGTGGGCTTGATCACGCAAAAAAGAATAAAAAATTTAAATTTTCGCTAATGAGGTGAAATTTGTTAAACAAGTAGGTCTAAGCTAGAAACTAACTAGAAAAATCTTAAGGCCAGGAAAATATAGCCATAGGGATGGAGCTACGCCCATTAAGTTTAGAACTAAAAGATGAAATTTTAATCGTTGGCGAAAGCTGTTTTATTGAAATATGCCATACATATTTTAATAATAAAAGGCCATAAATTTATAATTTATCCGTTTAAAAAGCGGGCGCTAACATGCCAATAAAATTTAAGTCTCTTATTATTGCTCGTTTGCAGCGAAACTTGACACGTATGATTAGCACTGGCTAAAAAAATTTTCTTTTAAAAAATTGGGCAGGAATACGCTATAAAAAGAAAATAATTAAATTTAAAGTAGGTCAAGATGATTTAAGCCAGGAGTGGCTTTTAACTGAAACTATTACTTAAAACCATGATAGAATAATATAAAGGTACGACCACATTTGACATACAAAATTAATTATGAAATTTTTTCTGATTATTTGTTTACAACTACGTTGCCACACACATATAATGGCAACTTTAATTCAAGAATGCTGTTTAAAATGTGTAATCTGAGTTTAAAAATTATAGTTTAATCTTAATTTTTTTAAATGCTGTAAGTATTGAACATGAGGATAACGAAATCTGTGTGTAATATGATCTTCAAAAATTGAGAAATGTTTGATTTATTATTTATTTCACCACATAAAAATACCTCACTGCTAGGGATGCAACATCATTCTTAAGAACATCAATGTTTGAAAACGCAAGTTTTTGTTAAAACAGCACAACAGCAAAGCTTAAAAGTATTAAGTACTGTTAGGAAGCAGTATACTTGAAAAAACACGCGTAAATGGCGAAATTGGCAAAAATACTCGAGAAGTTGCAAAATCATATAAAATCCTCAAACATTTATTAGAAATCGCTAAAGGTGTTATAATAATATATAGAACAAGATCTTGTTTTTTTACATTATTTTATTTATTGTCTCTTCAAATATGAACTAACAATAAGTATTCAAATCTTAAATCTAAAAAGTAAGTATTAGGCCCGACCACTGTCGGGCATAAACTTAATGATATTTATAAATAATACATAATAGTGATAATGAAAAAAAGAAGAAAAAATATATATATTTTCAAGAAATCCCATCTGGAGTGTTGAGTATAAGAGCCCTTATGTTATCTTTTTTAGGCGGATGTGACCAGTAAAATTCAAAATGTTACGAGCAAGCAGATTAGGATGTGACGGGTTTTTTTAAATATTTGCCTGCGTATTTTGCAATTTCATCAATCACTAGTGGCATATTCAAATCACGATGTATATTTGAGTTTTTTATGTACCATGGAGCCGATGTTATCAAACGTAAACTTTTCTTTTGCCTTCGTTGGATTCTCTCGACATTAGAAGCTGAAGCAGTGCGCCATAACTGAATTCTCTAGGCTGAGTGTTGAATTTCTACCAATCAGCCCATACATCTGAGTTAGTTTAAGTTTCATTTGTATTAGTTATGAGTCAATATGGTGTTTCCATGTAAGTCGTCGATCAAGGTGTATTCCAAGGCATTTTACATGTGAATGTTGAGGAACAACTTGATTTTTGATTTGAATTGGGGAACAAGTATCTCTTCGCATGGTAAATGTTACCTGAACGCACTTTTGCTCGTTTGCCTTAATTCTCCATAATTTTAACCATAGTTCCAGTTGTGTAATATGTTCTTGTAGATATCGGGAAGACTCATGAGGATTTTCGTGCATACTTAGCCAGGCTGTATCATCTGCAAACTTAGATGTATGGGTATTACTGCTCAAAGGCACATCACAAGTATAAATCAAATACAAAACTGGCCCCAGTATGCTCGTGAATTTTCCTTCCACATTCGTAAACTTCCGGGTAGTAATGTAACTTTCTAATAAATTCACCAAATTTATTGGTAGATATGATTTTAATTTTAAAATTAGGCCTTCATGTCACACTTAATCAAATGCCTGCGAAAAGTCAATAAACAATGCAGAACAGTACTTCTTTTCTTAAAATGTTCCTCTTATACATTCAACCAATCTATGCGTTTGTTCAATGGTGCTATGCTATTTTCTAAAACCAAATTGATGGTCTGGGATGCACCCACTACCAATTAGAATTGAGGACAATTTTGACATGAGCAGTTTTTCGAAAAGTTTTGATAGTTGATAGCAGACTTATTGGCCTGTATGAATCTGCTTTGGTAAGATCTTTGCCCGGCTTTGGAATCATTTCAACTTTGGCAAGCTTCCAGCTGTGTGGATAATACTCTAGTCGTAAAATGGCATTAAAAATTAATAACATTATTCTTATTGCAATACGAGGCAATTTTATTAGCATCTGGTTACTAATTCCATCAATACCTGGTTCTTTCTTCGGGTTCAGTTCAGCAATTAGATATTGTACATCACAGATTTTAAATTTTATGGGTCGAGGGGGTAGCGCAACTACACTCGGGAAATCAACAACACCAGTACATGTGTTTGGGGTAAATACGGATTTTAAATGCTTTGCAAACACGTTACCTTTTTCAATATCACTCCTGGCCAAAACTCCTGTAGATGTGGTTTAAACTCAACGGGTGTTTTAATTTTTTTCGCAACGTGCCACAAAGAGTAATTAGATGCTGGTGTTACATCGAGATTTTCCAGATAGTTTTTAAGAGATGCAGTTTTTTCATATGCAAGCAGCTCTTGGAGTCTTTGAGTGCAGTCATTCAATCCAATTTTTTTTGAGGTAGAGCACTTCTCAGTGGGCTTCAAATTGTAACGATCGTGGGAGAGTGATCGGACAATAGATCTATGGAAGCTTCAACATGAATTAATTCCCTAGAAATATTTTTCATTACGCCAAGATCTATAACATCCGGAATTTTATGTATGTCAGTAGGCCAGTAAGTGGGCTCACCACTCGAAATGCAGTCCAAGCCCATTTTTGAAATTGTGTTGAACAACGCTCGTCCTCTAAGTGTAATAAGACGCGAACCCCAGAAAGTATGTTTTGCATTAAGGTCGCCAGCTGCTACGAAACAAGGGCCAAGAGATTTGTAGAAATCCTCGTATTGATGCTCAGTAATTGCGAATTTAGGATGGGAGTAAATTGATGATATGACAATATTTGTGCAAAAATTTTCGACACAAATATTCGTTGCTTGTAGATGTTCTTCACAAAAATGTTGTCAAGAATATAATGCTTGAGTGTTGACTTTAACAAAATTGCTAATCCCCCGCAAGCTCTTCCTCTTGGGTCCTTTGAATCATATGAAATGTAGCCATTATTTTTGAATAGACTTCATGAAGTCAAATGAGTCTCAGAAACCAACATTATATCAATATTTTTTTCCGTGCAAAAGTGCTCAAGTTCATTTTTATGTTGGCGAATGCCCTTTGCGTTTCAGAAACACATCTTTAACGTGTTCATGGCTTGTTAACTAATGCTTGAAGCAGTGTAGACTGCATTCGTAGAATTTCTTGCATCATGCTAGTCATATTTGTTGTAAAATTATTTATAGTCAGCACCAGATTCTCAATAGTAGCTTCAAGGTGACTAAAATTAAAGCTTGAGTTTGCATTCGTTGAATTATTTTGAGGTGGAATATTTTGTGTGGGAATAGAACTAATCTTAGCAGCATCAACATACGATACACGGGAAGTGACAGGTTTGCTCATTTGAGCAAAAGTGGCGGAGTAAGCGTTTGCTGTTTGTGCTGGAGCCAATTTAGGTTTTTGCCTTATAATCTGTTTAACGAAAGAATATACGGGACATCCTCTGTAGTTAGCGGTATGATTAGCTCCACAATTACAAAATTTTTTTTCTGCTAAATCCTTAGGTTTGGTACAACCAGCAGTACCGTGCAATTCACCGCAGATAACACAAACTGTAGGTAACTTGCAGTAAGTTTATGTGTGACCATATTCTTGACAATTATGGCACTGTACGGATCCAGAACGCTTGTTTGGTTCTTCAACTGTTATTTTTCGATATAAGAGATATTTCAAATTATAAATTGGATGAGTATCTTTTTTTAAATTTTATATCGTTTGGCTCAAGTTCGTCGCGAAGTAGAGGTTGATTTGTTATGTTACAATAACAAGATAACGCGAACAAATCGCAAGTTCGCGAAAAATTGCTAGATGCATTGAAGAAATAACTTACACTGCAAAGAATAACAAAATCCATGAAAATCAGATAAATCACAAAAAAAATTACTAACATCGCAGAAAATGCATTGTCAAGTAAACGTCTTTGTATAATTTTAATATCGTAATGAAATTACAATGGACATAAACATTCAAACAATTTGTCATCGTTCGACGACGTAAGAAATAAACTATCGTCAGTTATTTTCGCATGGAAACTTTCCTCCAACGTACTGATTGTGTGTATTTCCATATACACTAAAGTGTTTTTATATTTTA
Source organism: Tachina fera (assembly GCA_905220375.1). Taxonomy (NCBI): domain Eukaryota; kingdom Metazoa; phylum Arthropoda; class Insecta; order Diptera; family Tachinidae; genus Tachina; species Tachina fera. The sequence continues at coordinate 114,974,709 of LR999963.1, forward strand.
CGAAGAATATTCGCCGTTGATTCCAGTTGTGTTTACTGCAGCTTCATCCAGACGCACATGCTCCGAATTTGTATTTGAGGTAAAAAGCTTTGAAAGTTCTTGAATTTTTTTCTTCTTTCTTTGCAAAATAAGAGCAATTACTGTCGTCAAGATCTTATTGGCTGTTGTGATCTCTTCTGCTCCTGTCGGTGTGAAAGCACAAAACAAAATATTTAAAATTTTGCACATTGTGCATATGCTTCAGACGTACCTGATTTAAGGCAATAATACAATGAAGCACGAACACAAAGTCCTCCATATGATGCGGAAGTAGAGCAGATGCTGTTCAAATAGGAATTGCCTCGCAGCTGTTCATTTTCTTGATGTTTTCTTTCTGCTGGCGCCGTTGCTGCTGTATTTTTTGTTGTTCTTTATAATAAAAAAATTTAAACATTTTTCAATATTTTTAATTAAGTAAACAACAGAGTCAAACCACTAGTCAAAAACTCGGATTTCATAAACTCATAAGGTAGCATTAATTTTGAGAGTAAAAAATAATCGGGAAAAACGTCAGAAGGTTAATATGGCGACAAAAAGAGAGAATGGTCTTACATTTATATTATTGTATCATGCTTAAAACTGTCATCTTAAAAAAAGGACGATGATAACTGAGCGCTGCTCATAACAAAATCTTGAGTTTAAGAAAGTACCGGAGACATCTTCAGGAATTATATTTAAGGCTAGAATTTTTTTTTCGAATATTTATTTATTTATTGTATCTTCAATTATGAACTAACAATAAGTATTCAAATCTTAAATCTAAAATATAAGTATTAGGCCCCACCACTGTCGGACATAAACTTACTGATAGTTATAAATAATACATAAGTAGTGATAATCAAAAAAAAAGAGAAAAAAAAATATTTTCAAGCAATCCCATCTGGAGTGTTGAGTAAAAGAGCCCTTGTGTCCTTCTTTTTCAAGCAAATGTGGCCAGTAAAATTCAAGATGTTACGAGCAAGCGGATTAGGATGTGACTCGAGTTTTGTTAAATATTTGCCTGCGTATTTTGCTATTTCTTCAATCACTAGTGGCATATTCAAATCACGATGTATATTTGAGTTTTTTATGTACCATGGAGCCGATGTTATCAAACGTAAAATTTTATTTTGCCTTCGTTGGATTCTCTCGACGTTAGAAGCTGAAAGAGTGCCCCATAACTGAATTCCGTAGCACCATATTGGCTTCAAGAGCGACTTGTATAATAAAAGTTTGCAGTCTAGGCTGAGTGTTGAGTTTCTACCAATCAGCCAATATATCTGAGTTAGTTTAAGTTTCATTTGTACTAGCTTTGAGTCAATATGGTGTTTCCATGTAAGTCATCGATCAAGGTGTATACCAAGGTATTTTACATGTGAATGCTGAGGAACAACTTGATTGTTGATTCGAATTGGGGAACAAGTATCTCTTCGCAGGGTAAATGTTACCTGAACACACTTTTGCTCGTTTACCTTAATTCTCCATAATTTTAACCATAGTTCCAGTTGTGTTATATGTTCTTGTAGATATCGGGAAGCCTCATGAGGATTTTCGTGCATACTTAGGCAGGCTGTATCATCGGCAAACGTAGATGTATGGATATTGCTGCTCAAAGGCATATCACAAGTATAAAATAAATACAAAACTGGCCCCAGTATGCTCCCCTGTGGCACACCGGATGATATAGTTTCGGGCACACTCATGAATTCTCCTTCCACAACCGTGAACTTCCGGGTAGTAATGTAACTTTCTAATAAATTCACCAAATTTATTGGTAGATATGATTTTAATTTTAAAATTAGGCCTTCATGCCACACTTTATCAAATGCCTGCGAAACGTCAACAAACAGTGCAGAACAGTACTTCTTTTCTTCAAATGTTCTTCTTATACATTGAACCAATCTATGCGTTTGTTCAATAGTGCTATGCTGACTTCTAAAACCAAACTGATGGTCTGGGATACACCCACTACCAATTAGAATTGGGGACAATTTTGACATGAGCAGTTTTTCGAAAAGTTTTGACATTGTTGATAGCAGACTTATTGGCCTGTATGATTCTGCCTTGGTAAGATCTTTGCCCGGCTTTGGAATCATTTTAACTTTGGCAAGCTTCCAGCTGTGGGGATAATACTCTAGTCGTAAAATGGCATTAAAAATGAATAACATGATTCTAATTACAATACGAGGCAATTTTATTAGCATTTGGTTACTAATTCCATCAATACCCGGTGCTTTTTTCGGGTTGAGTTCAGCAATTAGATTTTGTACATCACACATTTTAAATTTTATGGGTCGAGGGGGTAGCGCAACTACACTCGGGAAATCAACAACACCAGTACATGTGTTTGGGGTAAATACGGATTTTAAATGCTTTGCAAACAAGTTACCTTTTTCAATATCACTCCTGGCCCAAACTCCGGTAGAAGTGCGCAGAGGTGGTTTAAACTCAACGGCTGTTTTAATTCTTTTCGCAGCGCGCCACAAAGAATAATTAGATGCTGGTGTGACATCGAGATTTTCCAGATAGTTTTTAAGAGATACAGTTTTTTCATATGCAAGCAGTTCTTGGAGTCTTTTAGTGCACTCTTTTAATCTAATTTTATTTTGGGGTGATCTGTGCTGTTGCCATTCTCTTCTAGCTCTTCTTTTTGCACATACGAGAAGTTCAATATCTGTAGAATATATTCTGTTAAACCCACTCTGCGAATGGGAGGAAGTGGCATGTTCAGCTGCCTGCTTAATATTTTCGTTAAGATTAGCAATATTAGATTCAATATCGTCATGAGTTCTTAGCTTAATGTTTTCAGTGCAATGACTACTAAGATATTTTTTGAATCGCAGCCAATTAACACTACTGACCATTTTCACATATGGGTGAGGTAGAGCACTTCTCAGTGGGCTACAAATTGTAACGATCGTGGGAGAGTGATCGGACGATAGATCTAGGGAAGCTTCGACGTGAATTAATTCCCTAGAAATATTTTTCATGACGGCAAAATCTATAATATCCGGAATTTTATGTATGTCAGTAGGCCAGTAAGTGGGCTCCCCACTCGAAATGACGTCCAAGCCCATTTTTGAAATTGTGTTGCACAACGCTCGTCCTCTAGGTGTGATAAGACGCGAACCCCAGAAAGTATGTTTTGCATTATAGTCTCCAGCTGCTACGAAACAAGGGCCAAGAGATTTGTAGAAATCCTCGTATTGATCCTCAGTAATTGCGAATCTAGGAGGGGAGTAAATTGATGATATGACAAAATTTGTGCAAAAATTTTCGATACAAATATTCGTTGCTTGTAGATGTTCTTCACAAATGTTGTCAAGAATATAATGCTTGAGTCTTGACTTTATTAAAATTGCTGATCCCCCGCAAGCTCTTCCTCTTGGGTCCTTTGAATCATATAAAATGTAGCCATTAATTTTGAATAGGCTTCTTGAAGTCAAATGAGTCTCAGAAACCAACATTATATCAATATTTTTTTCCATGAGGAAGTGCTCAAGTTCATTTTTATGTTGGCGAATGCCGTTTGCGTTCCAGAAACTTATCTCTAACGTGTTCATGGCTTGTTAACTAATGCTTGAAGCAGTGTAGACTGCATTCGTAGCATTTCTTGCATCATGCTAGTCATATTTGTTGTAAAATTATTTATAGTCAGCACTAGATTCTCAATAGTAGCTTCAAGGCGACTAAAATTAAAGCTTGAGTTTGCATTTGTTGAATTATTTTGAGGCGGAATATTTTGTGTGGGAATATAACTAGTCTTAGCTGCATCGGCATACGATACACGTGAAGTGACAGGTTGGCTCATTTGAGCAAAAGTGGCGGAGTAAGCGTTTGCTGTTTGTGCTGGAGCTAATTTAGGTTTTTGCCCCATAGTCTGTTTAACGAAAGAATAGACGGGACATCCTCTGTAGTTAGCGGTGTGATTACCTCCACAATTACTACATTTTTTTTCTGCTAGATCTTTAGGCTTAGTACAACCAGCAGTACCGTGCAATTCACCGCAAATAACACAAACTGAAGGTAACTTGCAGTAAGTTTTTGTGTGACCATATTTTAACTTCAGTAAAAACTTGGTTAAGTGATGACCACGAGCCCAAGGCGGATGATATCGCTGAGTTAAATGTAGAAGTACTAGGCAACGGTAATGTTAACGAATCACAGATTTCTTATTTAATTTATTATCATTAAGAGCTTAAGAGCTCTCAGTAAGTCTATCATTAGATATTTTATTTTTATTATTTTCATTAAGAGCTTCAGAACTCACAGTAAAATAGGCATTTCTGCCATTAGAACTCACTTCACAGTTATTTGTTTTTGAGGTACTCATATAGAGTATTCCTCAAGGGCACTTTTGTTTGTTTGTTTGTTTTTTTTGATTACGGTTTTTTTGTTTTTGTTAATTATGACTATGTAAAAAATATTAGCAATGCAAATAAAACTAACAATAACAATATGTATTCCGAATATTTTTTCGTACAATTTTGTTTAGTATGAAATAAAAACTCCGCTAAATTGACTGTTCACTATGAATGTACAACGAGAACTCAAGGCTAGAATTTGAACTAGAGAGTTGCGTACCGGAAAAATTCGAAAGCACTGGTGGTTACATTAGGGAAGTGGGCATGTTTACAAGAACCTAGCGCAATGTTATAAGGAAGAGAAGTGAAATTTGAAAAAAATGGACTTAGTTAAGTTACCAACTAGAAAAATTTAAAACTCAAGCTCCTCTATTAAAACTTTACATGCACATTTCTCTAATGCTAGCCTTTAATTTTGCATTTTCAAAAGTACTTCGTCTAAGCAGACATTAGGAAAATAAAAAAAGAGTAAAAATTTTGCCAAGTTAGCACATTATCTAGAAATTATATAACAGCCTTATGATTACAAATTTATATAATGCATAGCATATTACAGTGATATGTATTGTGCCAAACAAGAACTTTGTCAACATTTTTATCTCACTAGTTCTGATGGCCGAAATTTCGGAAAGGAACTTGGCCTTTTTTCACATTTATGTTTTTGTGAGGATCTGACTACTTTTTGGAACATTTTCTTAATAAAGGTTTTTAAAGTTTAAATTAGTAGTCTGTTATAGTTCTATTCATAATGTCTGCGCCAGTTCAAAAATGAGAGTTACATAAAATAATGGGTTATAGGGTGATATGTGCCCCATTGTGTCATAATAAAGACCGAGTAATTTGATTAATTTTTTAAGAGTCATCTGAGTAGAAATATGCAAAATATAGTGTAAATTTTTGTGTAGTAAAGTCCGCTCAGACGATGTCCTTAAGAAAACGCGAAATTTAGTGCTAGTATGAGTGAAATGTGCATGCAAGGTTTCAATACAGTAGTTTGTGTTTTAAGTTTATCTAGTTGGTAATTTACATTAGCCAATTTTTTTTTGGAAAATTTCATTTCTCTTCCGTATAATATTTCAATACAAATTTGTTAAACTTGGCCCTAATTCCCTAAATTAACAATCGGTGCTTTCAGTTTTTCCTGTTAATAAATCCTTTAACTTAAATTCTTAATTTTGAGCTTAAAGTGCGTGTCCATGCCCCCAATTGAAACTTCCAGGATTTAAAATCTTTCTTGGTGATCTCTAATTAAGATTTATTTGTGTATTGAATTTAAGCTCTTTAGTACAAATTCTAGCTTGAAATGTTATGGCCGTTACCCCCAGTCTCCGTCACTTTTTTATACTCAAGATTTTGTTATAAGCAGCTCTCAATTATCATCGTACCCTTTTTAAGATGATAGCTTTTAGTTAAAGATTTAGTTAAAACCTTCAGTAAAAAATTATCGTGCCCTCTACCACTCCTGGTTAAAATATTTGGGTTTTTAGATTTTTCTAGTTGGTTTCTCATCTTGACCTACTTGTGTATCAAACTTTAGCTCTCTAGCGAAAATTTAGTTATTTAATTCTTATGGGCGTATTCCCGCCCACTTTTTTTAAATAAATTTATTGCCAGTTCCAATCATACGGGTCAAGTTTCATTGTAAACGGATATTAATAATTAAATAAATAGTATATTTTAATCTGCTGATCCGAAGTACATGAAATAGGAGATTTAAATTGTATGGGCGTGTTAACTTCCACTTTTTTCAACGAAATTTTATAACTTGGCATTATTCCAACATTTGTGCTAAATTTCAATAAAATCGCTTTAGATAAACATTTTAAATTTGCTCTTTTAATTGTGTGATTTGTTGGAATAGCTCCGCCCCCTTGATAAAAATCTCCGGGTTTTCAGATTTTTCTAGTTAGTTGCTAATCTAGACCTGCTTGTTTATTAAATTTCAGCTAACTAGCGTATATTTTATTTATTTTTTTCTTATGTGCGTGATAACGCTGACTTTTTCAATCTCAATACCTGCTGTAGCCATTAGTTATCTTTCCTGTCGAGTTTCGTTGAAAAGGGATAGTAATAAATATATAAATATGTAGTATATTCAAATATGCTGAACCGAAGTATATGAAATAGGAGACTTAAATTGTATGGGCGTGATGACGCCCACTTTTTCAACGAAAATTTATAGCGTTGTACTATTGCAACATGTATGCCAAATTTCGCTTGAGTTTAACGCCTTAGATTTGTTTTTTAAATTCTGAGAATTATGGGCGCAGTCCTGCCCTCTTAGGTAAAATTTTTGGGTTTTCAGATTTTTCTAGTAATTTGCTAATCTATAACTACTCGTTTATCAAATTTCAGCTCACTAGCGCAAATTTTAATTTTTAATCTTATGGACGTGTTCTCGCCTTCTTTTTTTAGCCCCAAATTTTTATTTGGCTTATCGTTATCTTTCCTGCTTAGTTTCGTTGGAAACGGATAATAGCAAATACATAAATAGTTCATTTAAATGTGCTGACCCGAAACACATGAAATAGGAGGCTTAAATTGTATGGGCGTGTTAACGTCCACTTTTTTCAATAAAAATTTAGAGCCTTGTATAAGTGTGCCAAATTTTAATAAAATCGCTTGAGTTAAACGCCTTAGAAATGTTTTTTTTTGGTTAAAATTTTCGGGTTTTCAGATATTTTTAAGTGAGAACTCACTTAGATCTACTTGTGTACCAAATTTCAGCTCACTAGCGCAAATTTTAATACTTATGGGCGTAACTCCACCCTCGGTTAAAATTTTCAGGTTTTCAGATTTTACCAGTTCATTGCAAACCTAGACCTACTCAACAAATTTCAGCTTTCTAGCTTTAGCGGAAGTGCTTCATAAATTTGATGAGTGTGTCAGTGGTCAGTGAGTATGTCTTAAAATATGAATTTTTTGGTCCTCCATATCTGCGGAACCTTTAAAACTTTGCGTATAATTTTACGATTGCAGGGAACAAAGTTATGAGAGGGTAAAAACAGCTCGAATGGCTTCCTCTAAATATACACACTGCGTGCATTGGCCGGAACCTGGTCTGGCGCACTGCCGTGCGCCTAGATTACCGTGTAAAGACAGCTTTAATAAAAATACATACAAAATTAATTTATGGCAGTTAATTTTATATATCACAGAAATTGTAAGTTTTCCAACTCTGGAAACATCCTTTTTGATTTTTTAGTTATGAACACATTATTTAATATCCCGCCTGACGAAAACTCACTAAATTTTAAACCAAAATTGTTCAATATTTGTTTGCAAATCAAAAAAAAATTTTAATGTTCCCTAAATCTTCGAACTTCAAACTTCTCTCTTCTTTTTTAAAATTCCTATAAAATAGTTTTATTATTGTACCTGCATACCAAGTAAACTAACTTGTTTTATTCAATAATCTTTGATTTAACAAAATTGTTAAGTGTCTAAATTTAAACATCCCATTGCAAAAGCTATATATATCGAGGTATTATGTAAACGTTTATTCCTGACGATTTTTTTCGAATTTGCTCAGCACAATGGAACGGTTTCAGGGAAATTAAACGGAACATGTTCTGTAACTAATTTTATAGTTAGGACTGAACTTTAGCTATAAATTTTATTTCCGTATCCATTAACAAAAAATAAATTCAGTAAAGTGTGACTCTGACTTGCGCACGAAGGGTTCCGTACGGACACTAGACATGTAATAATATATGAACTTTAGCTTATATAAAATATAGTTTTGGCATTTTTTTCGGTTATTAGCGTTTTTTAATAGGGTTTTTTATTTTTGCCGTTTTTAGGGTTCCGTACACCAAAGGTGAAAAAAGGAACCCTATTGTTTTCGCTACGCTGTCCGTCTATCCGTCACACGGTATTTTCTCAGGAACCGTAAGAGCTACGGACCTGAAATTTGGACAGAGTATGTAGAACCTTGGCCACTACAACAACAAATACATGAGAATTAGAAATTAATGGGTGTTCCTAAAACGAGCGACGAAAAATGTTAAAATCTCATGTAATATACATACAATTGTATGTACATATGTATATTGACACTTGCAATTTGTAAAATTAGTGTATTTTTATATAGACTACAACAATAAACATTTAAATATTAAAAAATTTAAATTAAAGGGTGGTCCATCAGTTAATGCAATTTTGACTATGTAATTTTGACAAATTGCTATATCTTGGAGACCGTAAGGGGTAAACTCTTGAAATTTTCAAAAACGGTAAAACTAAAAAATCCGAAAATTATAAAATCGCCAAACCGAAAAAAATCGCCAAAACCTGAAAAAAAAATCGCCAAAAATTAAAAAAAAAATCGCCAAATCGAAAAAAATCGACAAAATTAAAAACAAAATCTAGCACTAAAATAAATCGCCAAATTCAAAAAAATCGTTTAAATAAAAAAATCGCCAATATAAAAAAAACGCCAAAAACCGAAAAAAATCGCCAAAACGCGATAAATGCGCCAAAACCAAAATAATTGTTTATTTGAAAAAAAAAACGCAAAATTAAAAAAAATCGCCAAATTTAAAAAAAAATCGGCAAAACGAAATAAATCGCCAAAATTTAAAATAAACGCCAAAAACCGAAAAAAATCCTCAAAGCGAAAAAAAGTGTCAAAACTAAAAAAAACGCCAAAACCAAAAAAAGTCACCTAAATGAAAAAAACGCCAAAATTGAAAAAATCGCCAAATTATAAAAATCGCCAAAATAATAAAAATCGCCAAAATTAAAAAACCAAAAAAAAAAAATCGTTAAAACGTGAAAAAAAGTGCCAAAACTCAGAAAGCGCGAATAAATTTAAAAAACCCCCAAACTAAAAAAACTCTTAAAACCGAAAAAACCCAAAGACGAACAAAATGCCAAAACTATAGTTTATATTGTTCGTATTGAATTACATATATCGTGCCCGTACGGAACCCTTCGTGCGCGGGTCAAAGTCGCACTTCACTGAATTTATTTGTGTTTATGGCATTTTTTTATTATTGAGATTTAGCGATTCTTTACGGTATTGGCATTTTTTTTGCTTTTATGCTTTTTTAGTTTTGGTGCTTTTTTCTCTTTATTTTAGTTTTTTGCGTTTATTTTGATTTTGGCGATTTTTTTCATTATGGTAATATTTTTAATTTGAGAGATGTTTTTTATTTTTAAAATTTATTTTAGTGCCAGATTTTTTCCAATTTGGTGCTTTTTTAGTTTTGTTGCTCTTTCTTGTTTCAGCGATTTTTTTAGGTTTTTGGCGATTTTTTTAACCTGGTGCTTTTTTAGTTTCGGTGCTTTTTTTTGCGTTTTTTTATTTTGGAGAATTTTTTTTCACTAAGCCGATTTATTTTTTATTTTAGAGATTTTTTGAATTTTTGCAATTTATTTTACTACTAGAATTTTTTTTAATTTGATGCTTTTTTGTTTTCTCAATATTTTTTTGAAGCGATTATTGTCGTTTTGGTGATTTTAAAATTTGGTATTTTTTGTTTTACCGTTTTTGAAAATTCCAAGACTTTCTTTCATTGAAATGTCACGGAGATATGGAGGTGCAAAAATTGCATATTTTAAGACATACTCACTGACTCAGTCATCAATATTATGAAGCACTTCCGCTATAGCTAGAGATCTGAAATTTGGTACACAAGTAGATCTAGGTTAGCGATGAACAAGAAAAATTTAAAAACACGAAAATTTAAACCAGGGGGTGGGGCTACGCCCATAAAAATAAACTTTGTGCTAGTGAGCTGAATTTTGGTGCACAAGAAGAACTATGTGAGTAATCACCTAAAAAAATCTGAAAACTAGCAAAGTCTGGGCTACGCCAATACAGCTCAGTATTAAAAACACATATCTAAGGCGTTTAAGTCAAGCCATTTTATTGAAATTTGGCACACATGTTACAATAGTGCAAGGCTATAAACTTTTGTTAAAAAAAAGTGGGCGTTAACAACCATACAGTTTAAACCTCCTATTTCATGTACTTCCGGTCAGCACATTTACATGTACTATCATCGGTTTTCAACGAGACTAAACAGGAATGATAAACACTAGCCAAAGAAAACATTGATTTAAAAAAGTAGGCGGGAACAAGCCCTGAGAACAAAAATTTAAATTTGTGCTAGTGATCTCAAATTTAATAAACGAGTAGTTATAGATTGGCAAATTACTAGAAAAATCTGAAAGCCCATTCATTTTACCTAGGAAGGCGGGGTTGCGCCCATAAGGCACATAATTCAGAAAAAAATCTAAGGCGTTAAACTCAAGCAATTTTATTGAAATTGGCATATAATTTGCAATAATACAAGGCTACAAAGTTTCGTTAAAAAGTGGGCGTTAACACGCCCTTACAATTTAAGCCTCTTTCGGGTCAGTAGATTTGAATATACTTCATATTTATATATTTATTACTATCCGTTTTCAATGAAACTCGACAGGAAAGATAACTAATGGCTACAGCATGTATTGGGACTGAAAAGGTGGGCGATATCTCGCGAGATAAAAATTTTGACCAAGTTCGTTTGGTACAATACCTATCACTGCAATATGGTATGCATTATATAAATTTCTAATCATAATGCTGTTATATAATTTCTAGATAATATGCTAACTTGGAAAAATGTATTTATTTATTTATGTAACTACTAGTTTATTTATTTATTTATGTAACTACTACCATATTATCTAGAAATTATGTGACACTCTTACAATTACAAATTTATATAATGCATAGCATATTACAGTGATAGGTATTGTGCCTTAGAAGAACTTGGTCAAAATTTTTTCCTCACTACTTTTAATGGCCGAAATTTTGGAAAGGAACTTGGCCTTTTTTCACATTTATGTTTTTGTGAGGATATAAATACAATGTACAATGTATAAGTACAATGTTCGTGTAGCATCCCTACAGGAAATTGAACTGACACAATACTAGTCACGTGACCGGTCCCCAAGTGATATGGACTTGTCCGAGTTCTAACACTTCCTATGAAGCGGACCAGTCACTTTTACATGGGGATGGCCTAGGATGGGGTTAATTGATATTTTGTATGCACCTTCTGATTTGTCACTAAACTATTTCATAGGGACCTATTTTGTGTAGAATAATATAAATATAAATTATATATAAATGTCATTCTGACATTTAACTGTAACCACGAAAACTTATAACTGTTTTTATTGTTACAAATGCAATTATAATTTATTTTAAAGGAGAACATTTTTTGAGATTCGAACCGACAACGACGTGCATGACAAGCTTGCACACTAGCCACTCCACCACAGGGCCACTCATATTTCAAAAGTATAAATACCAGTTAAACTTAGGTAAATATATCAGTACAGATACGGAACTGGTTCCAGGGTTACATTGGAGGGAGCAATTAACATTATATACACAATATTTGATAGGTCCATGTGTTCAACCACATCGAACATGTTCGGTGCCGTTTACTGCAATACTGCAAATAGTCCAAATTAAATTGGCTCAAGATCAAGACGACACATCACGATAATGATGAATATGTAACCATTTACACGATATGTCTTTTTTTCAACATGTACTTCCCCGTACTTTTGATAACACTCGAATTTTCTCAAGTCATAGGACGATTACGTTAGGATCAATTGTCACCAAATTTTCTGCAAGGATGCTATGGTCCTTGAATGATGCATTATTGTGTTTATGTACCTAGAAAATTCCATGAGTGTCACAAAAAAAAACGTTCAAAAATTAGGTCTGGTTTTAAAATTTTTTTCAAATAAAATAGTGTCCACGGACTAACCCTTCCTATACTCATAAAATATAAAATGTCATTTTAGAAGAGATTTATTAAAGCAATAGTTTACTCAAACAAAATAGTTTACTCAACAGAGCTATTTTAACGTAGACCATACATTCCGCCTAGAGCCTTATCTGTCCGATTGACCGTCACCTGACCGAGTGTGAAAATGACTGCTGATTTTTATGAAAATGGAAATATAGGCTTTTTACGTATGTCTAAAACAAACACATGAGGAAAATACAACAATTGAGAGCAACGTTTACTGAACTCAGCTAGTCTTTTACATAATTGAACAAACCAAGGCTCTAAAAACACATCGCTCATTCTACATATGTACATTAGAGTGGCAGTTAATTGTATGGAAACTTTTTTTATTTCTTCTACTCTCACTCCCAAATCAGTTCAGTCCCAACAAAAAATTCCAAAAAAGGTAATCGAGTGTGGAATTAAGCATTTTTATTGGAAGCTGTTCCTTACTGGATTACCAACTTAATGATTTTAACAAGGCATGAGACTAAAATAACCGATTCTTGGTATGTTGTTCATTGTAGGAAGTAATTATTTTTTTAATTGGGGGAAATAGTTATTTTTTGATGGAACTACTTTTTAGTCGAAAAGAAACTTTTTTTTTTTAAATATGCCGTTGTTTGTGTAAATGGAAGAACTTGATTAAAAACTCAGTTTGATTAAATATAATAACTTAAAAGTATACAAATAAATATAAAGAAACTATTATTTTAGTATGAAATACACCATTTTCTAAAATTTCTTTTATAATATCAGTTGAAGTGGGTTATATTTAATTCGTATTATAGATAATATATTTAGAAAAATTTCAATTGATTGATGAACTTTTATAAAATAAATATATTTTATAAATGAAAAAGAAAATTTTTTGGAACTAATAATAATAACTTTCCAAAATGTAAGTACCCAGCTAAAAAAATATGTATGGAGCATATATGATATCCCATATATGGTTCGGATCCGAAAAATGAGGGTATATGGGCATATATGATTATATATATTCATACATTTTCATACATGTATGTGTTAATTCCCTCCACAGTATGCAAAGTTCATACTCATACACTCTTGATTCACAAAAGAGCAATGCTGTGCAATAAATTACTAAAACTTTGTTTTATTTTTGGCTTGAGAGAGAGGTTGTATTTAATGAAACATTTGTTTGGACAAATAATTCTAAACGAACTAAAAGTCATTTCATTCATCAAAAGTTGAATCAATTATTTAAAAAACACATAAATCATATTCCTACATAATATTTAGCTTAAGAAATCAGATTAAAAACTAATGCAATTAATTATAAAAGAAAAATTAATCCCTCTTACAATAGTTTTCAATACAGTAATATGAACTTTGTTTCTTATCTAGAGAATTTTGTTATTTTCTATAAAATTAATGACTGGATTATCCTTTTGATTATTTGATATATTAAAAGGGGGTCACAATGTATAAAATCATACAAGAAAATGTTTTTCTGTTTTAAACGTTGAGGGTATGCAAACTTTGCATACCGTATTATTTTCTAATGGATTTCTAATGTAGCAGTGACAACGACATGCCATTTATCTCCATCGGACTTTTGGGTGGGCTGCACAAGGGTTTGAGTGGGACCATATACCGAAAAACACGAGAGTACCGTTATCTAAAAAACAGTACTTAAAAAAATTACATCGTTTTTCCTGTTCAGGGGGTCCCAATTAACTTATCTAGGCATATGGCATTTTTGGCTGTAAACCATTGTAATTAAAAGACAATTTTATAGAATCCGAAATGATTGCAAACTGTTTAAATCAATGTATGTATGTCGGAATCAAACAAGAAATGGCAGATTTAAGCTCAGCCTAAGTCTTATTAGTAAATAAAGTGTCATTCTTAACCCCGATTAGTACATTGGGGTAATTTATTCATTAGTATATCTTCAAGTTCACGGAAAAACGCTTTTACAGGGTAAAAACGTAGCAATACCATATAAAAATGGTAGTATTAAAAAAAAGTAACCAAAATTTAAAAAAGTACATAATTGGAAAAAAGTAAAAAATTTTGGTTAAAAGTAACCACATGCATCTGAATATCAGAGAGGGCAAAAGCGAATCTGCAGGCAGAAACAAATCGGCCAATTACTCAAACAACGTCATAACTGAAAAAAACAAGTTTTGATAGAAAACGAGTTTAAATATTTCAAAATACACACAACTTAACACAAAAATAAAATTTTATTTTTCTCTCAAAAGCTGACACAAAATGAATATCAATGAGGTTTAATTTTGCATCATTATGAGGTTTAATTCTGCTGGAGTAAATGTTCGATATATCATTAATAGTACTTACCAAGAATGATAAACGAAGAGTTAACCGTTACACGTGACGTCATACGTCCATTGTAAGAGTTGCCAAAAAGGCTGTGAAAAAACGAATGAAAGACTTAAAGCATAAATATAGGAAGCATTTTCTCTTATTTGTTATTGGGAGTTTCTTTTAATTTTTGAAACTCAACTTATTTTATTAGTTTTAACAAAGCTCTTAATTTTTAATTTAATTATTTATGTAATATTTTCTGTATTAATTCATAGCACCAAATCAAAACATATTAAAACTAATAACTCTAACTATTATATATTTTTAAATAGCTATTATTTAATAGAGCTGAGTTCACACTGAAATTGTTAGTTAGTAAAATGGCAGAATTTTTAATAATTTTTTGGTTTAAAATTTTAGAGAGTGAAATGGTTAAATTTTAAAACGTCAAAAATAATATATCACTTTACCAAATAACCGAATAACAATTTCAGTGTAAATGGCACTATTATTTTGCTGGCATAACACCCTTTCTGGCATCAAGATTTTACATATTACAAAAGGAATGAAAAATTTATGTACAAATTTATGTACATTCATAAAAAGAATGTGTGTATGTATATCGATACAAACATAATATTTCCATACATACGCATAGCGGTCACATAACTATTAAAAAGATATTTTACCATTTTTCATGGAAAAAAGTTTCTACAAATACTCTTGGTTATCTGCTAACATTACATTATTATTATTGTTATTATTATAAAAAAACACTCATTAAAAACTGACCTGCTTAAAAGTCCACAGATCCTTATTTGCACATCGGTTAAAAATCAATTATCTAATTACCGCGAATATTAAAAATTCAGTGAAGTGCGACTTTGACCCGCGCACGAAGGGTTCCGTACAGGCACGAGATATGTAATTCAATACGAACAATATAAAGTATAGTTTTGGCATTTTTTTCGTTTTTGAGTTTTTTCGGTTTTAAGCGTTTTTTTAATTGGGGGGTTTTTTGAATTTATTGGCTTTCTGAGTTTTGGCACTTTTTCACGTTTTGACGATTTTTTTTTTTGGTTTTTTTTAATTTTGGCAATTTTTATTATTTTGGGGTTTTTTTAATTTTGGCGATTTTTTTTAGTTTTGGCACTTTTTTTTCGTTTTGAGAATTTTTTTCGGTTTTTGGCTTTTATTTTAAATTTTGGCAATTTTTTTCATTTTGGCGATTTTTTTTAATTTGGCGATTTTGTTTTAATTTTGACGATTTTTTTTTCATTTTGACGATTTTTTTTCATATAAACAATTATTTTGATTTTGGCGCATTTTTCGCGTTTTGGCGATTTTTTTCGGTTTTTGGCGTTTTTTTCATATTGGCGATTTTTTTTTCATTTAAACGATTTTTTCGAATTTGGCGATTTATTTTAGTGCTAGATTTTTTTTTAATTTTGTCGATTTTTTTCGTTTTGGCGATTTTTTTTAAATTTTTGGCGATTTTTTTCAGGTTTTGGCGATTTTTTTCGGTTTGGCGATTTTATAATTTTCGGATTTTTTAGTTTTACCGTTTTTGAAAATTTCAAGAGTTTACCTTTTACGGTCTCCAAGATATAGCAATTTGTCAAAATTACATAGTCAAAATTGCATTAACTGATGGACCACCCTTTAATTTAATTTTTTTAATATTTTAATGTTTATTGTTGTAGTCTATATAAAAATACACTAATTTTACAAATTTCAAGTGTCAATATACATATGTACATACAATTGTATGTATATTACATGAGATTTTAACATTTTTCGTCGCTCGTTTTGGAGCACCCTTTAATTTCTAATTCTCATGTATTTTTTGTTGTAGTGGCCAAGGTTCTACATACTCTGTTTAAATTTCAGGTCACTAGCTCTTACGGTTCCTGAGAAAATACCGTGTGACGGATAGACGGACAGCGTAGCGAAAACAATAGGGTTCCTTTTTTCACCTTTGGTGTACGGAACCCTAAAAAAGGGAAAATACCTACAACAAAAACAATACGGTTTTGTCTTCTTGTAAAAAAAAGTGGGATTATTATGTCCTTTTTTTCGCCGAACTTAGCAAAACCAGTACTTCAATAGTGGTTGGCAATCCTGCAGTCAAAATAACTTTAAGGATTTGTATAAAAAATTATAAACCAAATTATCAGCCAATAGAAACGCAATGTGCGTGACGTCACATTGACGTCACTATTTTTTGCATTGGCGTAATCTTGTAGTTTATCATTATTGGTACTTACTACTACTATACCAACTGATTTGTTGAATTTGAAAAGAGGAGTGTTAGGATAATGAATGTAATATTTACTTTTTTTAATGAATGCGCATGTAACCTTTAGAGTACGCACTTTTGTTTTTGCGAGCAGACTAATGGCAGACAATTACGTAAATAAGTGAAACTTTTATAAAGCTACAATGTGTAAACAACTTGTCGTGACATGTTACTCAAATGTCTCATTCCATCAGCGTTGTCAAATGTGCAGACTCGTATCTGTTCGTAGTTTTGCGAACAACAGAGCAATCATGCATTTTTTTTTTAAAAGACATTTTTTAATGATCAGTTTTTCGGTTTTGCCTTTTTCTTTTCAGTAAATTTTTCAACTTTCCCACTAATGTTTGAAACCACCAGTAAATAGTTTTTAGCCCATAAAACTTACAAAATAACCTTAAAACACAAAAAATTACTCAAATGTATGAAACATGCATTTGTTTCAATCAGTTTGTGGAGAATAATAATATGTAATTATATGCTCTTTACTTTCGAAACAAAAAGATCTACGATTATCTGTTAAAATATTTTTGTACATTGAAAAGCTGTGAAAAGGAGGACAAGCCCAATCGGTACATTCGTAAAGTATAAAATATCGTTAGTAAATAAGTTTTCATTGTTGCTTCTAGCGTCTAGAAAGTATATATGTATGCAGTATTATGTCCCCAAACCCGGATTTTTTCATACCGAATTGTAAAGAGAAAAACTTCACTTCATTCTGAACATCAAATAAAATTCAAAGGCGATCACACTTCATAAAATAAACCTATACATACTTATGTACATATATCCTATTGTTTACATTATTAGTGTAAGTATTAAGTAGGGACTGCCATTCGGTTTTAACCGAAACCGCGGTTTTTAGACCATAAATACCGAAACCGATAAAAAACCGGTGGTTTTTAAGTTTTACTTTAACATTATTATCTTGTTTAAAATACAGCAAATGAACTTTACATTCAAGACTTTTATGCATTCTTTAACAATAAAAGGTAAGAAAACTGTGAAATTAAAAAAAAATTAAAACAATTCTTTGCAGGAATAATTGTAATCTGTTATCAAAAAATCCCTAACAGATGTAAAACATAAAAGCGACAATTTTCACGTTCTTCGACAAGAATTTTTACGATATAAAAAACGAAAAACAACTAATATATTATTGCTTCACAAGACAATAACACAACAAAGCCCTCTTCAACTGAAATCGTAAGAGTGTTTTATGTCGCTGGTAGCTTCTACACGAAAACACATAAACATAACATAATAGAAATGTGAAAAAAGGCCAAGTTCCGTTCCGAAATTTCGGCCATCAAAATGCGTGAGATACAAATTTTGACCAAGTTCGTGTTTGGTACAAAACTTATCACTGCAATAGGTATGCATTATCTAAATTTGTAATCGTAATGGTGTTATATAATTTCTAGATAATCTGCTTACTTGACAAAATTTTTCCCGATATAAATAAACGAACAAATATACTTTATTTTCTCCTTTCTCAGAAGAGTAAAAATATTGCCAAGTTGGCACATTATCTAGAAATTATATGTATAACACCCTTACGATTAAAAATTTATATAATGCCTACCTATTGCAGTGATAGGTTTTGTACCAAACAAGAAAATTTGTGTCTCACTACTTTAATGGCCGAAATTTTGGAAAGGAACTTGGCCTTTTTTCACATTTATGTTTTGTGAGGATCTGACTACTTTTTGGAAGGTTTTATTAATAAAGCTTTTTAAACTTTAAATTTCTAGTCTGTTATATTCTATTCATAATGTCTGTGCCAGTTCAAAAGGCAGAGCTACATAAAATATTGGGTTATAGAGTGATATGTGCACTATTCTGTCATAATAAGGACCGAGTAATTTGATTAATTTTTTAAGAGTCATCTGAGTAGATATATGTTAAATATAGTGTAAATTTTAGTGTAGTCTGCTCAGACTTATATAATTAGAAAACGCGAAATTAAATGCTAGCATGAGTGAAATGTGCATGCAAGGTTTCAATACAGTAGCTTGTGTTTTAAATTTATCTAGTTGGTAACTTACATAACCCAATTTTTTTTGCTAAATTTCAGTTCTCTTCCAGTAGTAGGGAACTACCGGTTCGGGCGCCGATTAAAATTGTTAAATTGTGGCTGAAATTGTTAAATAGTGGCTGAAATTGTTAAATTTGGGTAATTAAAATTTGAAAATTATTAAATTCTTGGAAATTTGTGTTTTCGGCGGCGCTTTGATGTTTTTTGTTTACATTAGGAGTTTTTTGTTTACATTAAGAGTTTTTGTTTACATTAAGAGTATGTCTGTCTGTTTGTCTGTCTCTCTGACTGTCCGTCTGACCATGGGAATTTTTTGTGTGGAATATTTTGTGTGAATGTATTAAGGTAACTCATAGTTTTGAGGTTTTTATATGTGTGTATATGCCGACGGCAGTGCATGATAATTTTTCCTAATGCCGACGGCAATGCATGATAATTTTTCCTAATGCCTACGGCAATGCATGATAATTTTTCCTAATGCCGACGGCAATACATGATTATTATTTTTTTCAAATGCCTACGGCAAAACATGATTATTATTTTTTCCTAATACCGAAGGGAAAATCATGGAAATGATTTGTCTTTATGCCGACGGGAAAACGTGAAAGTTATTTTTTCTAATGCTAATATAGGTGTTGGTAGACTGTGATTTGGGTGGATGGGTGTTTGTAGGTGTTGTAATATGTAACCGTAGGAGTTTGTGGATGTATCTGTCTGCAGAAATTTAAGCAAGGCTTTGATAAGCAGGGGGGCGGGGGTGTAGTTGAGGTAGATCGATTACATGCATGCATGTATGCCTGTGAGAATTTAATCCTGATCGTGATTTGAGGTGGGTGGGGGTGTTGTGAAGGTAGATGGATCGCCTGTATGTTTGTGTGTTTGTTTGTGTATGTGTGTGTATATTTCTGTAGGAGCTTAAGGCTGATCGCGATTTATGAGGGGCGAGGTATTCTAGTAATATGTAACCGGGGGAATATGTATGTTTGTATGTATGTAGGAGCTTAAGGCTGACTATGATTTGGGTGGGTAGGGTTGTTGACGTAATATGTAGCCATAGGGATTTGTAGGTGTGTTTGTCTGTAGGAATTTATAGGCGATATGTTCTTGTTATATGTAGCCGTGGGAATCTATATGTATATATGTCTGTGGGAGTTTAAGACTATCCATAATTCAGGTAGGTGAGAGTGTTCTGTTGTTGAGATTAATTTTATATATTGTATATGTATGTATGTATGTATGACCATAAGAATTTGTGAATGTATATCTGTGAGGATTTCATTCTGGTCTTGATTTGTGAGGGCAGAGTGTTGTTAAAATTTTCTTGGATTTTTCTTAGATGAATCCTGCTATGTGTGTGTGTATGCGTGTGTATATGAGTTTCTCGTGCTGGTATTTATATGTAGGTAGCAATAAATTGTTTTCAATATCGACATTTGGTACTATAAAATACTATCATATATCTGAACTTCCCTAATCCTAGTATGTTTTTATACTTACGATTGCTTTATATTTTTTCATGCTTAAATTTGTCTCGCGTTAAAGTCTGCCTTTGAGAAATTTGTTTATATTACAGATTTTGTTTGTTTAACTGCATCCACCTTCTTTGACTGGACGACTTTTCGACACACAGAAAAAAAAGACCCACTTAAAATCAGTAAAAACCATGTTGAATTAATAAGAAACATTAGCGAAGGTTTAGTCATATTGAAATTTCTTATTTCAATATGGTAAAATATTAATTTACAGTATTCATTTATTAAACTCATTAGTTTTTAGGTATCTCAACATACATTTTCTATTATTGAATTAGTGTGACGCATTCTTATTTTTACGCAGCATAATTTCCTTGAGTGTAGACCAAGCGAATTTATGCTTAATATATTTTCATGATGTAGATATGTAAGTGTGATTGTTAAGATCTAATAAATACTTGAGCATTGATAAGAAATTTGATATGTATACATACATATCTACAAATTGATTTTATGTTTGCATGTATGTATGTATGTACATACAAATAAGTGTTTATATCAATCTTTGAATACATAATTTTTTCGTCATGTCATGTTTTTTGTTGTTGTTGTTGTTGTTGTTGTTGCTGCTTCTGATGTTGCTGTGTATAGATGTGAAATATCTTCAGCTTTTTTTATTTGAAATTAAAAAAAACGTTGTTTAATTTTCATTTGCATTTACTTAAAAGTTTGTGAGCATTTTCTATTTGAAGTAAAGCTAAATTCCTGAAGATACATACATACTCTAAAGTAATAGTAACTATAACAGAAATATTTCCTATATTTAATTTAAATTTGCTTAAAGTTGATGCAGCCTATATAGTCAACGTTAGAAATTTTTGGAGGGTTTACATTGCAAAACCTTTCAAAAATGTATAAACATTTTTAAATGAAATGAAACTGATTCAGCACCTCCAGCTTTGGTGATGACAGTTTTTTTTTGTTAGTCAGTTTGCTTGGTTTAACATTTTTTATTTTTTTGATAAACATTTAAAATCAAAGGAGTTTTATAATGAAATTGTTATTTTCATAATTGATGAAAACAAATGCTACTTTTTTTCCAATGAAATCAATTGAATTACTTTTAAAACCTTAGTCCTCTATAAAATTTATGTTTATTTTACACATGGCTTAATTTATAAGACTTTAAAAATTTGTCCTTCGGTGGTTACATATTCTATTATACGATTATGAATAAGAATGCAGTAAGCTGGTGTCTTTGCTTACTGTTTCAAATTAAAATTTTATTCAATTGGTCTCCTATTGAATAAAAGGAGCTTTATTTCTTAAACTCTGATGCAGTTAGAAGCGCTGGAGATTCCTTCATACTTATATGTAACAGCTTTTTTGGAATTTTAGATACATATAATATAGAATTGAATAATATTTGTTTTTGATTTTTATGTTAAGAAGTATAGATATGAATGTACTTTTAAATTAGTTAAACCATAATAAACAAACTAATTTTCTTCTTGAATAGCGATCAACAGAAAATAAAGTCGTTTTCTAAGAATTTAAATCTACTCTCTTGGCGGTTTCTGTAGTATAGAGTAACCGCGTATACTACACGAATTAATTAATTATGGATAATACGATATATATTTATTTTATCAAGGCTGATCGTCTTTAGCTTTTATTTGATGTTCTAGAAGACACGATTTTTTCTCATTTTATTAAAGTTCAGCTTACTGTATTCATATTTTTGATATCTTTAATTTAATTGTGCTTTGTGTGTCTGTTAGCAGACTGTACGTATAAGTTAGTCAGTCACTCTTTATTTTTATTTATTTTTCCTTCTAATGTGTCACTAATTTTTGATTTTACTACTTCAAATAGAGAACATTTACATATATAATTTTTAAAAGTATACATATACATACATAAATATATGTATGTATGTATGTAAAAATTACTTCATATACAAGGAAATACATGTTTAATAATCAACTATTCTAGAAAATCGATCATAAAGAACTCACTTACCTCCACCAGTAAGCAATTCACCATAACTATTTGCATAAAGTGTCAGAAACATTGGAATATCTATGTTTGGGAGAATTTTACCTCAAGTGTTTCAATATGAGGTTTACTGGTTGATCCCTTGAAGTAATTCTTGTTAACGTAGCCTTGATTGTATCGCATGCAGATGTAATGATTTTTCACTTAAAAAAGGTGCTCTCACCATCAACACATTCATGAGTTGTATTGATACAACACATTCGTGAGTTGTATTGATCCAGATAAAATTGCTGTCGAATTCATTATTAAAAAAGAGATTTCATCATTATCTAACAGCTTTATTCATATTTTTTTCTTAGCATGCATGCCTTAGCATGCTTCTATCGATAATCACGCGAGAGTCCAAGATGTAGTGGTGGTTCAAAAATCTATACTATTAGATTTTACGAATTCACTCTTTTGAATTTTTTGCACAGTAGATACATATATACATATGTAATTCATTTGCAAAAATTTTATGACGTGAGGAATTTTTTTAATTATACATGCCCCGACATGCTTTCATTTTTTCAGTAAATTTATTTGATACTCATACCGCTAAAGATATAAAGTAATATCTGTTTAGATTGTATTTCATAATTTAATCATGCTTCAGCATGATTCTTATTGAAGTCCATATTTATTCACTAAATTTGTTTCATACTCATTTATACACCTCTACATTCTTAAAGAATGGATACCAAAGTCCACTTTCTGTAGTTTATTTATGTTTTCTAAAGATCTGATAGCTAAAGAAATGAACGAAGTAAAGATCTTTTATAATAGGCCCTTATTCGTATTTTAAAATTTTTTGTTTAGAGCTTTCAAAATGGAAAATGTACATCTTTTACTATAAAAACTAATAATAAGATGTGTTCTTGAATATTACACTGTGTTTTACTTCATTTTGAACGCTTAAGTTTTCACAATATTTCATACTTACCAACAAGTTTAGAGAATTACAATACATTAAGTTAATTATCTTTCCTAAGACCTATCATTCTTACTCAATTATTCAAAAACAAGAAAAACTAGATTTTTCCTTTCTAATTTGATTTTTATATAATTTTATATAGAAACATTTTATCATCTTCAAATTATTGTATACTATATTTAACAGTTTCTTCTTGAACTTTTCTATTTTATACACTAAGTAAGTCTTTATATATCAATCCACTTATATGAATGATTAACGATACGTTCTTTTCACATCATTTCTTTTAATATTCTATTAAATCATTGTACTATTGATGTTATATTGAGTAATGTTAAATCCTATATTTGTGAATGAATTTTCCAAAGTGTTTTTTAAAAAATTCTTTACCATCATCTGCTTTTAAGTTTTTTGGTATTCGTACCAGTTCAAAAATATTTTCCATTACCTTGGTTTTTTAGAGTGCAGCCTTTATTTTCAACGATACTGACCATATAAAATTTGAGAACGTGACAATTACAGCCTACAACAATCAATAATTTATATTTTCTGTAGTATAGCCCCCGATTTCAACTAAATCAGCTTACCAAATATCATCCATTTCTTTCATTATATTTCTACAATACACAATAAATTTTAGAAATTGGCTTACAGAGTTGGTTTACTAAATTTCATTGACATTGAGTTGTTTTCCAGATTTTTTGGAGTGTTGTGGCCTACTTGATACACTTTCAGCTATTTATACTAACATCTAGTTAATTTTTCAATCTATTCCTTATCAATTCAATTCAATATGTCTTTCAAAACATGATTTAATTTTTAGAATGTCTTTTTAAATTTTATAACTCACTTCTATGCCTAATTTATTTCACGTTGTAGTACATCAATTTGCATTAAAACATTCTAGAATATTAATGCCCTAAGCCATATTATTATATTGTCATTTAGTTTGTCGATTTCAGTTTCTAGAAACAATTTTCTGATAACATCGTTCTCCGTCAGTGAACGATGATGACTCTGTATGTATACATTAGTAATAATTAAAATCTTTTTATAGATTTCGAGTTCAAATTTATCATAATATTTGGTATTTTATGAAACATTAGAGAAAACACTCCTGGTATTAGAACCCATATTTGACCACCAACTTGTATTTTATCTTCATTCAGTTTGAGGTTACTATCACCAAATTTCCATTCAGTATTTAAATCTTTATATGGGCCATAGTTTGTATCTAATTTATTTCTTCCTTCCAAGACTGATACATCAGTATAAATGTCTTCGGAATTGGAAGTCTGTGAGGAAAAATCATCATCGTCATCATCATTCACAGTATTAGCATCATTTTTAATAAGATGATATCATCAAATATTGTTCCTTCTGCTAGGGAACTAGGGTTTATTTTTGAACTAACGCTCGATGATTCATCAAAATTTCGTACCAACCTTTTTTTAGGTTGTTTTACTAACCGCATTTGTGTAACTAAATGCCTTTTATAAATATTATCTCTTATTATAAAAAAAATAAAATAATACATTTATAGGATATCAGAAAATATTTTATAGAATCGTATAGGTGCATTAGTTTATTTTTTTCTATAATAAGAGATAATGATCCATACTCATAATCAAAACAGCATAAAAATATCCTTTGTTTTGACTGTGAGTATGCATCAATATTTATGAAATGTATTTAGTTACAAAAATGTGGTCAGTAAAACAAAGTATATTTTAACAGACTTATTTATAAAATTATTAGGGCTTTATAAAAGCTTTTTAAAACAAATTTTTGTATGAAAATTTGTTTTAAAAAGCCATTACAAAACCTTATTAAGTTTTATAATTAAGGCTGTAAGAGTTTAAAATCAGTATTTTGTATGACAATACTGTTTTTAAACTCTTAAAATATACTTTGTTTTGACTATGAGTAGGAGGCATTATTCTCTTATTATAGAAGAAAAAAATAATATAGCTATACGATTTTAGAAAATATTTTCTGATATCGTATAGCTATATTATTTTATATCTTCTATAATAAGAAATAATATTTATGAAGCACATTTCATAAATATTGGCTCATTCCCATAGTCAAAACAACCTAAAAATAGGTTGGTACGAAATATTGATGAATCATCAAAATTTCATATCAAGCTACATATACTTATGTTGTTTTACTAACCGCATTTTGTAACTAAGTACATTTCATAAATAATATCTTTTATTGTTTCTATAATAAGAGATAATATTTATGAAATGTACTTAGTTACCAAATGTGGTTAGTAAAACAAAGTATAATTTAAGAGTTTAAAACCGAGTTCTCGTTGTACCTTCATAGTGAACTAACGTCATAGCGGAGTTTTTTTTTTTTTTTTTACATACATACTTAACAAAAAAATCATATAAAAGAAAATATTCGTAATACATATTATTAACTTTGATAAATAAGCTGTAATTGCTTTGTTAATATTTTTTTGCATAGTCATAAATAACAAAAACAAAAAAACCGTAATAAAAAAAACAAACAAACAAACAAAAGTACCCTTGAGGAATACTCTATATGAGTACCTCAAAAACAAATAAATGTGAAGTGAGTTATAACGGCAGAAATGCCTATTTTACTGTGAGTTCTGATGCTCATAATGATAACAATAAAAATAAAAAACCTGATGACAGACTTACTGTGAGTTCGGAAGCTCTTAATAAAAATACAAAATCTGATAATACACTTTTTCTAACAACAAATCGACTTTTTCGACAGCGATCAACTTCGCTTTGTCCAATGCCTACTAGTGATTCTTTAACATTACAGTTGCCTAGTACTTCGTCAGTTAAGCCATTAAAATCATTCGCTTCGGGCTGTTCATCACCTAACCAAGTTGTCACTACAGATAACAGTAGCTCAAAACCAAAGGTACAAGTTGGAATGGACAGATATATAACCGTGGTAAAGCGTGGGCGAAGCCCGAATTCTTCTAAAATTTCATCTGTTCCAAAGATGTCTAGGGATAACAGCGCATCATCCATGAATCGCCAAAATCGTTTTTCATTATTGCAAGACGATAACGAGAAGACCGCTTCATCATCTCAGAAGTCTTTTAAGCCACCACCAATATATGTGAGGGAAAAAAATTCTAACGCGCTTCTAAAAAAACTACTCTCGACCATTGGTGAAAATACTTTTCACGTAATTCCAATCAAAAGAGGTAATATTGATGAAACTAAAATCCAAATATACGATGAAAACAATTTTCGAA
This sequence comes from Tachina fera, assembly GCA_905220375.1. Taxonomy (NCBI): domain Eukaryota; kingdom Metazoa; phylum Arthropoda; class Insecta; order Diptera; family Tachinidae; genus Tachina; species Tachina fera. Next base: position 115,001,221 of record LR999963.1, read on the forward strand.
AAATTGTAAATGATTTTGAAAAAAATAAAACAAACTTTTACACATACCAACTTAAGAGTGCTAAAGGCCTACAGATAGTACTAAAGGGCATAGATTCATATGTTGAGCCCGAAGAAGTAAAATGTGCACTTCTAGACCAAGGATTTAAGGTAAAAAACGTTACTAATATAATTAACAGAGAAAAGATCGCCCAACCCCTATTTCGCATTGAACTGGAGCCGAATGACATACAATTGAAAAAAAATCAAACCCATCCAATTTATAGCGTAAAGTTTCTGTTACACCGAAAAATCACAGTTGAAGAGCCACGTAAGCGTTCAGGTCCTGTACAGTGCCATAATTGCCAAGAATATGGCCATACAAAAACTTACTGCAATTTACCTACAGTTTGTGTTATCTGCGGTGAATTGCATGGTACTGCTAGCTGCACTAAGCCAAAAGAACAAGCAGAAAAAAAATGTAGTAATTGTGGAGGTAATCACACCGCTAACTATAGAGGATGCCCTGTATATTCTTTTGTTAAACAGACTATGAGTCAAAAACCTAAGTTAGCTCCAGCCCAACCATTAAACGCGTACTCCGCTTCTTTTGCTCAAGTAAGTCAACCAGTTACTTCACGTGTATCGTATGCCGATGCTGCTAAGGCTAGTTCTAATCCCTCACAAAATGTTTCACCGCAAAATAATTCAGCGAATGCAAACTCAGGCTTTAACTTTAGTCGCCTTGAAGCTACTATTGAGAATCTGGTGCTAACTATAAACAACTTTACAACAAATATGACTAGCATGATGCAAGAAATGCTGCGAATGCAGAATACACTGCTTCAAGCATTAGTTAACAAACCATGAACATGTTAAAAATATGTTTCTGGAACGCAAACGGCATTCGCCAGCATAAAAATGAACTTGAGCACTTCCTCATGGAAAAAAATATTGATATAATGTTGGTCTCTGAGACTCATTTGACTTCAAGGAGCTTATTTAAAATAAATGGTTACACTCTATATGATTCAAAGGACCCGAGGGGGAGAGCATGCGGTGGGTCAGCAATTCTAATTAAGTCAAGACTCAAACACTATGTCCTTGATAACGTTTGTGAAGAACATCTACAAGCAACGAATATTTGTATCGAAAATTTTTGCACAAATTTTGTCATATCATCAATTTACTCCCCTCCTAGATTCGCAATTACTGAGGATCAATACGAGGATTTCTACAAATCTCTTGGCCCTTGTTTCGTAGCAGCTGGAGACTATAATGCAAAACATACTTTCTGGGGTTCGCGTCTTATCACACCTAGAGGACGAGCGTTGTTCAACACAATTTCAAAAATGGGCTTGGACGTCATTTCAAGTGGGGAGCCCACTTACTGGCCTACGGACATACAAAAAATTCCGGATGTTATAGATTTTGGAGTCATGAAAAATATCACTAGGGAATTAATTCATGTTGAAGCTTCTGTAGATCTCTCCTCCGATCACTCTCCCACGATTGTTACAATTTGTAGCCCACTAAGAAGTGACTTCCCTGTCCCATATGTAAAGATGATCAACCGTGTTAATTGGCTGGGGTTCAAAAAATACCTCAGTAGCCATTGTACGGAAAATATTAACCTAAGAACACCAGGTGATATTGAATCTAACATTGAAAATCTTAACGAAAATATTAAACAGGCTGCTGAACATGCCACTACTTCCCATCCGCAGACTGGGTTTAATAGAATTTATTCTACAGACATTGAACGTCTTTTACGTGAAAAAAGGACAGCTAGAAGGGAATGGCAACAGCACAGATCACCCCAAAATAAAATTAGATTTAAAGAGTGCACTAGACGACTCCAAGAGCTGCTGGCATATGAAAAAACTGTATGTCTTAAAAATTATCTGGAAAATCTTGATGCCACACCTGCATCTAATTACTCCTTGTGGCGAGCTGCTAGAAAGCTTAAAACACCCGTTGAATATAGACCACCTCTGCGCACTTCTACCGGAGGTTGGGCCAGAAGCGATACTGAAAAAGGTAACATATTTGTTGAGCATTTAAAATCCGTATTTACCCCAAACACATGTACTGGTGTTGTTGATTTACCAAGTGTAGTTGCGCTACCCCCTCGAACCATAAAATTTAAGACGCGTGATGTTCAGAAACTAATTGCTGAACTCAACCCGAAGAAAGCTCCAGGTATTGATGGAATAAGTAACAATATGCTGATAAACTTGCCCCATATTGCAATTAGAATCCTGTTATTTATTTTTAACGCCATTTTACGACTGGAGTATTATCCACAAAGCTGGAAGCTTGCGAAGGTCAAAATGATTCCAAAGCCGGGCAAAGACCTTACCAAGGCTGAGTCATACAGGCCAATTAGTCTGCTATCAACAATGTCAAAACTCTTCGAAAAGCTGCTCATGACAAAATTGTCCCCAATTTTAACTGATAGTGGGTGCATCCCAGACCATCAATTTGGTTTTAGAAGCCAGCATAGCACCATTGAACAAACTCATAGATTGGTGCAATTTATAAGAAGAACTTTTGAAGAAAAAATGTATTGTTCTGCCCTGTTTATTGACGTTTCTCAGGCCTTTGATAAAGTGTGGCATGAAGGTCTAATTCTAAAATTAAAATCATATCTACCAATAAATTTAGTGAATTTATTAGAAAGTTACATCACTACCCGGAAGTTCACGGTTGTGGAAGGAGAATTCGTGAGTGTGCCCGAATCTATATCATCCGGTGTGCCACAGGGGAGCATACTGGGGCCAGTTTTGTATTTGATCTATACTTGTGATATGCCTTTGAGCAGCAATATCCATACATCTACGTTTGCCGATGATACAGCCTGCCTTAGTATGCATGAAAACCCTCACGAGGCTTCCCGATATTTACAAGAACATATCACACAATTGGAAATGTGGTTGAACTTATGGAGAATTAAGGTAAATGAACAAAAGTGTGTCCATATAACGTTTACCCTAAGAAGAGATACTTGTTCCCCAATTCGAATCAATAATCAAAATATTCCTCAACACTCCCAAGTGAAATACCTTGGTATACACCTTGATCGAAGACTTACATGGAAACATCATATTGACTTTAAGCTAACTCAGATGAAACTTAAGTTATCTCAAATACACTGGTTGATTGGCAGAAATTCAATACTTAGCCTGGACTGTAAACTTTTATTATACAAGTCGCTTTTAAAGCCAATATGGTGTTACGGTATCCAGTTATGGGGCACTGCTTCAGCTTCCAATGTAGAGAGAATCCAACGAAGGCAAAACAAAATTTTACGGTTAATAACATCTGCTCCATGGTATATTAAGAATTCAAATTTGCATCGTGATTTAAGAATGCCAATAGTGACTGAAGAAATTGCAAGATACGCAGGCAAATACTTAACAAAACTCGAGTCACATCCTAATCCGCTTGCTCGTAATATTTTGAATTTTAATGGTCACATCCGCCTAAAAAAGAGGGACACAAGGGCTCTTATACTCAACACTCTAGATGGGAATGCTTGAAAATACATTTAATTTTCCTTTTTGATTATCACTACTTTGTATTATTTAAATTATCACTAAGTTTTGGCCGACACTGGTCGGGCTAAACAATTATATTTTAGCTTTAAGATTTGATCACTTATTGTTAGTTCATATTTGAAGATACAATAAATAAATATATGTATTAAAAAAAAAAAAAAAAAAAAGAGTTTAAAACCATAATTTTTATGGTTATACTGGTTTTAAACACTTAAGGCATACTTTGTTTTGACTATGAGTATGCACAAATATTTATGAAATGGATTTCATGGTCAAAACAACATAAATATAAATAGCTTGATATGAAATTTTGATGAATCATCGAGCGTTAGTTCAAAAATAAACCCTAGTTCCCGTCTACGAAATTACTTTCATGCAAGAATAGTTGGCCTGTCAAATTGCGAAAAAAAAAATACTAATGATATGATTGGCTTGCTAGAAAGTCCTTGTGGACTAAAATTTGAAAATATCTACATATTTATACTCAAAGTCTCTATATCAACTTAAATATGAATACCTGTAGAAATTAATTTTTTCAATTAAAATAATGGGATATTACACAATACAAGTTTAAAGCCTGAAAACCCATCAGTCAAGATAGGGACAAGTACACCAAAGAAACTAGCAGAAGGAACAATATTTGATGATATCATCTTATTAAAAATGATGCTAATACTGTGAATGATGATGACGATGATGATTTTTCCTCACAGACTTCCAATTCCGAAGACATTTATACTGATGTATCAGTCTTGGAAGGAAGAAATAAATTAGATACAAACTATGGCCCATATAAAGATTTAAATACTGAATGGAAATTTGGTGATAGTAACCTCAAACTGAATGAAGATAAAATACAAGTTGGTGGTCAAATATGGGTTCTAATACCAGGAGTGTTTTCTCTAATGTTTCATAAAATACCAAATATTATGATAAATTTGAACTCGAAATCTATAAAAAGATTTTAATTATTAATAATGTATACATACAGAGTCATCATCGTTCACTGACGGAGAACGATGTTATCAGAAAATTGTTTCTAGAAACTGAAATCGACAAACTAAATGACAATATAATAATATGGCTTAGGGCATTAATATTCTAGAATGTTTTAATGCAAATTGATGTACTACAACGTGAAATAAATTAGGCATAGAAGTGAGTTATAAAATTTAAAAAGACATTCTAAAAATGAAATCATGTTTTGAAAGACATATTGAATTGAATTGATAAGGAATAGATTGAAAAATTAACTAGATGTTAGTATAAATAGCTGAAAGTGTATCAAGTAGGCCACAACACTCCAAAAAATCTGGAAAACAACTCAATGTCAATGAAATTTAGTAAACCAACTCTATAAGCAAATCTCTAAAATTTATTGTGTATTGTAGAAATATAATGAAAGAAATGGATGATATTTGGTAAGCTGATTTAGTTGAAATTGGGGGCTATACTACAGAAAATATAAATTATTGATTGTTTTAGGCTGTAATTGTCACGTTCTCAAATTTTATATGGTCAGTATCGTTGAAAATAAAGGCTGCACTCTAAAAAACCAAGGTAATGGAAAATATTTTTGAACTGGTACGAATACCAAAAAACTTAAAAGCAGATGATGGTAAAGAATTTTTAAAAAAACACTTTGGAAAATTCATTCACAAATATAGGATTTAACATTGCTCAATATAACATCAATAGTACAATGATTTAATAGAATATTAAGAGAAATGATGTGAAAAGAATTTATCGTTAATCCTTCATATAAGTGAGTTGATATATAAAGACTTACTTAGTGTATAAAATAGAAAAGTTCAAGAAAAAACTGTTAAATATAGTATACAGTAATTTGAAGATGATAAAATGTTTCTATATAAAATTATATAAAAATCAAATTACAAAGGAAAAATCTAGTTTTTCTTGTTTTTGAATAATTGATTAAGAATGATAGGTCTTAGGAAAGATAATTAACTTAATGTATTGTAATTCTCTAAACTTGTTGGTAAGTATGAAATATTGTGAAAATTTAAGCGTTCAAAATGAAGTAAAACACAGTGTAATATTCAGCAACACATCTTATTATTAGTTTTATAGTAAAAGATGTACATTTTCCATTTTGAAAGCTCTAAACAAAAAATTTTAAAATACGAATAAGGGCCTATTATAAAAGATCTTTACTTCGTTCATTTCTTTAGCTATCAGATCTTTAGAAAACATAAATAAACTAAAGAAAGTGGACTTTGGTATCCATTCTTTAAGAATGTAGAGGTGTATAAATGAGTATGAAACAAATTTAGTGAATAAATATGGACTTCAATAAGCATCATGATGAAGCATGCTTAAATTATGAAATGCAATCTAAACAGATATTACTTTATATCTTTATCGGTTTGAGTATCAAATAAATTTACTGAAAAAATGAAAGCATGTCGGGGCATGTATAAATAAAAAAATTCCTCACGTCATAAAATTTTTGCAAATGAATTACATATGTATATATGTATCTACTGTGCAAAAAATTCAAAAGAGTGAATTCGTAAAATCTAATAGTATAGATTTTTGAACCAACACTACATCTTGGACTCTCGCGTCATTATCGATAGAAGCATGCTAAGGCATGCATGCTAAGAAAAAAATATGAATAAAGCTGTTAGATGATGATGAAAATCTCTTTTTTAATAATGAATTCGACAGCAATTTTATCTGGATCAATACAACTCACGAATGTGTTGTATCAATACAACTCATGAATGTGTTGATGGTGAGAGCACCTTTTTTAAGTGAAAAATCATTACATCTGCATGCGATACAATCAAGGCTACGTTAACAAGAATTACTGCAAGGGATCAACCAGTAAACCTCATATTGAAACACTTGAGGTAAAATTCTCCCAAACATATGTAGATATTCCAATGTTTCTGACACTTTATGCAAATACTTATGGTGAATTGCTTGCTGGTGGAGGTAAGTGAGTTCTTTATGATCGATTTTCTAGAATAGTTGATTATTAAACATGTATTTCCTTGTATATGAAGTAATTTTTACATACATACATACATATATTTATGTATGTATATGTATACTTTTAAAAATTATATATGTAAATGTTCTCTATTTGAAGTAGTAAAATCAAAAATTAGTGACACATTAGAAGGAAAAATAAATAAAAATAAAGAGTGACTGACTAACTTATACGTACAGTCTGCTAACAGACACACAAAGCACAATTAAATTAAAGATATCAAAAATATGAATACAGTAAGCTGAACTTTAATAAAATGAGAAAAAATCGTGTCTTCTAGAACATCAAATAAAAGCTAAAGACGATCAGTCTTGATAAAATGAATATATATCGTATTATCCATAATTAATTAATTCGTGTAGTATACGCGGTTACTCTATACTACAGAAACCTCCAAGAGAGTAGATTTAAATTCTTAGAAAACGACTTTATTTCCTGTTGATCGCTATTCAAGAAGAAAATTAGTTTGTTTATTATGGTTTAACTAATTTAAAAGTACATTCATATCTATACTTCTTAACATAAAAATCAAGAACAAATATTATTCAATTCTATATTATATGTATCTAAATTTCCAAAAAAGCTGTTACATATAAGTATGAAGGAATCTCCAGCGCTTCTAACTGCATCAGAGTTTAAGAAAAAAAAGCTCCTTTTATTCAATAGGGGACCAATTGAATAAAATTTTAATTTAAAACAGTAAGCAAAGACACCAGCTTACTGTATTCTTATTCATAATCGTATAATAGAATATATAACCACCGAAGGACAAATTTTTAAAGTCTTATAAATTAAGCCATGTGTAAAATAAACATAAATTTTATAGAGGACTAAGGTTTTAAAAGTAATTCAATTGATTTCATTGGAAAACAATTAGCATTTGTTTTCATCAATTATGAAAATAACAATTTCATTATAAAACTCCCCTTTGATTTTAAATGTTTATCAAAAAAATAAAAAAAGTTAAACCAAGCAAACTGACTAACAAAAAAAAAACTCTCATCACCAAAGCTGGAGGTGCTGAATCAGTTTCATTTCTTTTAAAAATGTTTATACATTTTTGAAAGGTTTTGCAATGTACACCCTCCAAAAATTTCTAACGTTGACTATATAGGCTGCATCAACTTTAAGCAAATTTAAATTAAATATAGTAAATATTTCTGTTATAGTTACTATTACTTTAGAGTATGTATCTTCAGGAATTTAGCTTTACTTCAAATAGAAAATACTCACAAACTTTTAAGTAAATGCAAATGAAAATTAAAACAACGTTTTTTTTAATTTCAAATAAAAAAAGCTGAAGATATTTCACATCTATACACAGCAACATCAGAAGCAGCAACAACAAAAACAACAACAAAAGACATGACATGACGAGAAAATTATGTATTCAAAGATTGATATAAACACTTATTTGTATGTACATACATACATACATGCAAACATAAAATCAATTTGTAGATATGTATGTATACATATCAAAATTCTTATCAATGCTCAAGTATTTATTAGATCTTAACAATCACACTTACATATCTACATCATGAAAATATATTAAGCATAAATTCGCTTGGTCTATACTCAATGAAATTATGCTGCGTAAAAATAAGAATGCGTCACACTAATTCAATAATAGAAAATGTATGTTGAGATACCTAAAAACTAATGAGTTTAATAAATGAATACTGTAAATTAATATTTTTCCATATTGAAATAAGAAATTTCAATATGACTAAACCTTCGCTAATGTTTCTTATTAATTCAACATGGTTTTTACTGATTTTAAGTGGGTCTTTTTTTTCTGTGTGTCGAAAAGTCGTCCAGTCAAAGAAGGTGGATGTAGTTAAACAAACAAAATCTGTAATATAAACAAATTTCTCAAAGGCAGACTTCAACGCGAGACAAATTTAAGCATGAAAAAATATAAAGCAATCGTAAGTATAAAAACATACTAGGATTAGGGAAGTTCAGATATATGATAGTATTTTATAGTACCAAATGTCGATATTGAAAACAATTTATTGCTACCTACATATAAATACCAGCACGAGAAACTCATATACACACGCATACACACACACATAGCAGGATTCATCTAAGAAAAATCCAAGAAAATTTTAACAACACTCCGCCCTCACAAATCAAGACCAGAATGAAATCCTCACAGATATACATTCACAAATTCTTATGGTCATACATACATACATACATATACAATATATAAAATTAATCTCAACAACAGAACACTCTCACCTACCTGAATTATGGATAGTCTTAAACTCCCACAGACATATATACATATAGATTCCCACGGCTACATATAACAAGAACATATCGCCTATAAACTCCTACAGACAAACACACCTACAAATCCCTATGGCTACATATTACGTCAACAACCCTACCCACCCAAATCATAGTCAGCCTTAAGCTCCTACATACATACAAACATACATATTCCCCCGGTTACATATTACTAGAATACCTCGCCCCTCATAAATCGCGATCAGCCTTAAGCTCCTACAGAAATATACACACACATACACAAACAAACACACAAACATACAGGCGATCCATCTACCTTCACAACACCCCCACCCACCTCAAATCACGATCAGGATTAAATTCTCACAGGCATACATGCATGCATGTAATCGATCTACCTCAACTACACCCCCGCCCCCCTGCTTCTCAAAGCCTTGCTTAAATTTCTGCAGACAGATACATCCACAAACTCCTACGGTTACATATTACAACACCTACAAACACCCATCCACCCAAATCACAGTCTACCAACACCTATATTAGCATTAGAAAAAATAACTTTCACGTTTTCCCGTCGGCATAAAGACAAATCATTTCCATGATTTTCCCTTCGGTATTAGGAAAAAATAATAATCATGTTTTGCCGTAGGCATTTGAAAAAAATAATAATCATGTATTGCCGTCGGCATTAGGAAAAATTATCATGCATTGCCGTAGGCATTAGGAAAAATTATCATGCATTGCCGTCGGCATTAGGAAAAGTTATCATGCACTGCCGTCGGCATATACACACATATAAAAACCTCAAAACTATGAGTTACCTTAATACATTCACACAAAATATTCCACACAAAAAATTCCCATGGTCAGGCGGACAGTCAGAGAGACAGACAAACAGACAGACATACTCTTAATGTAAACAAAAACTCTTAATGTATACAAAAAACTCCTAATGTAAACAAAAAACATCAAAGCGCCGCCGAAAACACAAATTTCCAAGAATTTAATAATTTTCAAATTTTAATTACCCAAATTTAACAATTTCAGCCACTATTTAACAATTTCAGCCACAATTTAACAATTTTAATCGGCGCCCGAACCGGTAGTTCCCTACTACTTCTTCCGTATAATATTTCAATACAAATTTGATAAACATGACCCTACTTCCCTAATTTAATAATCGGTGCTTTCAGATTTTTCCTGTTCGAAAATCCGTTAACTTAAATTATTAATTTGGGGGTTAAAGTGCGTGTCCATGCCCCCAATTGAAACTTCCAGGATTTAAAATCTTTCTTGGTGATCTCTAATTAAGATTTATTTGTGTATTGAATTTAAGCTCTTTAGTACAAATTCTAGCTTGAAATGTTATGGCCGTTACCCCCAGTCTCCGTCACTTTTTTATACTCAAGATTTTGTTATAAGCAGCTCTCAATTATCATCGTACCCTTTTTAAGATGATAGCTTTTAGTTAAAGATTTAGTTAAAACCTTCAGTAAAAAATTATCGTGCCCTCTACCACTCCTGGTTAAAATATTTGGGTTTTTAGATTTTTCTAGTTGGTTTCTCATCTTGACCTACTTGTGTATCAAACTTTAGCTCTCTAGCGAAAATTTAGTTATTTAATTCTTATGGGCGTATTCCCGCCCACTTTTTTTAAATAAATTTATTGCCAGTTCCAATCATACGGGTCAAGTTTCATTGTAAACGGATATTAATAATTAAATAAATAGTATATTTTAATCTGCTGATCCGAAGTACATGAAATAGGAGATTTAAATTGTATGGGCGTGTTAACTTCCACTTTTTTCAACGAAATTTTATAACTTTGCATTATTCCAACATTTGTGCTAAATTTTAATAAAATCGTGTTAGATAAACATTTTAAATTTGCTTTTTTAATTGTGTGATTTCTTGGAATAGCTCCGCCCCCTTGATAAAAATCTACGGGTTTTCAGATTTTTCTAGTTAGTTCCTAATCTAGACCTACTTGTTTATTAAATTTCAGCTAACTAGCGTATATTTTATTTATTTTTTTCTTATGTGCGTGATAACGCTGACTTTTTCAATCTCAATACCTGCTGTAGCCATTAGTTATCTTTCCTGTCGAGTTTCGTTGAAAAGGGATAGTAATAAATATATAAATATGTAGTATATTCAAATATGCTGAACCGAAGTACATGAAATAGGAGACTTAAATTGTATGGGCGTGATGACGCCCACTTTTTCAACGAAAATTTATAGCGTTGTACTATTGCAACATGTATGCCGAATTTCGCTTGAGTTTAACGCCTTAGATTTGTTTTTTAAATTCTGAGCCTTATGGGCGCAGTCCTGCCCTCTTAGGTAAAATTTTTGGGTTTTCAGATTTTTCTAGTAATTTGCTAATCTATAACTACTCGTTTATCAAATTTCAGCTCACTAGCGCAAATTTTAATTTTTAATCTTATGGACGTGTTCTCGCCTTCTTTTTTTAGCCCCAAATTTTTATTTGGCTTATCGTTATCTTTCCTGCTTAGTTTCGTTGGAAACGGATAATAGCAAATACATAAATAGTACATTTAAATGTGCTGACCCGAAACACATGAAATAGGAGGCTTAAATTGTATGGGCGTGTTAACGTCCACTTTTTTCAATAAAAATTTAGAGCCTTGTATATGTGTGCCGAATTTTAATAAAATCGCTTGAGTTAAACGCCTTAGAAAGGTTTTTTTAAGTCTTAACTTTATTTGCGTAGCCCCGCACCCTTGGTTAAAATTTTCGGGTTTTCAGATATTTTTAAGTGAGAACTCACTTAGTTCTACTTGTGTACCAAATTTCAGCTCACTAGCGCAAATTTTAATACTTATGGGCGTAACTCCACCCCCGGTTAAAATTTTCAGGTTTTCAGATTTTACCAGTTCATTGCAAACCTAGATCTACTCAACAAATTTCAGCTTTCTAGCTTTAGCGGAAGTGCTTCATAAATTTGATGAGTGTGTCAGTGGTCAGTGAGTATGTCTTAAAATATGCATTTTTTGGTCCTCCATATCTGCGGTACCTTTAAAACTTTGCGTATGAGGTTACATGAATTTATTATAATTATGGTTTAAGTTTTATAATTTTACGATTGCAGGGAACAAAGTTATGAGGGGGTAAAAACAGCTCGAATGGCTTCCTCTAAATATACACACTGCGTGCATTGGCCGGAACCTGGTCTGGCGCACTGCCGTGCGCCTAGATTACCGTGTAAAGACAGCTTTAATAAAAATACATACAAAATTAATTTATGGCAGTTAATTTTATATATCACAGAAATTGTAAGTTTTCCAACTCTGGAATCATCCTTTTTGATTTTTTAGTTATGAAAACATTATTTAATATCCCGCCTGACGAAAACTCACTAAATTTTAAAACAAAATTGTTCAATATTTGTTTGCAAATCCAAAAAAAAATTGTAATGTTCCCTAAATCTTCGAACTTCAAACTTCTCTCTTCTTTTTTAAAATCCCTATAAAATAGTTTTATTATTGTACCTGCATACCAGGTAAACTAACTTGTTTTATTCAATAATCTTTGATTTAACAAAATTGTTAAGTGTCTCAATTTAAACATCCCATTGCAAAAGCTATATATATCGAGGTATTATGTAAACGTTTATTCCTGACGATTTTTTTCGAATTTGCTCAGCACAATGGAACGGTTTCAGGGAAATTAAACGGAACATGTTCTGTAATTAATTTTATAGTTATGACTCAACTTTAGCTATAAATTTAATTTCCGTATCCATTAACAAAAAATAAATTCAGTAAAGTGTGACTCTGACTTGCGCACGAAGGGTTCCGTACGGACACTAGACATGTAATAACATATGTACTTTAGCTTATATAAAATATAGTTTTGGCATTTTTTTCGTTTTTGGGCTTTTTCGGTTTTAGCGTTTTTTAATAGGGTTTTTTATTTTTGCCGTTTTTAGGGTTCCGTACACCAAAGGTGAAAAAAAACCCTATTGTTTTCGCTACGCTGTCCGTCTGTCCGTCACACGGTATTTTCTCAGGAACCGTAAGAGCTACGGACCTGAAATTTGGACAGAGTATGTAGAACCTTGGCCACTACAACAAAAAATACATGAGAATTAGAAATTAAAGGGTGTTCCAAAAACGCGCGACGAAAAATTTTAAAATCGCATGTAATATACATACAATTGTATGTACATATGTATATTGACACTTGCAATTTGTAAAATTAGTGTATTTTTATATAGACTACAACAATAAACATTAAAATATTAAAAAATTTAAATTAAAGGGTGGTCCATCAGTTAATGCAATTTTGAATATGTAATTTTGACAAATTGCTATATCTTGGAGACCGTAAGAGGTAAACTCGTGAAATTTTCAAAAACGGTAAAACTAAAAAATCTGAAAATTATAAAATCGCCAAACCGAAAAAAATCGCCAAAACCTAAAAAAATCGCCAAAAATTAAAAAAAATCGCCAAATCGAAAAAAATCGACAAAATTAAAAAAAAAAATCTTGCACTAAAATAAATCGCCAAATTCGAAAAAATCGTTTAAATGAAAAAAATCACCAATATGAAAAAAACGCCAAAAACCGAAAAAAATCGCCAAAACGCGAAAAATGCGCCAAAACCAAAATAATTGTTTATTTGAAAAAAAAACACAAAATTAAAAAAAAATCGCCAAATTTAAAAAAAAAAATCGGCAAAACGAAATAAATCGCCGAAAACCGAAAAAATCCACAAAGCGAAAAAAAATGTCAAAACTAACAAAAAACGCCAAAACCAAAAAAAGTCACCTAAATGAAAAAAAAACGCCAAAATTAAAAAAATCGCCAAATTATAAAAATCGCCAAAAAAAGCCAAAATTAAAAAAACCAAAAAAAAATCGCCAAAACGTAAAAAAAAGTTCCAAAACTCAGAAAGCGCGAATAAATTTAAGAAACCCCAAACTAAAAAAACTCTTAAAACCGAAAAAACGCAAAGACGAAAAAAATGTCAAAACTATAGTTTATATTGTTCGTATTGAATTACATATATCGTGCCCGTAAGGAACCCTTCGTGCGCGGGTCAAAGTCGCACTTCACTGAATTTATTTGCGTTTATGGCATTTTTTTTTATTATTGAGATTTAGCGATTCTTTACGGTATTGGCATTTTTTTTTTGCTTTTATGCTTTTTTAGTTTTGGTGCTTTTTTCTCTTTATTTTAGGTTTTTGCGTTTATTTTTATTTTGGCGATTTTTTTCATTATGGTAATATTTTTCATTTGAGAGATGTTTTTTATTTTTAAAATTTATTTTAGTACCAGATTTTTTCCAATTTGGTGCTTTTTTAGTTTTGTTGCTCTTTCTCGCTTCAGCGATTTTTTTAGGTTTTTGGCGATTGTTTTAACCTGGTGCTTTTTTAGTTTCGGTGCTTTTGCGTTTTTTTTATTTTGGAGATTTTTTTTCACTATTTATTTTTCATTTTAGCGATTTTTTGAATTTTTGCAATTTATTTTACTACTAGAATTTTTTTAATTTGATGCTTTTTTGGTTTGGCATTATTTTTTTGAAGGGATTATTGTCGTTTTGCTGATTTTAAGATTTGGTATTTTTTGTTTTACCGTTTTTGAAAATTCCAAGACTTTCATTGAAAAGTTACGGAGATATGGAGGTGCAAAAATTGCATATTTTAAGACATACTCACTGACTCAGTCATAAATATTATGAAGCACTTCCGCTATAGCTAGAGATCTGAAATTTGGTACACAAGTAGATCTAGGTTAGCGATGAACAAGAAAAATGTAAAAACCCGAAAATTTAAACCAGGGGGTGGGGCTACGCCCATAAAAATAAACTTTGTGCTAGTGAGCTGAATTGCCAAGAATATGGCCACACAAAAACATACTGTAAATTACCCACTGTTTGTGTTGTGTGCGGCAAATTACACGGCACTGCTAGTTGCAATAAGCCCAAATGTCAAAGTGATAAAAAATGCAGTAATTGTGGAGGTAATCACACCGCTAACTATAGAGTTGCCCTGTCTACTCTTTTGTCAAACAGACTATGGCGCGAAGACCTAAATTAGCTCCATCTCAATCAGCAAACGCTTACTCCGCCACTGTTGCGCAAATGAGTCAACCAGTCACTTCCCGTGTATCGTATGCCGATGTTTCAAAACAAATTATATTCCCGCACAAAATGTTCCAACTTCAAATAATTCAACGAAAGCAAACTCAAGCTTTAAGTTTAGTCCCCTTGAAGCTACTATTGACAATTTGGTGCAAACTATAAACAACTTTACAACAAATATGACTAACATGATGCAAGAAATGCTGAGAATGCAGAATGCTCTGCTTCAAGCATTAATTAACAAGCCATGAACACGTTAAAAATATGTTTCTGGAACGCAAACGGCATTCGCCAACATAAAAATGAACTTGAGCACTTCCTTACGGAAAAAAGTATTGATATAATGTTGGTCTCTGAGACACATTTGACTTCGAGAAGCTTTTTCAAAATAAATGGCTACACTATGTATGATACAAAGGACCCTAGAGGGAGAGCATGCGGTGGATCTGCAATTCTAATTAAGTCAAGACTCAAGCACTATATCCTTGACAACGTTAGTGAAGAATAAATGCAAGCTACGAATATTTTTGTAGAAAATTTTTGTTCTAATTTCGTAATATCATCAATTTACTCACCTCCCAGATTTTCAGTTACCGAAGATCAGTATGAGAAGTTCTACAAATCGCTTGGATCTTGTTTCGTGGCAGCTGGAGACTACAATGCAAAGCATACGTACTGGGGATCGCGCCTTTTAACACCTAGAGGTCGAGCTTTGTTTAATACAATTTCAAAAATGGGCTTAGATGTTATTTCGAGTGGGGAGCCCACTTATTGGCCTACTGACGTACGAAAATTCCAGATGTTATTGATTTTGGCGTAATGAAAAATATTTCTAGAGATTTAATTAGTGTTGAAACTTCTCTAGATCTCTCCTCCGATCACTCCCCCACTATCGTTACAATTTGTAACCCACTAAGAAGTGACTTACCTCACCCTTATACGAAGATGACCAATCGTATTAATTGGCTGGGATTCAAAAAATATCTAAGTAGTCATTGCACGGAAAATATTGCGTTAAGAACACCCAATGACATTGAAACTAACATTGCCAATCTTAACGAAATTATTAAACAGGCTGCTGAACATGCCACTACCTCCCATCCGCAGTCTGGGTTTAATAAAATTTATTCAAGGGATATTGAACATCTCGTATGTGAAAAAAGAAGAGCTAGAAGGGAATGGCAACAGCACAGATCACCCCAACATAAGCTCAGACTTAAAGAATGTTCTAAACGACTTCAAGAGTTGCTTGCATCTGAAAAAACTGCATCTCTTAAAAATTATTTGGAAGGTCTTAATGTCACACCGACATCTAATTACTCTTTGTGGCGCGCTGCTAGAAAGCTTAAAACCCCCGTTGAGTTTAAGCCACTTCTGCGCACATCTACCGGAGATTGGGCAAGAAGCGATTCGGAAAAATGCAAAATATTTGCTGAGCATTTAAAATCCGTATTTACCTCAAATACATGTACTGGTGTTGCTGATTTGCCGAATGTAGTTGCTCTACCCCCTCGAGCCTTAAAGTTTAAGATGCGTGATGTACATAAAGTAATTGCTGAACTCAAGCCAAAGAAAGCTCCAGGTATTGATGGAATTAGTAACAAGATGCTGATGAACTTGCCGCATATTGCAATAAGAATCTTGCTGTTTATTTCTAATGCCATATTACGACTGGAGTATTATCCACAACTCTGGAAGCTTGCAAAAATCAAATTCCAAAGCCGGGAAAAGATCTTACTAAAGCTGAGTCATATAGGCCAATAAGTTTGCTGTCAACTATGTCAAAACTCTTCGAAAAGCTGCTCAATCAATGGTGCAATTTATAAGAAGAACTTTTGAAGAAAAAATGTATTGTTCTGCCCTGTTTATTGACGTTTCTCAGGCATTTGATAAAGTGTGGCATGAAGGTCTAATTCTAAAATTAAAATCATATCTACCAATAAATTTAGTGAATTTATTAGAAAGTTACATCACTACCCAGAAGTTCACGGTTGTGGAAGGAGAATTCATGAGTGCCCGAATCTATATCATCCGGTGTGCCACAGGGGAGCATACTGGGGCCAGTTTTGTATTTGATCTATACTTGTGATATGCCTTTGAGCTGCAAGATCCATACATCTACGTTTGCCGATGATACAGCCTTCCTTAGTATGCATGAAAACCCTCACGAGGCTTCCCGATATCTACAAGAACATATAACACAACTGGAACTATGGTTGAACTTATGGAGAATTAAGGTAAATGAACAAAAGTGTGTCCATATAACGTTTACCCTAAGAAGAGATACTTGTTCCCCAATTCGAATCAATAATCAAAATATTCCTCAACACTCCCAAGTGAAATACCTTGGT